>OX463858.1:34074430-34625844 GCA_949825065.1 Odontocerum albicorne
GGATACATCTCATTAACGGGCTACGTTACAATATAAAGAAGCAATGGAGACATCTCATTAACGGGCTACGTTACAATACAAAAGAAACAATGGAGACATCTCATTAACGGGATATGTTACAATATAAAGAAATAATGGAGACATCTCATTAACGGGCTATGTTACAATATAACGAAATAGTGGAGACATCTCATTAACGGGTTACGTTACAATACAAAGAAACAATGGGTACATCTCATTAACGGGCTATGTTACAATATAACGAAATAATGGAGACATCTCATGAATGGGTTACGTTACAATACAAAGAAACAATGTATACATCTCATTAACTGGCTACGTTACAATATAGAGAAACAATGGAGACATCTCATTAACGGGCTATGTTACAATATAAAGAAACGATGGAGACATCTCATTAACGGGTTACGTTACAATATAAAAAAACAATGGAGACATCTCATTAACGGGCTATGTTACAATATAAAGAAACAATGGACACATCTCATTAACGGGCTATGTTACAATATAAAGAAACAATGGAGACATCTCATTAACGGGCTATGTTACAATATAAAGAAACAATGGAGACATCTCATTAACGGGCTATGTTACAATATAAAGAAACAATGGACACATCTCATTAACGGGCTACGTTACAATATAAAGAAACAATGGAGACATCTCATTAACGGGCTATATTATAATATAAAGAAACAATGGACACATCTCATTAACGGGCTATGTTACAATATAAAGAAACAATGGAGACATCTCATTAACGGGCTATGTTACAATATAACGAAATAATGGAGACATCTCATGAATGGGTTACGTTACAATACAAAGAAACAATGGATACATCTCATTAACTGGCTATGTTACAATATAAAGAAACAATGGAGATATCTCATTAACGGGCTACGTTACAATATAAAGAAACCAAAATGGAAATGAATCCATTTTGTGCCATCCCTGAATTCCTGGCACGGTTTTTCACTTCTAAAAAACCATGTTTCTTGTACTCGATTTCAAAGGACAATTATTAATCGTATTCAATTTCACTATAAAAAGATTCATGCCGTTTAAATAAGACAACAAAACACTTAAAAACGCTTTCGACTTTTACAAAACAAACGAAATGAAACCATCTTCAAGCATCCATCTAAATTGAAGAATTTCTTTTAATATTTTTTGTTGTTTATTTATTTTGGAGAAATCTGTTTATGATGTACAAATTTTATCAATTCCTTCTCTTTATCCTCTCTTTCTCCTGCTCGTGTCGTATCGTCTTTCTTTTCAGAGAAACGAATATCGTGTTAGTAAAAATCTCATTCCTCGTGTTTGAAATTGTACCGTTCCTTGCGTTTGCAAAGTTGGGTTCGCAATTAACATTTTAAATATATACGTATGTTATATATAAAAATAATGTTTTTTTTTAGCTGTAGTTGGAATATGGTTAAATACGCAAAGCACTCTTCAGCGTTACTAGGTATACTACCTTGATCAAAAAGTTTTAGGATTTTATTCATAAAATCGATAATACAAGTTTATTCATCAAAATCGATATGGTCCCCTTCAAAGTACTCCCCATCGACTGCAACGCACTTACGCCAGCGCTTGATCCAATCCTCGAAACACCGCTGGTACTCAATTTTCGGTATGTCCATCAGAGCCGTCTTCGAGTTTTTCATGACATCCTCTCGGGTGCTGTAACGCGTTCCGCGAAGCGGTTTTTTAAGTCGGTTGAAACGGAAAAAAGTCGCAGGGAGCCAGATCAGGTGAATTCGAAGGCTGCTGGATAGTATTCGTGTTGTTTTTGGTAAAAAACTTATGGAAATCGTGTCTTTCGCGATTTCAACGCGGTCCTTTTTTGCATGATATTGAGGTGTTTCGGCATCAGTTTTGCAGCATCACGTCTGAGGCCCAAATCACTAACCAAAATGTCTTGAACGGATCCAAAAGCGATGTTCAAGTCCTGTGCCAGCTCTCTAATGGTCAATTTGCGATTTTCGGCCAACATGCCTTTGATTTTATCGATGTTTTCATCGGTTTTCGACTGCCACTGCGTTCGTAATCCTCGACCGACTCACGACCACTTCTGAAGCGTTCGTACCATCGAAAAACACTTCTCCAACAATTCCAAGGTCTGCGGACCGTTAAATCCGTTTTTCACACAAAATTTAATGCAAACTCGTTGATGCACAGTTGATGCCATTTTCAAACTAGTAAAAAATTGAAAACACGCACAAAGGTAGATGTACTCAGTACAGCGTAACTTTTACAAATGTCAAGCTATGACGCTGAAATTTAGAGGGAAGTGTCAATGATAGATGTGGTAACCTAACAAAAAAAAAATCCGATCGGGTGACTGACAGCGCCACACGGTGGCCGGTCCTAAAACTTTTTTTTGATCAAGGAGAAATGTTTTTGTTTGCATATTTGTAATGAAGTCTCGAGGAGACGAAATGTTTGACGTCTCTGAATCAGATTATTAATGAAATATGATTCTTGTTTTTCTTTCAAGACGTTTTCAACTTTGTCGAATATATTTATTCCTTTGCCGACTGGTATTTTGACGTTGAGACGTCGTCTAATTGAATGAGAGAAACGAAAATATCATTTTTAAGATCGAAAAAAATAGAGTATCATATTTAACGATCTCGAAATTTAATCACAGAATTTTATCAAGATTCTGTTTTCATCTCGTATTTTTAATATACGAGGCATATCCAGAAACTAAGTGTACTGAATTTTTGTAGGTTACAATTTTTTTTATTTAAACAAAAAAATTACGTGGTTACCGTAGTAGATATGTAAGCTATTTTTCGACATAGTCGCCATTCCTCTCAATGCAGGTGATGAAGCGGGGTATCAACTTTTTGATGCCTTCCTCGAAGTAGTTTCCCGCCAACCTCTCCGTCCACTTCTCCACCTCCTCCTTTACATCCTCGTCGGTTGAAAACCTTTTTCCACCCATGTGCAGCTTCAGGGAGGTAAAGATATAGTAATCTGAAGGTGCTAGGTCAGGGTGCTAACTTTACATACTATATATTTTATATTATTTTTTTACCAACAAATAACTTGATTCTAGTCACTTTAACGACGGATTTTTCGTAAGGGAGAAGGACAAAAAGCGATCATAATAACCTTACAAAAATATGTACATTACATTTATTGATGAAACATGTAAACGAAAAAAGGGGTTTCGGTAGCCGAAAATGATTGGCTCGGATGGGGATCATTATCAGAAAATGATTGGCTCGGATGGGGATCATTATCAGAAAATGATTGGCTCGGATGGGGATCATTATCAGAAAATGATTGGCTCGGATGGGGATCATTATCAGAAAATGATTGGCTCGGATGGGGATCATTATCAGAAAATGATTGGCTCGGATGGGGATCATTATCAGAAAATGATTGGCTCGGATGGGGATCATTATCAGAAAATGATTGGCTCGGATGGGGATCATTATCAGAAAATGATTGGCTCGGATGGGGATCATTATCAGAAAATGATTGGCTCGGATGGGGATCATTATCAGAAAATGATTGGCTCGGATGGGGATCATTATCAGAAAATGATTGGCTCGGATGGGGATCATTATCAGAAAATTTTAATGGAAAAAAAAAGAGTATTGTATTTAACTTTCTATGATATGCTTAAACGCGCGATAACGCACTGAACTTTCGTGCACAAGGTCGCCAGTTCGAACCCCTTGGTGTGATACTTCTCTCGAATGACACAGGTATTTCTTCGCTTAGTATTCGGTGGTGTTAGGATACCTATGACTTCGGTCATGTCTATTGTTAAGAAACGAACTTTGCTATTGATTCATTGTTCATTTAATAACTTAATTATTTATCGAACTAACAGTGTGGGATATTAGGATAAAGCTTCTACCATTGTATGTCCTGTGGCATGGAATAACCTGTCTCTTGTTAGATAACATATGTGGATTGTGTGTGAAGCTTTATAAATCAATTGAAGACAACCCAACCCTTCTTGAGGGTCATATCAAAATTTATGATTATATATGACTACTACACATATGCATTATACTACATCTAAAACCGAATGTGTTACTTTCACATTTCGACAAAATCATAAAAAAGTGTTTTTGTATTTCGTCTTTCCATGGGTAATTAATTTGTTCTCGTTTTTCTTAACAAATATGTTTTTCGGCGGAAAAGTACCTACTTACTATCTTTACGTTCAACTTTTTATTTTTTTATTTTCGATCTGTCAATAAAAGTGGGTTCGAATCCTCAGTAGAACAGCCCTTGAGATGAGTCTGCTCTCTTGACGGAGGTGTATGAATTGAATTATTGAAGTGAAACTTCTACAGGCGCGGTATTATTATTATTATTAAATATTTTACTTATTTATAAATTTTTATTAATTATTTTAATATTAATAATTATTTATTATTAATAAAAATTAATGTTATTTTAATATAATTTGTTGTATTATATTATTATTAAAATTATTACAATATTTATTATTAAAATTATTATTATTTATTATTGAAATAAAAAAAAAAAAATTTTCCGTTACATATTATTTTTATATTAATAAACAATATTTAATGATTATTAATTTGGTTTTTTATTAAATTTTTAAGAATTTTTTTTAATATTTATTTAATATATATTTAATACATAATTTTAATAATATACATATATTATTATAATATTATTAATAATGTTTTTATTATATGATAATTAATTATGCTATAATTAATAATACATTATTAATAATAAAAATAAAATAATATAATAAAAAATAAGTAATTAAATATTTATTGGAAAATACTAGGTGTTAACAAAATACTAGGTGTTGTGTCCGTTTTTTTTTTCAATTTAAAAATGAGCACCAAAAGTAAAACAAAATTAGCAATTTCGACACCTTCTTCTGTTCGCGTTCGATCGAGGGAATTAAGCTGCCAAAGCTGCTCGCGATATTTGCAAAGTGTACGGTGAAGATGCTATGAATGCAAGGACAGCTCGTCGATGGTTTTTGCATTTCAAAGACGGTAATTTCGACCTGAATGACATGGAACATTCCGGACGACCAGTGGACTTCAATTAGGACCGCTTAAACCATATTATTCATGAAGATCCCCTTCTTTGCAGCTTTGACAGCTTTATTCCCTCGATTGAACGCGAACAGAAGGAGGTGTCGACAATGCTCACTTTCGTCTACTTAATATTCCATTTTGAAGGCTTTTAATAAAAAAATAATAATATATGTACCGTAAAAGCAAACACAATATCTTGTAGAGCAGAAAATTTTCTTTTGAATGACGTATAACATTTACCATTTTGTTTTACTTTTGGTACTTATTTTATTTAAAATTGGAAAAAATGGACACAACTTATTTTAACACCCAATAATTAATTGAATAATTAATATTAACATAAAAATATTTATATATTTAATATTGAAAAACATTTATTTAATATTATTACGCGTATTATATTATTGTTAAAATTATTATTATTTATACAAAAAATTAAAAAAATAGTATTTTTATAATTAATTAAGAGAGATTTTCTTGAATTTAATTCCACATAACCATTTTTTATTTAATTAAGAGAGATTTTCTTGAATTAAATTCCACATAACTATTTCCTAATCCTACAAAAAAATCGTTGACAAATGGAAAAAAAAGCAATGCATAAAATCAACTTTTCCTAAAAGCTAAGAAGTTCACTTCTAGCACGCGAGAGTCTCACACTCTCTGTTTTTTTATAATTTTTATTGACGGGTCCACATAAATTAATATAAAGCTTTTATACCGATATCAAGTGACACATATTGTACATTATTATACTTTTTTTCTTTCAAAAAATATTTTTGTGTGAATGTCTCCAGATATTCTAACACACATTGAATTCACCCCTTTTTCGGTTACAAAAAATATCCCTCCGGAGTAAGGTCTCTCCGCTTTCCATTAGCCTAATATAAATACATTGCTTCAATGGAGGATCGGAAAAGTTCTCAACCAAGTTCCGTTACCCAATAATTGTTGTTCATACCGTAATAGAAATAAAACCGCAAAATAAAATAGTTTAGAGAACTCCTGACGCAACAAAAACACTCTAAAAGCTTTTTTAGCGACAAAATTTGGGTGCTTTATATTTGTTTTTTATTTTCATGAATGTTCTACAAATATTATATGAAAAAATGTATGCTTTAGTTTAACAAAAGTTTAAAATATTTATTAAATTTTTATTACTGTCTGTATATGGATATATATAATACTCGTACATATTGAAAACGTATTGCTGTACAGAAATATCTTAAAACCATCCAGTTTTTCTTAGATATATATAATTGATTTGATCCAAGGCAGATTAAAAAAAATTCATAGGAAAGAATGCGGATTGAAAAAAGACGCAGTGCTTTATATGAAGAAAGGAACATTGAGATTGTTTGGCCATCAAGAATTAACTATTAAATAGAGTGTAGAGACGGTATGAAAAGTTTAGGAAGACTCCGTGGTCTAGTAGATGAAACATCTGTCTATCACCCTAAGGGTTTTGAGTTTGATTTTTGTGTGAAGATTTTTTTTGAAAGAATTCGAATCTAGTTTAAATTTAAGACCTCTTAACATATTTCGATCGGAAGATTGCTACACGACAATAAGTCCACCATATTTTTAAATTTAAAAAGTACTCTACAATCGTAGGAATTGTATATGAAGGTAGTTAGGTATGTGACTGTAGAAGAGGCGAAGAACGTATGTCGAGATATAAAAGTCTGGCACTATGTCATCTATGCCTACTTTTATAGAGAAACATCGTGACAGTATGCATAATTGAAGGATTAGAGAAAAGAAATTCGTTAAATATATAAAAGAGAAACAAAGGGAAATTAGCATGAAAAGTTGCAATGGAACATTTTTTCCAATTTCAAGATACACCTCTGATTACTCTTGGAAGTTCGTTTTATAATCGTGCCAAATTTACCACAAACGAAGATCTGTAAAACGAAGTGTGTTGTCTTGATATGCAAAAATGTATAATCGCCCGATTTCAGAACAGCACGTCCGTGCTCTGATATAAAATGGAATCGAAAGATGCCAATGTTACATGTGACCTGCTTTTGAGTTCCAACTCAAAAGTTGGCATTGAAGTTACTCACTAAATCGATAAAAAAATATCCCAAGCACCTTTTAGTTTATCCATATTTCAAATGCCTGTGATCTTTTGAATATGGATACCAACAGAAGTCATAGTCCAATTATAGATTGTAAAGGGATATAATAATCATAGTCATTTCATTTCATAAGTTAATCATAGTCATTTCATTTCATAAGGTAAACAAAGTCATTTCATTTCATGAGTTAATCATAGTGATTTCATTTCACAAGTTAGTCATAGTGATTTCATTTCATAAGTAAATCATAGTGATCTCATTTCATAAGTAAATCATAGTGATCTCATTTCATAAATAAATCATAGTGATCTCATTTCACAAGTTAATCATAGTGATTTCATTTCATAAGTTAATCATAGTGATTTCATTTAATAAGTAAATCATAGTGATCACATTTCATAAGTAAATCGTAGTGATTTCATTTCAAAAGTTAAACATAATCATTTCATTTCGTAAGGTAATCAAAATCATTTCATTTCATGAGTTAATCATAGTGATTTCATTTCACAAGTTAATCATAGTGATTTCGATTCACAAGTTAATCATAGTGATTTCATTTCAAAAGTTAATCATAGTGATTTCATTTCACAAGTTAATCATAGTGATTTCATTTCACAAGTTAATCATAGTGATTTCATTTCATAAGTTAATCATAGTGATTTAATTTCATAAGTTAATCAAGGTGATTTCATTTATAAATAAATAATAGGTTTATTGATAGCAACATAGTATGTACAGATTATATTTAAATAACACTTCTTAAACACATAAATTGCAGATAATACATTAAATACAGAAGCTATCAAAAGGTCTGGGCTCATCTAATAGCATCCCCTCGGCCAAGATACACCCCACCAATATAGGGCGAACCCAGCCACAGGGACACCAGATGTTTTTCAGCCCACACCCTTGAAATTTAGCCCACAGCCCACACCCTTGAAATTTATAAGTTAATCATAGTGATTTCATTACATAAGTTAATCATAGTGATTTCATTTCATAGGTTAATCATAGTGATTTCGTTTCATAAGTTAATCATAGTGATTTCATTTCATAAGTTAATCATAGTGATTTCATTTCAAAAGTTAATCACAGTGATTCCATTACATAAGATAATCATAGCGATTTCATTTCATAAGTTAATCATAGCGATTTCATTTCATAAGTTAATCATAGTGATTTCATTTCATAAGTTAATCATAGTGATTTTATTTCATAAGTTAATCATCATAATTAATCATAATAATGTACTAGTTAAACAAAAAACTAGACATACGCCATTGAAAAAAACAGATTTCGACCGTTGCGGCCTTGTTGGTAAGATACTTGAATTTTACCCTTGGGGTTATGAGTTTGATTTTCGATGGTACCTAAAAAAATAAAGAAGTTTGTTCGATGGTTGGAAAAAATTGATGTATAGCAATAAGTCATAAACAAAAATAAATGAAAATAATAATACTAAATTAAATAGATTTCGTTCTGGGAAAAGAGTTTCTGGTTAAAATCCACACGCCCTACACACTTCCAAACGTTGTAACCTCTTTAGATATATATTTTAAGAGTGTGAGATCCGTGCCTCCAGTGATAATAGTCCCCCAGTGGCTGAAGAAAACGTTGTCTCCCAGCCACGCTCTTTGATATATCCGTATTGAAAATTCGGATAGTATACCGTATGAATTAATAATGTTGAAAAATCAACTAAGTCAAACGTGTCATCATAGTGAGTTTAATTTTTTTTTTCAAAAAATTAAGTTACTGTTTTAACGATCTGTAAATTGAGTAAGAGTAAAGAGAGTTTTCTTTCTAAACGGCGCTATATAAATTGTTATTTTTATTTATATTATTGTAATTAAACACTTTTTCGTCATTGTTCGGGTAATAGAGGCTTTATCAATTTAAAATATTAATTTTCAGGACTATTACAAACACCTACTTTCTCGTAGATCTAGTTGGTGGTGCTAACAACTTATGAAGGTTAAATTCTAAGGGATGAAGCAAGCTTTAGAGTGAGACAGGACATCATGAAGAGGGTTGACGTATTGGAAATATATTCAGAAGACTGTTTGTGACTAAACAAAGCACATATTTGAAAAGTTGTTAAAATATACAAACATGCTGAGTTTGAATATTGGAAAGCTGAAAACTATAGTTATTGAGAGATAAGTAGTGGGGCTATGCATAAACTAAAAGGAAAAATTAAATATTAGAGGTTAAGGAAATTGTATACTTTAGAAGCATATTCAGATAAGCAAAATACTGTTATAAGAATAGTATCAAAGAAACGAGTGTATTCTGGGTTATATAATAAAATGTGCTTAATGACCGGATCATTTCAGGAGAATCAAAGTTTGGTACTCATGAAAATTTTGTCCCAGCATAAGAATTCGAAGAAATTTGGATTTAGTAAAAAAAATATTGGGTGTTAACATAAGTTGTGTCCGTATTTTTTCAAATTTAAAAATGAGCACAAAAAGTAAAACAAAATGGCAACGGTTATACGTCATTCCAAAGAAAATTTTCTGCTCTACAAGATATTGTGTTTGCTTTTACGTTACATATATTATTTTGTTTGATTACAAGCCTTCAAAATGGAATGTCAAGTAGACGAAAGTGAGCATTTTCGACACCTCCATCCGTTCGCGTTCAATCAAGGGAATAAAGCTGCCAAAGCTGCTCGCGATATTTGCGAAGTGTACGGTGGAGGTGCTATGAATGAAAGGACAGCTCGTCGATGGTTTTTGTGTTTCAAAGGCGGTAATTTCGACCTAAAATACATGTAGCGTTCCGGACGACCAGTGGCCTTCGATGAGGACCGCTTAAACCATATTATTCATGAAGATCCCCTTCAAACCACCGTAAAATTGACTGAGCAGATGAATTTTAGTCACATGACTGTACACCGCTATCTTAAATCAATGGAAAAAGTCCATAAGTTCGGCGCTTGGGTTCCACATGTTTTGAGTGAAAACAACAAAAATCAACGTTTGATAATTTATATAGCGCCGTTTAGTAAGCAAATTCTCCTCAAGGACACTCTAACTCGAAAGTCGAACACACTAATACTAAGCAAATCACGACTGCCAGCTATAGTAGCACCCGAGCGCATCATGTATAGCACTTTTTTTGTAGACAGTGGAACTTTGTGAGACAATTGCCAGATGGCCATCATTCCAATCAACCAAACTAAAAACCTTTTTTTTATATCTGAATTCTAGCGTAAATCGAGTCCGTAATCTTCGGGTCAGAAGACAGGCCTCTTACCAACAACGCCATGGAGATCGTTTGTCTGTCTGATGGAAATCTTTTATAAACGTAACATCAAAAGGCACGATTACTATTTAATTAAAGAACTAAAATAGTAAACCTCAAGGTCTTCGTATATCCAACGAAAGAAACTCCCTCGAGACGAGACTTCGCCCCATTAGCTGATGGATGAGAGTGTCGGGGAGGAAGGGAAGACCCAAGGCCTATGTGAGGGGTTGTGGGCAAAGTTGAAGGAAAACAAACCCTCTAGTGGGAATTGACCCAAGACTTGGGAGACTATTAAAGGATCAAATTTGGTCATATATATAAATAAAGCTTTTTCTTTTTCATGATTACCTTCTTTGAGTTAGTAAATAATAAATTAACAAGAAAGTCATCATTTATTATTATTTCTTGCCAAGTATTATTATTTTTAGTCAAGTATTCTTATCATGTGATAGGATGTTTTTTTTTTAATTTTACTAACGTTCTAAGTTACGAGTACTTGTCGCAACGTATAAAACTCAATTAAAATGATATACGTGAAATATATGAAAATAATCAAGTATGTTACGCTTCGATTCAGAACTCGATAAATTATTTGAAGACAACTGTAATTAGGTTAATTTAATTTTAACTTAAAACGTTAACACTGGTGGTTTAAGAACAATGTAATATGTTTAGTAAAAAAAATTGATCCAGCTTAACACAACGGTACAACCTTACCTGTTTTGAAGGATTCACCTCATCATCAGGGAGCACAAACATGACTGAATCTAACGGTAAAAATATGGGTCAAAGAGGAGGGAGGTAGGAGATACCTTCAGCGAGTAGCGGTGAGATCTTGGGAATGTATGGACGAGTATTAACCAGATATTCATTACAATGCACTGACTTGGATATTTCCAGGGTCTCTGATATGTCCAACTGATTTCTGTTATCATTGATACGTAAGAATTTGGCATCATCGATAGAAAATGGTGATTTTCCGGTGAAAATTATTATCCATTTCAAAATAAAGAAGATGATTTGTTATATATAATAACAATGTGCTTTTAAGTTGATTTTTATACGAGGAGCTTTTGGGTACAATTTTACTATGCTTGTTAAGGATTTTATTGATTTATTTTAAACATGACAAGAAATATACATAATTTGCGAAAAACAACTGGTAATTTAATTCTTACATAGAATTTTAATGCATTTGGGCTGGTTGTCTTTCATCTGTGGTGTCCCCAGTAAACAAGGCTTTTGCCTGTATCTCACTGAAGACATTTAGCATGAAAAAATAAATCGATACTTCTTTCCGATTTTTGATTATATAAAACCCCGTTGCACATTCTCATCAACCTGACAAACAGTGACACTCAATTACAACTGGAAACATCATGCGGAATCAAACTCCTCACACTTCATCACTTCAGAAAGACCAAAAACGTTCATCCAACAATATACCGCACACAATCAGAAAGATAAAAACAAAAATATGCAAAAATACAAATATAAAACAACAAATAAAACCACACTCGAGAGCTCATACAAACCTTTTTCACACGTCATTCCTCTTGCTAGCCCAAGTACTCGAACTTCTGTCGCAATAACAACCACGCTCCAATCGACTGCCTAAATGGTTTTCCTACCTTTACCTTCATTGAATTCGGCACGCCATTGTATGTCATGAGAGCCAAATAAGCATATTGACTTTGGGGAAAAGAGGTTTTAACTGTAAGGATGGTAAACATTTGATCAGTTGCCATGCGTGTCATGTGTCTCTGCTGAGTCTGCATCTTCCCTTATTTTCGATGATAGTGCCAGAGAATGGATTTGAGATGCAAATTGGCTAGGGTGAAGTTGAAATTATCTATGTAATTGCTTAAAGTTTAAGCACGAAAATGTTCCAGTTAAGTGTTTCAGTATTGAAGATAAATACACGAAATTCGTGATTAAGAAATCGAACCAATTTGGGGAAATAGTGGCTTTCTATTATATATCCACAGTAACTTTTTTGCATTCATTGTTTTGTATTTGCACTTAACGTTTATCTTTCCATTAAAATTGTCATTAGAAAGTTTAAATTGCGGATATGAAAAATTTAATCTTGTAAATTAATACTATCCGTCATGTTGGTAGTAAACTAGAACCTTTTTTAAAGGAAAATATAGGCAATATGTCGAGGTTTTTCTACTAGAGCTTCAAAGTTACTGTAATAATATCTCTGAATACGTGTTCTTGATATAAATCAGATTTTAATAAATATATTTATACACTTTCTTACGGTATATCAGTTTGGGGGGATGCACCTTAACACAAAAACACATACTGCAGGTTTCCCAAAAATTGATTGTAAAAATAATTAATAAACTTCCTGCCCGGTATCCCACGGCGGAGCTTTTCAGAGAGTATCAGGTCCTGAACACAGTCAATTTGCATCTCAAATCCATTCTCTGGCACTACCATCGAGAGGAAGGGAAGATGCAGACTCAGCAGAGACACATGACACGCAAGGTAACTAATGAAATGTTCATCATCGCTAGAGTTAAAACCTCTTCTGCCCAAAGGCAATATGCTTGTTTGGCTCTCATGACATATAATGGCGTGCCGAATTCAATAAAGGTAAAGGTAGAAAAACCATTTAGACAGTCGATCGGAGCGTGGTTGTTATTTTGACAGAATTTTGAGTACTTGGGCTTTCAGGATGAATGGCGTGTAGAAAAGATTTGTGTGGGTTTCTTCTTGTTGTTTTAATTTTTATTGTTTTTGTATTTGCGTTTCTTATATTTTTGTTTTTATTTTTATTCTTATGATTGTGTGCGGCATATTGTGGCATGAATATTTTTGGTCTTTCTGGAGTGATGATGTGTGAGGAGTCTAATTTCGCATGATGTTTCCAGTTGTAATTGAGTGTCACTGTTTATCAGGTTGATGAGAACGTGCAACGGGGGGTTTTTTTTTGTGTAATCAAAAATCGGAAAGAAGTATCGATTTATTTTTTCATGCTTAATATCCTCAGTGAGATACTGGCAAAAAACTAGTTGACTGGGAATACGACAAATGAAAGGCAACAAACCCAGATCCATTAAAATTGTATGTCCAAATTAAATTACCTGTTGTTTTTTCGCAAATTATGTATATTTCTTGTCATGTGTAATAATAAAATAAATTTTATTTTTGAGAAGTCATTATTATAATATACTCGTATGTTGTAAAATAAATAAATAAAATACTGAAAAATGTTTAAAACGATAAAGTGGAGCCTCTTTTAGGTTTTATGGGGTATCGTCAAGAATAAACTTCAACCCCTCTAGTTTAAACATATATCGTTTATTAAACCTTCCACGAAATGGTTTATTTATAATATTTTATTACTTTATTGAAATATTGTGTATCAGGCGGATTTATTAGTATAAAGCAATTTTTCAATCAATCAGCTTTTGTTTAAAAAATATTATCGGTATCCATGACCATGTTTTAAATTTAATACAAGAAATTTATATTTGAATAAAATTATTTTGTATTAAAACAAAAGATAAAGCTGAAAGAAAAGAGGGGTAAGGATGGGAATTGTATAGAAATTGGGTATGAGGAATATTTTAACATAAATAATGTTGCTTTAGGCTTTTGTGGAATATATTTTGATCCTGTCGATTATAAAACTCTTTTACGAGGACTTAGGGGTGAGTATGGGTTAAGTTTGGTGCCCTCACCTGGGTTGAATCTTATCAGTCAAATATAAGGTAATCCGCTGTTATTAATCAAGATATTGTAAAGTATGGGGTACCACAAGGGTCGGTACTGGGGCCGCAGCATTTTGTCCTTTATATAAATCATATATGTGATCTCATTAGCACTGAGGGTTTTGAGTGTTAGGTTAATGGGGATGATACTTTGTTTTTTTAATGTTGTGATCTGAAATTCTGAAACGGGGCACTTCTAATAGCATTCTCAATGTCTCAAATTTGAAAGCGATAAATAAGTTGGATCCAAGTAAATCAGCATTTCTCTAGATGGTTTCACCACATAAATAGTACTTTGATGGGGATGCTTTATAGGTTATGGGTGTATGTAAGTTAGTATTTTTCCAAAAAGATAGTTAAAAATTATTTGTGTCTGCCTTGATAGAAAGCGTTGCTTCATTAGACAAATTGGTTAAACGATTTGTTTGTTAAAAATTTGATTTAAAAAATAAATGATAAGATATTTGAAATGACAATTAAATTTAGGAAAGTTAAGTAAGCTTATAGTTATAATACAAAAAAATGGTTCTTTAGTTTTTAAGTAATACATTGTATTTAGACACACACACACACTCACACACACACACACACACACACACACACACACACACACACACACACACTATATGTCTCTCTTTCACACACACACGCTTTTGGCATATATATTTACTATAGGTTACTTTATGAAATAAAATATCTTAATAATTCATTTGTTGTGTCGCGTCTGGATTATTGTAACTCGACCATATTTGCCCTGATTAGCCTGACTCACTAGTTTCTAGCCTCTTGTCTGTTTTTAATGTAGCTGCAAGGCATATGGTATCGTTGGCCTAACTATAAGAACACGTAACTCCATATGAGTAACTTGACAGGAGATAACAAAAACGTCACAGTTTGTCCTATATAAACTTAAACATCGTTTTTTAAATACATCTGATTGATAAAAACATTGTTTTTTTTTTATCAATCAGATATATTCAAAAAACAATGTTTAAGTTTACATAGGACAAACTGTGACGTTTTTTCTCTCTCCTGTAAAGTTATTCATATGGAGTTACGTGTTCTTATGGGAAAGCCAACGATATGGCACTCATAAATATTGCCATATTGATCCCCTTCAAAAAACAATGTTTAAGTTTACATAGGACAAACTGTGACGTTTTTTCTCTCTCCTGTAAAGTTATTCATATGGAGTTACGTGTTCTTATGGGTAAGCCAACGATATGGCACTCATAAATATTGCCATATTGATCCCCTTCAAAAAACAATGTTTAAGTTTACATAGGACAAACTGTGACGTTTTTTCTCTCTCCTGTAAAGTTATTCATATGGAGTTACGTGTTCTTATGGGTAAGCCAACGATATGGCACTCATAAATATTGCCATATTGATCCCCTTCAAAAAACAATGTTTAAGTTTACATAGGACAGACTGTGACGTTTTTTCTCTCTCCTGTAAAGTTATTCATATAGAGTTACGTGTTCTTATAGGTAAGCCAACGATATGGCACTCATAAATATTGCCATATTGATCCCCTTCTAAAAAGTCTACACTGCTTTAAGTATGGCGTATGGAAGGGATTTTTAATTTTTACTCTTAATATTTAAATCCCTTAATTGGATGTCTCCATTATATGTCTCAAATTGGATGTCTCCATTGTATCTCTCGAATTGGATGTCTCCATTGCATCTTTCGAATTGGAAGTCTTGATTGTATTTCTCGGATCTGTGACTGGGGGATGTTCCTTCGGAGAGAAGTAGAACTTTGAGTTTAATTTATTTTTTATCAAATAAATTGGTCATAACAAATCAATCCAATTGGGCGCGGTACTACGAGAGAACTTTGGCTGTGCTCACCCTAACATATATTAATGGGATGTACCTCTACCAGATGGATGTTATGAGGTAAGCCCAGATATTTTAATAGCTTTTCTATTAAATGTTTTTTATTGCTTTTTATATTGCGATACTCGTATATGTGCGATTTCGGAATGTATTTAAATATATTCATAATATGTACATCTAATTCAGTATTCGAAAACACTATAATTGAGAAATCGTTATTTCCGTTGCATCTTTCGAATCTGTGACTAAGGAATGTTCCTTCGGAGAGAAGACGTATTTTTAAAATGTACCAGTCGGTTCAAACCCTGAGTTAATACACCCTTGATGAAAGTTATTTAAACAGCGCGGCGCTATGTCTTTTTAATAATATGGTTATGTTTTCAAGACTTTTTCTTCTTCTTCTTCTCAGTGTCATTTCAGGTCCCCCCAACGTTGAATATCACTTGAGGGTAGATATCTTTGTCCCCGGCAGCCCGAAAAAGATCTCCAACGCCGCCAATCCAATCACGTATATTGCGGACACAGGAGATTTGCCTCCTGCCAACACCTCTTCGGCCTCCTATTTTGAAGACTAAATTTTGAAAAAATAAAACACACGCAGTGCCGGAAGGATTTTTTAAATATAAATTACGAATATTCGGATTTATGAAAACTCAAAATTATGTATTTGCTAGTTGGTTTCTTTTTGCGTACGCACGTTATATTATTATGTTACCAAAGTGGAAACTGTCAAAGGGTTTTCAGGCTCCTAAAGATAATTTCTCCGGGGACATGACCTCCTGAAGGGTCTGACAGAACAATGCGAAAACAATTATCGCACGCAGGAACATATGTGATACCAAATGAAGATTATTTCAAGCGGAACGATGGAAATATATGCAAATAAATATACACCCAAAAATCTCATATACGTCACGGTTACACATTAAACATATTTTGTATACTTATGGTGTCAAGGATAATACAGTCTCTTTCTTTCTAAGCTAGTCCTTTTAGTTACAAAACATTGCAAACATGACTCAAGAGTGAGCTGTCTTCAGGAATTCCCCGGGCCTCAAGATCGTTGGGTTCATCCTGCAACACCCTAATAATATATTCTTATCTTAAGATAATAGCATAACGATGTTTTTTACAATGTTTTTTTTTGCTTCAGAGTTAAGACATATGGTAAACCTAAAAATAAAAACGTAATTTTAAAAGGATTGTTATCAAATTATGTAAATTGTAAATATATTTAACGTTGATTTATTTTTTTAATAAAAATTTTATGTTCATATACTCGTATTTTGATCGCTGAAAAAAAAATCCTTCATAAAAAACGCGTAATTT
This sequence comes from Odontocerum albicorne, assembly GCA_949825065.1. Lineage (NCBI taxonomy): Eukaryota > Metazoa > Arthropoda > Insecta > Trichoptera > Odontoceridae > Odontocerum > Odontocerum albicorne. The sequence goes on from OX463858.1 coordinate 34,091,749, forward strand.
CAGTCTTAATATATATTTCTATGGTACTCGTAGATACCCACGCTTCAGCATTTCAGCGTCGTGTTTTCATGATTTCAGGATAGGAAGACTGCGCCGCTTCAGCTATAGATAGAGAGAGGTTGATACATCAAGACCTGTCAGTATGTGTGACAGTGCCTATGTAACGAAGATTTATAATAGTTTTTCGTATTCGCTGGTTCAATAGAATTTATCTCCGAGTCACGATATTCAACTGTATTTTTTGACAAGTTAATACTTATTTCCAAAGGAATGATAAATGGAATAATTAATATTTTTGCGCAACATGGCTAAACCCAGAATATATATATGATAATAACTTGTGAATCAGTTAAAAAAACGGGCAAAATACATTTAATATAATCTAAAAGCTAGACAGAGAGGGAAAAGATACATTTAATATAATCTAAAAGCTAGACAGAGAGGGAAAAGATACATTTAATATAGTCTAAAAGCTAGACAGAGAGGGAAAAGATACATTTAATGTAATCTAAAAGCTAGACAGCGAGGGAAAAGAGAGAACATTTGAGTACAAAGGGGATCTCATATAAATGTGTAAATTATAAATAGGTTTAATTTAATCTCTTATTTATTTCTGAGTTAAGATTTCACTAAACTGCAACAAGTATATCACTTATTGTTATTTGTTTTATCAAACATTATTTATTTCACTTTATGCAACTGTGTGACCCGACCGGTTTCAAGGTTTTCACATCACCATCAGGGGAGCACAAACAAGAAAACAAAATACAATGTCTTTAAACGTCTACAATGTTAACGTCTTAACTATAAATAATACATACATGTGTCTTTAAATAATAAACAGTCTTGTTTGTGTTCCTTTGATGACGAGGTGAAAGCCTTGAAACCGTTAGTGTTATACCGTTATAAAAAGTGGAATAAACAGTGTTTGATAAAAACAAATTACAATGTATTTAAACTTCCACAATGTTAATGTCTCAACTATAAATAAAATATAAATAAATATAAATAATGCATGTGTCTATAAATAATATACAGTCTTGTTTGTGCTCCTCTGATGACGAGGTAAAAGCCTTGAAACCCGTAAGGTTATACCGTTATAAAAAAGTGAATAAACAGTGTTTGATAAAAACAAATTACAACGTTTATTAATCTCCACAATGTTAATGCCTTAACTATAAATAATATAATATATGTATAGCTTAATTATGATACTGTGAGACTTGGATTTTAGTCAAATTTGTAATTAATTGATTAAAAAAAATGTTAAGAAGATAAAGCCATGTTAAGAAGATAAAATGTTAAGGAGATAAAGATATTTCAGAGAGAGAGAGATAGATAGACCAGTGATTTCAGCGATTACCTTTTCGACTGTTGTGTCATCTGTGCGATTTTTTGTTTAGGATTTTTATCGATTCCCGATTAATTTGCGATAAAAATTCCAAGTTGTAATCATTTACCGTAAAGCAAATTATTATTCTTCATCTTCTTCTTCCTAGTGTCATGTCAGGTTCCCCCAACGTGGAATATCCCCTGAGAATAGGCATCTTGGTCCACGGCAGCCTGAAAAAGATCTCCGACGCTCCTTATACCAGTCCAATCACGTATATCGCGGAGCCAGGAGATTTGCCTCCTGCCAACACCTCTTCGACCCTTTATTTTGCCTTGGATGATCAGGTGCAGTAATTTTTAATCTTTGCTCCTCTAAGTAAATGACTCAAATATGACACCTTTCGGATTTTAATATTAGTCAGCAACTCTCCATCAACTTTGGCTCTTTGAAGAACCCTTGTGCTGCTGACCATATCCGTCCAGGGTATTCGTAGCATTCTCCGGTACATCCTCATTTCGAATGCTTCCAGTCGGTTCATACGAGTACTACCAACTTTGAGGGTCCATGATTCCACTCCATGCAATAACACTGACCAAACGTAGCATTTGACTAACCGTTGTCGAAGTTTCAAGTTTAGGTTGTCATCGAAGAATACGCTTTGAATTTTATTAAAAGTCGCATAAGATGGTTCGATTCTGCAATTGACTTCGGTTTCTGGGTCGAGGTCTTCCACTAGGATACTTCCGAGGTATTTAAATGTTTCCAGTCTCTCTATATCAGCACCGTTCAATGTAAGACGTGCTCCTGCGTGATCTCGCCGGCCAAACACCATGAACTTAGAACTTTTACTTACGTTCATGTTCAGCCCCAGCCTCACACCGGCTTCATTAATTATATCTATAGTATAAGCGTTTGAAGGCCGTCAATACTGTCTGCCAGAACAACCGTACCATCTGCGTACCTGATGTTATTGACGCATACACCATTCACGTTGACCCCTAGATTCAAGTTATATAGTGCGTTTATTATTCTAAATTATTCTACGTCGATATAATTCAAATTTTAATAAGTAACGATATTATTTAAAATTATTAGAAAAATCCGCATATCATTAAAGTTACGCGATAATGTAATGAAACTTGATTAAACTTTGTATTATCATATTTTGAAATTATTTTCGTAAAATCTGATAAACAGCGAAAGTTCCTCGTAATGTTGAAATAAACAGGTGAGAATAAGGTGGCGGAGAAACTTGGAATGGAAGAAGAAAATTATAAGGGAAAATTTCCATTAAAGATAGCGTGTGAATTTTCACATTTACATAAAAATAGCAATATTTTCACAATTTATTGTATCTAATAATATTCAAATAAGACTTGAAAAGTCTATAAATCTTAACTTTGAAATGTTTTTGAGGACAACCATAGCTAGTTACCATATATAAATCCATGGTCGTGTTCTTCATTATGTACATATTTCATCGCGCCGTGTCCCTTGCGGGGTAGCATAGAGACGAGATCTTCAAACTTTTCTACTTTCATACTTTTCACATCACTTATTTAAAAATCTGACACATTCAACCACGTTTTTGATCTACGTCTCTCCCTTACAAGTGATTTGATGCAGACTTTTTGGAGAAATTATCAGCATATTTATACTTAAGTCCATGTTACAATTAGCACTTTATACCTCGTCATTATATTTTCTCTATTTGGTGGTACTCAAAAACTATCTTCCAGTTTCAAATTTCCAACTTTTTACTATACTAAGAGACATCAAGCGAAAGCAATGCGGTTCTCATTTCAGGAGTCAGTGCGCTGAGCAGGAGTTCATGTGGTGAAGGGTGGTTGATGACCATGATAATTACGATCTTCCCAACTGAGGAACTACCAAGAAGCTAACGACTAACGAAGCCAATTGAAGATGCTCGAAAGAAAAGAGTTTCTATTACCCATAATGTCAATCCTCATATTAAAGTTTGACCCTCACACTAATCCTCATATATAATCAGTCTAATTGATCTTTCATGCCTTAATTTGTTATGGAAATTTTAAGAATTAAGTAGATATCTCAATGATTTAAATCAATTTTTTTACTTCTCATCGTTGATATGTTTCAAAAAACCAATCGAAAAATCATTACATCTCTTTTCAGTGACAAAACTTCTTTTGCCTGTTTTTGAATCATCCTTTCTTCCTCTCTCCCTTTCTTTTGCTTGACCATCGACAACCTTGTTGTATTTGTTTTGTGTTTTTCGTTGTTTTTTTTTTATATTTGTGTTCCTTATTTTGTATTATTTTATGTGATTTGTACGAGAGAGTGCATGGATCAAGAATATGATAAAGTTATGTATTGCGATAGGAAAGTGTGATGCTCTGGTAAAGTTATCATATTGCGATAGGAAAGTGTTTTGCTCTGGTAAAGTAAGGTATTGCGATATGAAAGTGTGATGCTCTGGTAAAGTTATGTATTGCGATAGGAAAGTGAGATGCTCTAGTAAAGTTATGTATTGCGTTAGGAAAGTGTGATGCTCTGGTAAAGTTATGTATTGCGCTAGGAAAGTGTGATGCTCTGGTAAAGTTATGTATTGCATTAGGAAAGTGTGATGCTCTGGTAAAGTTATGTATTGCGATAGGAAAGTGAGGTGCTCTGGTAAAGTTATGTTTTGCGTTAGGAAAGTGTGATGCTCTGGTAAAGTTATGTATTGCGTTAGGAAAGTGTGATGCTCTGGTAAAGTTATGTATTGCGTTAGGAAAGAGTGATGCTCTGGTAAAGTTATGTATTGCGATAGGAAAGTGAGATGCTCTGGTAAAGTTATGTTTTGCGTTAGGAAAGTGTGATGATCTGGTAAAGTTATGTATTGCGATAGGAAATTGAGGTGCTCTGGTAAAGTTATGTTTTGCGTTAGGAAAGTGTGATGCTCTGGTAAAGTTATGTATTGCGTTAGGAAAGTGTGATGCTCTGGTAAAGTTATGTATTGCGTTAGGAAAGAGTGATGCTCTGGTAAAGTTATGTATTGCGATAGGAAAGAGTGATGCTCTGGTAAAGTTATGTATTGCGATAGGAAAGTGAGATGCTCTGGTAAAGTTATGTTTTGCGTTAGGAAAGTGTGATGATCTGGTAAAGTTATGTATTGCGATAGGAAAGTGTGATGCTCTGGTAAAATTATGTATTGCGATAGGAAAGTGTGATGCTCTGGTAAAGGACGTGATGGTATATATGTATGTATGTATATTACTTAGTTTTTTCTCTTGATTAAAAATGAAAATACCCCACGTTTTACTTAAAACTATAAAATAAGATTTTCGTATTAAATTTTATCTGGTTGGTTGGAAAAGATTGTAACCTGGCAATAATCCTGCCACATATTAAATGTTAAATGAATAAAGAAAAATAAAATCTGGTGGATGTATTCCCGTGTGGTAATCTATTCCTACTAACCAGATTGATGTTTAGAAGCCTTAAAACAAGACTGGAAAACAAAAATAAATCAGGGTTCAACCGGAATTAAACCCGTAACCTCCAGTTTGAAAGGAAGACGTCTCACGGTAGTGTACGCTTTATAATAAAGTTTTTAGTTAATAAATTAGATAGTCAATGAAATACTTCTATCTCAAAAGACTTATCGAATATCAAAACTTAACTCGAACCCGCGTTTTGTTATTTGGAATCCAAATTTTCCCATTTTTTCTCAAAAGATCAACCTTGTGTTGTTAAAAAAGATGGAAACAAATTATTTATTTTGTTTTACTTAGAAAACTTTATGTAAATGCTTTTACTGCGGTTAATTTAATTCCTCATTGTGTTGTGAATTAATTCCCCCGCGTTGGGCGGAGGACGGGGTGCGCGGCCGTTCATTTAGGGTTGAATTGTTATTCAAATCAGGCGAATAAAATTTAATTTGTCAGAGATTATAAAATTTCATAAAAGGCTGAAACACTTTATTATGAGTACGCTTTATGTTTAACACTAAATACAATAACAACCCTTTTTATTCCAAATAGTGTGCGAAATTGGGCAATCGGACAAAGACCACAAATTCACACGAAAATAGATTTGTTTAAACAATACTCGTAGATATGGCCGAATTTATAAATATCATTAAACGAAATTTTCAGCTATTTTATAAATTCACAAAGGCTTCTCAGCGCCTTTTCCAAAATATCTGCCCTTTGCCGTTTGCCACGATGCGCATTTGATTTTGTTTCCCCCATTTTGCCTTGTCCTCGGTTCTTTCAATTCTAGTTTGGTGCCTGATAAGACATTTTCAGGTCTTGAAGGGGCAGTTAAAAAAACATTTTGCACCCTTCACAATTCATGGTTGATTTTATTTTTATACACAGTAAAAACGAAAAAAACACAAATCAATTGTACATTAGCTCGTGAAAAGAAAGTTCGTTACAATGAAACGATCGGTCATAATACAATTACCTGTGAATTTTGACACTTCTTTTAATGAAAGTTTCAAAGATAATATAAGTTTAAAACACTAATAAGCAATGTTCAAGTAAGCCTGTTACTTGGAAAATATAATGTGTACACCCGCATGCAATCTTATTTCATTCCATGGGAGAAAAACGTTCCATTTTTGGAAGAAAAAAAAACCGATCTAAATTTGGGGCAAATGTGAATTTAAAAGTGACTATAGATTCGTAATACTCGTCTTTAAGAGTTACTATTTATTCATAACGCTCGTCTTTAGGAGTGACTATAGATTCGCAGCGCTCGTCTTTATGAGTGACTATTGATTCGCAACGCTCGTCTTTAAAAATGACTATAGATTCGCAACGCTCGTCTTTAAGAGTGACTATAGATTCGCAACGCTCGTCTTTAACAATGACTATAGATTTGCAACGCTTGTCATTAACAATGACTAGATTCGCAACGCTCGTCCTTACGAGTGACTATAGGTTCACAACGTTCGTCTTTAACAATGACTATAGATTCGCAACGCTCGTCTTCTCGAGTGACTATAGGTTTGCAACGCTCGTCCTTAACAAATTTAAATCCAAAATAAACAATAATTACATTTTATTTTTGGATATTTGTTGTTGAAATATTTCTTGCATTTGTGGATCGATTATTGAAATATTTAATATGACACATGTTTCTTTCTATAGTAATATTATATATTGAATTAATACGATGACCCCAAGACATACTTTACACAACCACTAACCCTCATCCCCTAGATTGGAATTAGATAACTTTGCCTTTGGAACAACCCCTTACTGTTGCTAGAATGAATTAGTGAATAGAAATACCAAATCACAGCGACTGAGTTTTCTCTATACAGACATAACCACTCGATTCTTAACTGTTCCACAGGATATGGAAACTTCTTTACAAGCTTCAAACTAGAATTAAAAGAACCAAAGACAACACGGCAAAATTGAGAAACATTACGTGAGGGATTAACTCTCAGTACGTTGCGAGGAGCAATCTGTGCGACACTTGTCGTAGTGCCAGAAGAGCATTGATATTTGCATCAATGAATACTTGATTCGTGTAATGTTCAATGCTTTCTAGGTGGCAGATTTTGTGTAATTTTTGATACACCACCGATAAAGAAATAATCAATGAATATATACACCACCGATAAGGAAATAATCAATGAATATATAGGTATACAGCACCGATAAGGAAATAATTCATGAATATATACACTACGGATATGGAAATAATCAATTAATATATACACTACCGATAAGGAAATAATCAATGAATATATAGATTATCAATAAGAGAATAACAATGAATATGGTATATATGGTAGGTATACACCACCGATAAGGAAATACTTAATGAATATACCATATACACCATCGATAAGGAAATAATTCATTAATATATACACTACCGATAATGAAATAATCAATGCATATAAACACTACCGATAAGAAAATAATCAATTATTATATACACTACCGATAAGGAAATAATCAATGAATATATACACTACCGATAAGGAAATAATCAATGAATATATACACTACCGACAAGGAAATAATCAATGAATATATACATTACCGACAAGGAAATAATCAATAAATATGGTATATATGGTAGGTATACACCGCCGATAAGGATATACTCAATGAATATATCATATACACCATCGATAAGGAAATAATCCATTAATATATACACTACCGATAATGAAATAATCAATGCATATAAACACTACCGATAAGAAAATAATCAATTATTATATACACTACCGACAAGGAAATAATCAATGAATATGGTATATATGGTAGGTACACACCGCCGATAAGGATATACTCAATGAATATACCATATACACCATCGATAAGGAAATAATCCATTAATATATACACTACCGATAATGAAATAATCAATGCATATATACACTACCGATAAGGAAATAATCAAATAATATATACACTACCGATAAGGAAATATTCAATGAATATATACACTACCGACAAGGAAATAATCAATGAATATATACACTACCGACAAGGAAATAATCAATGAATATGGTATATATGGTAGGTATACACCGCCGATAAGTATATACTCAATGAATATACCATATACACCATCGATAAGGAAATAATCCATTAATATATACACTACCGATAATGAAATAATCAATGCATATATACACTACCGATAAGGAAATAATCAAATAATATAAACACTACCGATAAAGAAATAATCAATGAATATATACACTACCGACAAGGAAATAATCAATGAATATGGTATATATGGTAGGTATACACCACCGATAAGAAAATAATCAATGAATATACCGATAAGGAAATAATCAATTAATATATACACTACCGGTAAGGGAATACTCAATGAATATATACACTACCGATAAGGAAATACTCAATGAATATATACACCACAGATAAGTAAATAATCAATGAATATATACACCACCGATAAGGAAATAATCAATGAATACATACAAAACACATAATATTTAAAGATTTTTATTATTACAATCCTAATTATCGGTGTTCATCTCATGCACAGTGCAGTCATATTAATACTTTTGTGAGAATATTATGATTATTTTAGTTAAGATAAAAAATAATATTTATTTTTCCGTTGATTAATCCCCACTCCCCTAATCTATGACAGCGTTGAATAAAATATTTCAAAATTCAGGTAAGCTGTCGTTTTTTTTACAATACGCATTCTCACTATAGGATTATGAAAGCCAGTGTTATTTGTGAATAAAATTACGCTGAACAAAACAGTTTAAAATTACTGTCTCTAAGAATCGAAACTCTTATAAAGAGAGCGAGCGGGAATACTTGAATCCACAAGACCGTTTAATGACGAGTCCACAACACCATTTAAGATTTTATAAAGAAATACAAGATCAAATTGTAAGATTTTTTTGAAGTAATACAAAATTCAAATTTTAAGATTTCAAAAAAATAATACAAGATAATATTTTAAGATTTTATAAAGGATTTTATAAATGTAGGTCTACAAGCCTGAAGCGTTGAAGTATCCTTGACATCAAAATACGAAAAAAATATGTTACATTATTTGGCGTTGATATTTTTTTGTAACGAAAAATAATTTTATTTATTTTACACATGACAAGAAATATACATAATTTGCGAAAAAAAACAACAGATAACTTAATTCAGACACACAATTTTAATGGATCTGGGTTTGTTGTATTTCATTTGTCGTGTCCCCAATAAACTAGGCTTTTGCATGTATCTCACTTAGGACATAAAGCATGAAAAAATAAATCGATACTTCTTTCCAATTTTGGATTATGTAAAACCCTGTGGCACTTTCTCATCAACTTGACAAACAGTGACACTCAATGTATACATCACGCGAAATCAAACTCCTCACACTTCATCACTCCAGACAGACCAAAACATTCACCCCACAATATACCGCACACAATCATAAAGCAAAAAAAATTCAGTTATATAAAAATATAATATAAAACAACAAAAAGCACCACACTCAAGAGCTCACATAAATCTCTTCCATAAGTCATTCCTCTTGCAAGTCCGAGCACTCAAACTTCTGTCGCAATAACAATCACGATCCGATCGACTGCCTAAATGGTTTTCCTACCTTTACCTTTATTGAATTCGGCACCCCATTGTATGTCATGGGAGCTAAATAGGCATATTGCCTTTGGGCAAAAAATGTTTTAACCCTAGGGATGGTGAACATTTGATCAGTTGATCAGATCAGTCTCTGCTGAGTCTGCATCTTCCCTTCCTCTCGATGATAGTGCCAGATAATGGATTAGAGATGTAAATTAATTGACTTATTCAACAAATTAATGAACACCTCAAAAAATGTAATCTCAGTGAACAAAATGAGAAATCTAAAGTCTGTCCACCAATAATGTAATCATCGTTTAGGATTAGAACGGGAGGGGGCGTAATTAAATCACACTGCCGGAGGAGGGGGTAATTTATCTGGTTTACAAAACTAATTTAGTGGAGGACAAACTGAGAAAATAATTGAAACTGGGAGGGGGATAGAATATTTTATTTGACAACTTTACGCTGCTTAATTTTCATAAACTAAATATTCATTTAATATGGATCCAAACGAGAGCTTTTGAATTAAAATACAATACATTACAAAAGCTTTATTTATGTAACACTATTATTGCAAATACAATCTGGTGGGCTTATTGCCAGGTAGCAATCTCTTCCAACCAACCAGACAAAAGTAAATAAAGCAAGTCACATGGTTGCATAAATCATTCAAATGACAATCCATCCCTACGAAATCCATAAACATATACGTGAGAATATGCCCACGAACCCCACAAAGACGGACAATCATCCGAACATTCTTTTTCATATAAAGTGAGATATCATCAATCAAAAGAAAAGGAAGGAATGGTGGAGATGAAAGGAAAAGAAAAATCGGGAATGATTATTTTACTGACTAGAAATAAAGAGTTTTTTCAGTCGCTTCTTAAAGCATGCCAAAGACGGAGCGAGTCTTATATTTATTTTTAACTGATTCCAGAGTCTCACTGCGTGGACAGTAAAGGACGACGTAAAAAAAGGTTTAAAAGGACGTAAAAAAAAGGTGTAAATCAAAATTTTGAAGCCAGGAAAGGTAAAGCCCACAAAATTCACATATGTCGTCCTCCGTGGCCTAGTTGGTAACTCGCTTGTCTACCAACCAGAGAGCTGCTTTTTAAAGCATTCCTGTCTAGTTTACAGTTGAGGGCCTTTCTGGTTAGTTAGAAGAGAATGCTACGTGGTAATAATCCCTCCCGGTTGTATAGTATACAACGAAAGTGTGATACAATACAATACAAATCAGTAGTAACGGGAATAAATTGGACAGATTAGAGGCCCTAGAAATGTCTAAGTCAGTACATCGATCCGAACATCTGGTGAACAGTTATATCCCAAAAATCTCTCCACTCTTGGCCGAAATCGTCCCATGCCTCCCTCTACCCTCAGCCCCCAACTGTTGATGCGTGTATATCGGTACCAGTTCGAACAACATTTTGTCTTGTTTTTACTCCCCTGAAGATGAGGTGAAAGCCTTGGAACCGGTAGGGTTATACCGTTACAAAAAAGTGGAATAAACAGTGTTTGATAAAAATAAATTACAATACAATACAATATGAACACTTGAATAGTTCAACACAATCAAACTGAATCTACTTCTGGGATTTAACAACTCTCAGCAAAATGTTGTCTTCTATAGTTCGGAAATTCTAGGATGAGTCCTGTGACAGTTCACAAATATGCTCCAATACAACGTTATGTAATGTATTTACCTAAATAACTTGCTATTTATTAGAATTGAGACTTAAATTAAAGTTTTAAAATAATTAAAATTACTGAACATCGTTAAAAGTTTGTATTGGGGCAAATTTGTGAACTGTCACAGGACTCATCCTAGAATTTCCGATAGTTTGTTTATTTTTTTTTCAATTGGACTTGAATACAAGCATAAGGTTGGCGCATAATTAACGATCGTTTTACCGGCGCCCTTCGAATTTGTCAAATTTATCATCTTATTAAAAAAAAAATTAACCAATATATTTCTTACTATTATTTAGGAATTAAAAATGGGTGTCAAAAACCGCGTTTACTTTAAAAATGGTTGAACTGTAGTTCATCCGTTTTTTTCCTTGGTCAATAAAAAAGGATGGACTGCAGTTCAACCATTTCACACTCTAAGTGAATTAAGTGTCTTAAGCAATCGATTAGCTAACGTAATTAAATTTTTTTTAGAATTCTTTTTCGATAATGTACGCTGTGATATAACTATCAGGCGCACTATCCTCTCTGCCTTCTCCGACAGGTAGATGGCGTGATGATATATGTATGTTTTGCGTTACAGGCAATTTTATACTTAAAAAATATTAATTTTAAAGTGAGAAGATAAGACATATTGTCATGCTGTTCAAAATAAAACGAGTTTTACACAAAACCTGTTATTATACGAAATATTGTTAAGCAAAAAAAAATCCACTGTATACGCTACAGTTGCAAATAATGAAATGAGAATTTCTGGATCCTTTCCAAAACCGTGAGAAATAACAGTTATCGAACTGCAAGAAAGACGGCAAATTGTAACAGTTGGCTTAAATCGAAGCTGTAAATGCACTGGAAAAGGGAATGCAGTAAACATTTTTATTGCTTTCATTTGGCAAATGATACAAAGTCTAATGTAAGAGTTTCCAAAGCGGTCGATATCGACCCCCTGGGGTCGTATTGATTTTTCTAGGGGTCGATAGTTTCAATAAAAAAAATTGCGAGTCGACGACAGCAAAAATAGACCCCCATACATATATCGATATCGACCCCCTGGGGTCGTATTGATTTTTCTAGGGGTCGATAGTTTCAATAAAAAAAATTGCGAGTCGACGACAGCAAAAATAGACCCCCATACTGCTATTTGTTTGTTACTTCAAAATATCTGTGATTCCAATAGACAGCTAATTTAGACATAGATAAATTATTGACAGATCACCAGGTACAGGTGCAGGTGCAGGTGCACCCATCTCAAAAAATTTAGTTTTCCAAGCTTATTTATTTGGTATTATTATTTTTATAATTCTGATTAAAATCTTTCGTTGTTGTAATTTTAATGATGTTTAATTTCGTCTGAATATATTAATTTTTCCCCTTAATTTTTAAGTTTAGTAAATTGATTTCAATATTTTTACTTACTTTGAATTTATATATTTATTTCAGAAATTTCAAAAAATAAAAAAAGCTCTGCTCGTATTTTTTTGCTTTAATTTTCGTCAGAGCAGATTTAAATATTAAATGTTGCACAAGATAATTCCATAATCCGTAGTCCTTTTATCTTTTTCAATCCTTAATTACAAGTAATTAAAATGAAAAGTTTGATGTCTAGTGAAATATTTAATATAGATTACTTTATATGTACAAACTTATTAATTTAAGTAAGTAAAGTAAATTACTAGGGGGTCGACGGTTTTAAAAGGTAAATGGGTCGGCGGTCGAAAAAAGTTTGGGAACTGTCTGTCTAAAGGTTTGATAACGTTTATATTAAATTGAAATAATACATCAACCAGTATTATGTATCTCGTTTTGCGTATTTTATTCTTGTGTGTCATGTCAACAATGAGGAGAAACGTGATCCATACTTACTCGTAGGCTGCTGTTAGATATGTACATTCTTCTCCAGTCCTATCAGCATTCTTCCTCTACCCGAAGAGTACTCTTCACCTGGTCCATTCAGCATTAGGATGTTTTACCTCCGTTCTTGTGACCCTCCACATTTCTAGTGACTATGCCTTTTTTTGCGTGAAATGTGACCGAATAACGGAAGGATGCGAAGAGTGATTACTCTTGAAAGCCTCTCTGAGACATTACGTTCTTCCGTAATTCATGAATTTGTTCCTCCTAGCAATTGTCTCCATTTCATCTCGATATAATATGTTATACATACTCGTATATTTAACTCATCTCTGACTTTTACATATTTACATAATTTTAATAACGTTTATTTATATTAACACTTTTATGTTTACACATACGGCTGATTTGTTGCTTTAAAGCAATTTCTTCTAATCAACCTGATCTTGTATAAAAAATATTGTTGATATCCATGAGTGTATTAAATAAAAAAATATATATATACAGGGTGTACAAGGGAACGACGATCATTGGAAGCAGGGTGATGGGGGACCTCAATACCTATCGATTTAGCTCCAATATATGTTCCGCGATATTCAGTGGTTCTCAAATAATTTGGATTTTTGTAAAATTTGAATAAAAACCCGATTTTAGACTAAACTTCGTAAGTGTAACTAAATTATTAGCTCTGCGATCGTAATTTTTTCTGAAAATAGTTTAATAATGGGCCTTACGTACAACAATACCACTTTTCGTCGCAACCCTCTAAATTAGGAGAGAAAAAAAAATGATCTTAAAAATTTTTGCAAGTCTAATTTTTCCACTAACTTTCATAGGCTCTAGATAAAAAAATTACTTAATTTTTTTCTACAACTTATCTTCAAAACTACTCACGTTCATAGAGAATTAACCCTTCAAATTTCATTTGGCTAGAACTAGAGTATCACATTGAAAAATTTACTCAAATGGTGCAAGTCCCAAAAACCGATATTTTTTCTTTAAGTCAAATACTAATTTAAAGGGTGAAAATAGGTGTTCTAATGTAACTACGCTACTTATCAGAGTTATCAGGTAGCAGCGGCTGGTTGACGTTGACTTAGTTAAATGTAAGAAATCCCCGTTAAGAATATGTATTTTCACTTTTACAGTCAAAATAATATCCTAAATGTGTATGATATTATTTTGGTATCGGAGTTGATCGTGTTTTGATCGTATAGTAAAATAATTGAATGGAGTGAAGTATCACTTTGATCGTATTTTTGAGGAGTCATGTCAAGGCAGTAAAATGTCAATTTGATCGTGTAGTAAATCGACATTTTATTTTATTCCTATTTTAAATTCGGTATCGTAAGGTAACATAATCGTACCAATTTTAATCGTATTTTAAATTAAATTCACTTCAATGTTATGTATCGGATTCCTATAAAATTTGTTTACAAATAAAGCATTAGACACAAAGCTGAACTAATATTATATCTCAATACAGGAGGTAAACATGGCTTTAGTGTAACTGAACATAATTGGGTGTCATTGAAGGTAAATTAATGGCTGATGGCCCCGCGATACATTTATCTCCCGTACAAATTATTGCCCTGCAGATTGCCTCGCAGCCTTAGATAAACATCGTTTATTTTGTGAAGCAAACAAACGACACCAATTCATTTTAATTTTAACGCGATAAGGACTTATACAATTTAATGTAGGATCTCCCAAACTTTTTTGGATCAGCTACCTCTAAAATGTCCATGACGCTTTAGGACGTGTGTTCTAGAGGGAGAGATGATGATGATTTGTTGATAAATAAAACACGTTTTCGATCGCAATGCGGAAAGAGAAATTTTATTGGTAACGTAGGTTTTTTTTATACTATTTATACTATTCCCGCGTGTGTGCGGGAATGCGAGCAAGATATCTCGCCGTCTCGTTTTTGCATCCGCAAAACGATTAATGTCGTATGTAGGTGATAATTTATTTACGGAACTGGCGAGAAAGATGTGGTGCGTTCTCGTTCTAGCATGGAATGCGCTCCGTTCCCGGCAATGAGTTGAATGACCGGCGCGTGGACTTTGTACTTGTTTGTTTTGCATTGCTAAGGAATGCAAAGGTCATTTCATCGGTCATTGACCGAGTGTGCGACCGCCACAATACTATAAGTCTAAGTTCTCCCAATGCGACATTTGATCATATAAATTCTTGTTACGTGGACAATGAGAAACAAACCCGTAACCCACGAGCTGGAAAACGGGTATTTTACTAACAAAACAACGGGGATTTTCTAAACAGGAAGAGTTTTATAAATGTGTCAGTTAAAAAAAAAAAATTTTTTTAACCTGGCGAGTTTATTGCCATGTGGCAATCTCTTCCAACCAACCAGAAAGATGTTTCTAAATAACATAATAATACATTCTGGAATAATTTAAAAAAATATGTTTATATATAATCAGTTTTATGTAAGGCTTATGTCTAATTTTTTCCTCAAGTCTTGAATCTCCACGACGTTCTATTTCTTGCCGATGTCTATTTTGGTAAGTATTCAAATAACTGCACTCAAACCTGTTTCAATCAGGTGTAAACACAAAAAAGCCATGAGTTAAGGCAGTTGTAAGCTATGAGTTAAGGCAGTTGAATGACTTGAACAAGTTAGCAAAAAGATAACGTTGAGATTTTTCATAACTGGAATATTTTATGAATACACGAGTACTAAAGGGCCTTTCAAATTGAGGATTTCGATTTTTTTAAATTTATTTAAAACACAGATGGCGTCGCGAATTTGACTGGGTCTTGTGACATTTGAGAAGTGTAAAGTATGACAATTATAAAAATGGAGTCGTATACAATACAACAACGCGTTCAAATTGTTGAATTATTTTATGTATTGTAATCTCCGGAAACGGTGATGTTAATTGGCCACCAAGATCATGTGATCTGACACCGTTAGACTATTTTCTATAGGATTACGTGAAAAGCCAGGTCTATAAGAATGACCCTCAATCAATTCCAGAGCTGAAGGACGAAATTATTCGCGTTATTGTTGAGTTAGAACCGCAATTATGCCAAAATGTCATCGACAATTTTGATAAAAGGGTGGACATATGTGGAGCTGCAAGAGGTGGACATTTGGCGGATATTGTTTTTTGTGTTTAAATGTCATACATTATACTTCAATGACCATTAAAAAGTTTATTGAAATCAAAGCAAATTGTGTGTTTTAGTCAAGAATTAAAAAAAAATTAATAAAATAAACCGCTCAATTTGAAAGACCCTTTATAATGACTCCCTCAAAGCCCTAATTCCTCATAACGTACATAATAACATACACAATATATACGAGTACCATACACCTCAATGCTCTATTAAAATTAAAATTGGAAATGATTACGCCCGTTGGGTAACGCTGCTTCTACGGAAATGTAAAGAAAATTAAGAATAGATATTTCATACATAACATAACATACATTTCACTTATGGCTGGGGAAGGATAAAAAAATGTAATAATGGAGAAACAAATTTCATCACTGAAAAGGATGTGTTACATACTATTATCCCGCTGTTTCCTTGCTGGAGTTATCTAAGAGGACGAATCACTAAACTTTCCTATCTCAACATACATCCTTCGCTCCTTTCATATCTACACCCCTTCTCATATAATTCCGATTTCTCTAACTTTCTAAATTTCCTTTTTTTCCAAATATATATGTTACTTGATCCTATAATTTTCCTTAGGACTTCGTCTCGTATGCCTTATGCTCACATTTCCACATTATATTTGATTTGTTAGTATACCTTCATTCTTTCCTTCCACATGCTGTACCATATCTGAGTTCTCTACTTTATCTAACTTAACACATTAGCTTTAAGTTAACATCCACCCCTAATCACTTTATGTAATTTTCTAGCATTTATTGGTACGCCATACATTCAATGCATGCATTTCTACAATATTTTTTCAGCCCCCTTCAGTATCTTTCTTTGTCAAAGTTTTAATAAAATACATCAAAGTTGGCATCAAAATAAGGTTGATGTGTCTACAAGATTGGGTCACCAGCGGCATAAAAAGTGAGCCTTATCTTGGATCACTCATATGTCCTTATTGGGGTAAGTAGAGAAAACAGATATCCTCTTCATTTTATTTTGTCACACATATTTCGCTTTTGTCTCGTATATTCAACTCGTTATGCATACTCTCGTGTTATAAATATATCCACTCTTTCCTGTATCCGAATTTAATTGTTTTGGTCATGTCTGTTTTTTTTAAGTTATCTCAAATATCTTATACGTTCTATACTAATCGTAATCGATTTTTTTCTATAAATCTTTCATTTTTAAGCACTGCATCTTCTTTAAATTCACATTCTTTTCTAATGTAATTTTTTTTTGTGTCTCCAACATTTCCCTTTTTTTGCTGTTGGAAACAACTTTCTAACTTACAAATTCATTTAATTCTTCCCTTATTTAATTTTAAAAAATCCACTCATGTTACGTAACGTTTTGACTGTATCTGAAAAAAAAATGTTTCGGAGTGTAAGTCTTTAAAACTCTGACCACTTGGACGACTCAGACCAAGATCTAAGACAATATACTAATGAATCTACAAATGCGAAGGAATCAGAGACTGGAAATTAAAACACCAACGCATTGGTCGGTCTATCAATTACCTCACATTTGTGTTGATCGATCAAGAAGTTAAATAAGGGTAAATACAATCAATGATACACAAAGAAACATAATACATTCAGATATAGACATATAAACACGTCTTTCTATTCATACCCACACATCCCTCGCCTTGTCCAGATTCAAACATCTCTCATTACATGATTCTATTATCACTCCTTTTTTTCTCAGTTGAAATAACTTCAACTGTATCCTTCAACTCTTTCTTTAACCCTTCCTGTCCTGTGATGTGTAACTAGTACACATTGCTTTTAAAAACTTAAATATATCTATCTTTTTCTTCTAAGTGCCCTGTCGGGTCCCCCCAACGTTGGCGATCACTTCGGCGAATCCGTCTCGGTCCTGAGCCGCCCGGAACAGCTCCTCTACACTCCGGATGCCGGTCCACTCCCTCACATTCCGCAGCCAGGACATCTGTCTTCTTCCGGGCCCCCGGTGTCCCTCGATTTTCTCCTTCAATATAAGCTGGAGCAAGTGGTACCTCTCTCCACGCAGCACGCGACCCAGATATGAAATCTTTCTAACTTTTATAGTGGACAACAACTCCCTGTCAGCTCTAGCTCGCCTCAGGACTTCGGTATTTGTCACCATGTCTGTCCAGGGAATTTTGATCATTCGACGATGCAACCACATTTCAAATGCTTCCAGTCTGTTCATTGCCTGGACTTTCAAGGTCCATGTTTCACAACCGTACAATAAAACAGACCACACATAGCATCTAATCATCCTCTGACGGAGTTTCAAATTTAAGTTGTCATCACAGAAGAGCGACTTCATTTTATTAAATGCAGTTCTTGCTGCCTCAATTCTGCACCTGATTTCCACATCCGGGTCGAGAGACTGCGTGAGTATGTTGCCGAGGTATCTGAATTTCTCCACCCTTTCGACGCTACGGCCGTTCAAACGCAACACTGACCCACTGTAATCCAACCGCCCGAATGTCATCCACTTGGTTTTACTGACATTTATTGTAAGACCCACTCTTTCACCGGACTCGTCAACAAGATTAAGAAGGTCGTGGAGATCATTGACGCTTTCGGCTAGTAATAAATATAATAAATATAATAAATACTGGCTTCAGAATTTAGGTATTCCTCCTTAATACGCATTGAATGAAAAAATAATATTAATAATAATTAGCACTTATCGGCAACATCAGATATTTTGTGAAAATCGGAAATAAATTCACCAATACAATCAAACGTGTGTCAGTGTGTGACGTAGGTATATTCATTATAAAAAAACCACTATGGGTGAGGAAGTGACGCTTTTCACGTCTCACTCTCACTCTCACTCTACTTCGGTATATGGGAACGCAATAAATATAATCTCAGTTCTCTCACTTCTCTCGCTTCAGTAGCTCGCGGGCTTTCGTTTGAGGTGGTCTCTTCGCCTGTTTTGTGAACGTCGTCCGATGTTTTTTTTTGATGTTTTCAACAATTAAATTTCAATTATTATCAATTTTGACTTCAAATTTAATTAATTTAAGCGATTGGCTATGAATATCCTTTTTTTTTTCGATTTTAAATCGCTCATTTTTACATGTGTATTGATGTGTATTAAATACACAGCACTTGAACGCGTGGATTTTTTTAGCACAGGAAGGGAAAGGTTAATACATCTTATTGTCTTGTTTGTTTTGTGCATATTTTGCAATTTATTCACTCAATATACCTAAACTATCTTAATATTTCATTCTTAATTCTACTTGAAACATCCGTTCCTAACAATTATATAGTATCCTTGTATTGTTTTCCTCTATTAAATTCAGTAATATTATCAGATATTTTACACCAAACACGTTTTTCTACCTCATTTATTCTGTTCTTATCACTCAAAGGTAAAAAAAAGTTTAATTAAAATAAACGAACTGAAGCCATTCTATTTAAAAGGGTTAAAACACTGAGGACCAAAATTAATCAAAACCTAAAAAGCCTTCAAATTGTCTATTCCAGTGGCGTCACCCAATTTAAACCCTCCACTCCTACCCTATTCCGCTGATGTTATTATCGGCAGATTTCAGGTGAAAATTTTTGAAACGGAAAATCATTTCCGGCAAGCGATTAGTATTCATTTTGCGAGTTAATTATGCGGCAATTCCTTCCACCCATCGATCACTCCAGATGTTCAAGGCTAACTTTGAGAAAAAGGAAAAATAATGACCTTCTACTTGATTAGATTTTACGTTCCTTTTTATATTTTAAGATTTATTTATTTACCTGTCGGAGGACTAAAATAATTAAAAAATATATTATAAATTGATATCGAAATCGTATCATTGAAAAGGAAATTAAAAAATATATTCTACAATAAAAACGCTAACAATTAACTATAGGCAAAAAACTCGTAGAAAAAAAACTGGTGGATGATCGTATATTTATTAATAAAAAAAATGTGACTCTTACGTACTCGTATCACGTAATATTTATGTAACATACATATGTCTCTTACGTACACGTATCACTTAACATTTATGAAACATACATACATATGTCTCTTACGTAATCGTATCACTTAACATTTATGAAACATACATACATATGTCTCTTACGTAATCGTATCACGTAACATTTATGAAACATACATACATATGTCTCTTACGTAATCGTATCAAGTAACATTTATGAGACATACATACATGTGTATCTTACGTTATCGTATCACGTAACATTTATGAAACATACATACATGTGTATCTTACGTTATCGTATCACGTAACATTTATGAAACATACATGCATATGTCTCTTACGTAATTGTATCACGTAATATTTATGAAACATACATACATGTGTATCTTACGTTATCGTATCACGTAACATTTATGAAACATATATGCATATGTCTCTTACGTTATCGTATCACGTAACATTTATGAAACATACATACATGTGTATCTTACGTTATCGTATCACGTAACATTTATGAATCATACATGCATATGTTCTTTTACGTAATCATATCACGTAACATTTATGTCATACATACATATGTATCTTACGTAATCGTATCACGTTACATTTATGAAACATACATACATGTCTCTTACGTAATCGCATCACATAACATTTATGAAACATACATACATAATTGTTACGTGATACGTACTCGTATCACGTAACAATTATGAAACATACGTACATACATGCCACATTCCCTGTAGGGGTATACAGAGAGGACAGAGCTCCAGATTATCCTAACTCGACACATATCCTTAACCTCTTTTACGTTCATTACACTTTTTCATACAATTCCTACGATTTTTCTGACATTCTTAATTTTCGGCGAGATAAGAAGGGGTGGCGGGACAGTTAAGGATATTATACAATAGATACAGTACGTTAATTTGGCGTCTATTTCTAGCATTCAACCAGTTCAATGCCTTCTGGTATGACGTTATTTGATCGTACTTTCGTAGGTTGAAAATAAATCTTAGACACACATTTTGAAGACGCTGTAATTTGTCCAGCTGTTCCTCTGTAACATCCAAGTAACAGACGTCCGCGTTGTCCAGAATCGGAAAGAGCAAAGATTGTACGAGTAAAATTTTGGTTTTGGTTGGAAGGAATCTTTGCAACACTTTAAGGGAATCAAAGCTGAAGAAGATCCTTCGGCTTACCTCATTTATTTGATCTCGCCATGAGAGAGTGTTATCTATTAGCACTCCTAGGTTTTTAACAGTTTTGTGTAATGGTATGATAGAGCCATCAAGTAATATCGGAGAAAGTAAGTCAGTGTTGAATTTACCGAGAAGCTGAGGGCTGCCAGTGAGGATCGCTTGAGATTTCGTAGAATTTATGAGTAAGCCATGCTCCCCAGTCCACTCCGAGATCGATTGAAGGTCCGCATTTAAATTGTTCAAAGCCGGGTGAAAGAAATTATGTACCTAGAAAAAAATTATGTACTTAGAAGAATACATTAGGTGGCAATGTATGGCAGAATACAGAATAAATTGACTATGGATTAATGTGAGTGTCTCGCGTTATTATTCAATTCATTAAAATCTCCACCGGCACCACGTTAAAATGCTGCACCAGCTTAGCCCGCCCCCATACAAGCTTTTCGTTCTAGATATAACACATCAATCAAAAAGTCCCGGGACTAACTACTAAAACAACATTTGTTTGCCAAAATTATTCTTTATTCATCAACAGTCTCTTTCAAAAGCGATACATTAATTCCAACGCTTTCTTAACTTTTCTATGCCAGCCGTGTAGAACGATTTTTCTTTGGTTTCAAAATAGGCGTTAGTTTCGGCAATCACTTCTTCATTGGAGCCAAATTTCTTTTCCTGGAGCATCTTTTTGAGGTCTGCGAACAGCCTATAGTCGCTGGGGGCCAAATCTGGAGAAAACGGTGGGTGCGGAAGCAATTCGAAGTTCAACTCATGCGGATAACTTTTCAAGCCATCGCTGAGTTTGAACGGTATTTTTGCCCATTAAAAAGCAATGTTTTATCAACACACGAAATTCGGCTTTTTCCATTGTTTTGAAAATAGCAAAAGTGGCGTCACTAAAACCATTAACTCAATGACACAATGTCGGAATGTCATGAAAGTTTGACACGTAACTTCTAAAGGTTGTTACTTACTGAGAATGGTATGGATTTGTTATTAGAGGCGCCATCTGTTGGTTAATCCCAGGACTTATTGATCGATGTGTTATAACATACTCGTATATATGTAATTAATTCATATTTTGACCTGTTGGGTGTGAACATCTGTTTTTATTATTTTTCTGTTGATTTCTTCCCGGACCTTTATAAACCCTATAATGTAGATAAGGGTACGTTTTAATATGAAACAGCCGATGATATATTTTCTTTTAGAGAAGTTAAAAAGTTTTTAAAGTTAAGTTAACGAATCTATTTTTATTAGTTTCTTATCACCTTGGTTCAGGCTCAATAAACTTGGCTGTATCTTTATGACGAAGGTTTTTCTTTAAACTTTACGAGAATACCTTATTTCTCGCTGGTAACCTTATCTCGTCTGAATAATCCCTCTTAGATTATAGCTGATATAACATTCAAGAAACTGTACATCTACACAAAACTGTTAAATCACTATTTCTTTAACCAAATCCTATAAATGTAAAATAAGAAAAAAATGACCTACCCTTCCATTATAAGCACAAGCTTCCGAAGCATTATCTGTTGCCTGACTAGTCCACCTACAGTATTAGCTGGGACGACCAAGGTCTGAGTGAATGTGATGGAATACAAGTAGCCTGAACGAGAGGACTTGTTTTTGCTAAATAATTAGTGTAAGAATTGTTATCTAGTTACAAGTAGTATGTAGGTGTTAATTATTTCTAAGATCTCATATATTAAGATTGAATAAATAAAATAAAATGATATGTAGGAAAATAAGAAAATAAGAAAAAGTAAGTGCATAAATTATAACATATAATTAAGATGAGTTAAGTAATAAATTTGTATATACGAGTAGGTATAGCCTTGACAAATGTTTGTACAATAATTTACTTTGTTTAATAAAACAAAAGAATGAATAAAAAAATAGATAGTGCAAATGTGAGTGGTAGGCGTAAGTAAAGCAAGACCAAAGTGAGTATATTTGGATCAAATATTTTTTTTTAAGTGAAACTTCTATGGGCGCGATAGGGCCAATTGGCCTGAACGTCACGAAAAGTGAAACGCTTCCCCTTTTCCAACTTTGATGGTAATATTTCAAATGATGTTTAATGTTTATTTATATTAAAATAAATTTAATAAATGATTAATATTACATTTATAATTATTAATAAATTATTTAATAATTTGAAAAATTAACGATAAATAAATAAATTTATTAAATATAAAATTAAATATTATATTTTATTATAATAATAAATGTTTATATTTAATACAATTAATTCATTAATTATAATTAATAAATATAATATAATTAATAAATAATTAATTTATACTTAATATTAATTAATAATTATTACTATTAATATTATAAATCAAATTAATATTATTAATATTAATTAAATTAATTTATATTAATTATTTATATTAATTTAAAAAAAGCAATGCATAAAATCATTTTTTCCTAGGAGCTTAGAAGTTTCACTTCTACCGCGCGAGAGTCTCACGCATCTGTTTTTTTAAATAATGTAATGTAGAAAGTCTGAGAAATCATAGGTGTTGTGTGGATTTGGAAGAGGCGAAGGAAGTATATCGAGATAGGTCTATAGAAATCCCGACAGTAAAATGGATTGACGGAAGGTACGTTGACTAAATTCATTACGGTTCTACTTGATTCACAACTTTATTGTCACTTCCGCTTGAAACACACGGAACCATTCAAATGTGTCAAAAGCAATTTGATAACGACATATGATGCACGTTATTATTCAAATCCGTGTCTGGTGTTAATATTTTTCAATATATATGTTGTTGAGTTCAGGAGGGTCCTACTCCGGTACTTCCTTAATTGTCGCTCTTAATTATGAAACCATTCATTCAATTTTATATTAAGTATTGTTTTTCGGAATTCGACATATAATTTTGTTTTCTACCCTGGGTATAAATGTAATTTTTTCCTTCTCAAATTTTGTGTATTAAAGCTTGTTCTAAGAAAATTAGTAAAATCTCTGAATACTTCTCACAAGAACAGTAACAGCGAAGAACAAGTAAGAACTGCTAAGTTCCAAAGTTCGTACCCTGATACCCCTCGGAGGCACCCAATAAATATATCCTTTTCAGAAAAAACAACCCTCCTCAACGTTTAAGAGGTAAAATATTCTCTCCTCCGGTTGGGATCTTGATTTCGAAAAAATATATTCTTTATCGTCCGTAAAATTTTGTTTTTTAGCCAAGAAGTCCCTCTAAAGCTAGACGCTAGAAAAAAATATTATTGTCATTATTTATTTATTATTCATTTTATTATTACACATGACAAGAAATATACACAATTTGCGAAAAAACAACAGGTAATTTAATTTGGACGTACAATTTTAATGGATCTGGGTTTGTTGCTTTTCATTTGTCGTATCCTCAGTAAACTAGGCTTTTGCCTGTATCTCACTGAGGATATTTAGCATGAAAAAATAAATCGATACTTCTTTCCGATTTTTGATAACACAAAAACAAAATCCCGTTGCACGTTCTCATCAACCTGACAAACAGTGACATTCAATTACAACTGGAAACATCATGCAAAATTAAACTCCTGACACATCATTACTCCAGAAAGACCAAAAATATTCATCCCACATTATACCGCACACAATCATAAGAATAAAAATAAAAATTAAAACAATGTACCGAAATATAAAATATATAGAAACACAAATACAAAAAACCGAAATATATAAATACCGAAATATACAAATATACAATATATAGAAACACAAATACAAAAAACAACCAAAATCAAAACAACAAGAAGAAACCCACACTCACGAGCCCACACAAATCTTTTCCACTCGTCATTCATCCTGAAAGCCCAAGTACTCAAAATCCTGTCGCAACAACAACCACGCTCCGATCGACTGTCTAAATGGTTTTCCTCCCTTTACCTTTATTGAATTCGGCACGCCATTGTATGTAATGGGAGCCAAATAAGCATATTGCCTTTGGGCAAAAGAGGTTTTAACTCTAGGGATGGTGAACATTTCATTAGTTGCCATGCATGTCACGTCTTTCTGTTGAGTCTGCATCTTCCCTTCCTCTCGATGGTAGTGCCAGAGAATGGATTTGAGATGCAAATTGGCTATGTATGGAAAGTTTTCTTGGTTCCAACTACTTTGTGTTTTCATCACTTCACAATTATAAATTCTGTGAAAAAGAAATGTTTGAAGTTAGATAAATCTTTGAAATAACCTATAAGTCCTAAAGCCCAAGTTTATTAATTTAATAAATAATACACATTGCCTTAATAATAACATGATATGATTACTTAAATATAAAATTTAATTCCAGCATTTAACTTTCTTACAATAGTTTTAACAAGACTAAAGAATGTGGCAACAGGAAGGAAGGGAAGGATTCAGTAAAAGAAATAAGTAACAGATACGAATATGTCTAGGCGTTGTTATCTTGAAATATTGTTATTTCTTAAATTTCTCTAGTGTTGCATAGCTGTTTACACATGGGCTTAAAGAGTTTACGTACATGTGTAAACAAACATGTATATAAAGTACGTAAATTAAGGTTGGTATCTAATTAAGAGCGAACTCGATGCAAACAGGTCCGGCATGATAGTTGATTCTGGACTAGTCAGGCAACAGATAATGCTTCGGGAGCCTGTGCTTATAACGGAAGGGTAGGTCGGATTTACTCTCGTAAGCCCCCAGGGCAGCGACTAAGGGATTGCTGTGATTTTGTTGGCTTTTATAGAACTTCACGGTCCATAGTCCACCTTCAGTATTAGCTGGGACGACCAAGGTCTGAGTGAATGTGGTGGAATACAAGTAGCCTGAACGAGTGGACTTGTTTTTGCTAAATAATTAGTGTAAGAATTGTTATCTAGTTATAAGTAGTACGTTGGTGTTAATTATTTCTAAGATTTCATATATTAAGATTGAATAAATAAAATAAAATGATATGTAGGAAAATAAGATTAAGTAAGTTCATAAATTATAAGATATAATTAAGATTAGTTAAGTAATAAATTTGTATATAGGTATAGCCTTGATAAATGTTTGTACAATAATTTACTTTGTTTAAATAAAAAAAAAAAAAAAAAAGTTGATTCTGGAACACTTCGAAAAAAAGCAGCTTTTAAAAAGACGATTCATTCAACTTCAACTATCAAGGTTTTGAGAGTAAAATCAATAAATTATACACATTATATATACATCACACCATTTGCCTGTCAGAGTAGACAGAGAGGACAGAGCACCAAAATTTTATATCCCAAAATATATCCTTCGCCCGTTCAACATCCATACACCTTCTAATACAACTACGATTTCTCTGACTTTCTACGTGTACATATTTAAAAATATCTTTCACTTGATCCAACCATACTTTTCTTGGTATATACTTCACCTTCTACCTCTTTTCACCTTCTACTTGAAATAACGCTCAATATTTCTTTTTAGCCTTTCTTCGTTAATTTGTTCTAAAGGGTCTTTTAAATTGAGCGGTTTTATTAATTTTTTTTATTGTTGAATAAAACACACAATTTGTTTTGATTAAAAAAATATTTTTATTGGCTATTAAAGTATAATGCATGACATTTAAACACAAAAAAACAATATCCGCCAAATGGCCACCTCTTGCAGCTCCACAGATGTCCACTCTTTTGTAAACATTTTCGATGACATTTTGGCATAATCGCGGTTCTAACTCACCAATAACGCGAATAATTTCATCCTTCAGCTCAGGAATTGATCAGGGGTCATTCTTATAGACCTGGCTTTTCACGTGATCCCAGAGAAAATAGTCAGATCACTTGATCTTGGCGGCCAATTAACATCACCGTTTCAATGCATAAAATAATTCAACAATTCGAACGCGTTGCTGTATTGTATACGACTCCATTTTTATAAATGTCATACATTACACTTCTCAAATGTCACAAGACTCAGGCAAGTTCGCGACGCCATCTTTGTTTTATTTAAGAATTAAAGAAACCGCTCAATTTGAAAGACCCTTTATACGCACGAACCATATCTGAGTGGTCATATTTCTCTTACTCAACACATCAACATCAAATTACATTCATACCTAATCTCTACTTTCTGTCATATATTATCTCCCCATGTATTTCTTTCAGTACACGCATTTCAATAGCATTTTTTTCGACTCTTCTCATTATTTTTTCATGACAACGTTTCAATCCCATGAATCGAAGTTAGTATTATTGGATACAGAACATCAATATTATTTAAACAACTGTTTATTTTTTTTAAACAAAAGTTATTTACCAACAAATCGATTTGTGGTGTATTTTTCCCCTATAATTATTTTGACAAGGCAAAGTTTTTATTTTCAAACGAAAAATTAATTGTATGATTCGTGGGAAGAGATTGAATCGGCCATTTTGTAATAAACTGTATTCTACATAAAAGTATTTAAAAAATAAATAATCCGCAAGTTTTTGTGTTCAAATAATTTCAGTCTCAAGAGATATTCAGAAATAAAAAATTTATTGAATTTTCTTTCATTTTAACTAATGTTTCTATTTGACATTTGTTTTCTAGTTTGTTAACTAAAACTCTTAACAGTTTAATGACAAATAAATAAATAAAGCGAAATCTGTAGAAACATCCCTTATTTTTACGAGTAATGTGTGGAGATGAAGTTAGTATGTATGTTGTTTAAAAATAGAGAGGTTTCTTTTTAAAGGCTATCCACCCAGGATTTTCTCCTATATTTTCAAGAACCATCTACAATTTCCAATAGAATACACATAATGGTTAAGAGTTTATATTGTTCCCTAATACTCATTTTGCGGAGAAACGTCGTCATCCCTTAATGTTTTTTGAATGTGAAACATTTTTAATGACTGCAAACTGTGTGTTACCTATTGATTATTGAAAAAAAATACTGATTGTTGAACACTTTTCAGGATACCTCGAGAAAAAATCTACAAGGGAATAAATCCACCAGGTTGTACTGTATTAAAAAAAATGTTATAGAAACAAAATTTCTCTCAGAATATTTCAATCATAGACATTTGTAAGGATTTAAAGCCGGAGAGGATCAAATATGTCCATTAGACCCAGGTAAAACATTTCTGTATTTTTTTTATTAACTCTGTCAATAATACTTTAAAAAATCTAGTTAAACGATATATTATTTCAACTCCAAATAAAGGTACTCTGTGGTCAGCAAAGAGATTATTTTGATCGTTGGAATATTGTCTGTGAAAGGCAGAGGCACACGGAAACCAGTTTTGAAAATACGACAAAATTTCGAGAAAAACTAAGAATTTAAGGCTCCCGTGGTATTCTGATTTATAAACTACTAAACGGCTTTTGATTATGTCAAATGGAATTGTCTATGGAAAGCACTGAAAAAATGAATTTACTGTGACAGCTAATACCCATGATTCACAATATATTTGTACAAAATACGACATTTGTGAGAGAAGGCGAGTTTATCTCAGAATTATTCCAGATGCAGAAAGAAGTACGTCAAGGCTGAAAACTGTCACCTTATTTATTCACCATGTATGGAGGCAATATCCTAATACTTTACTGGTGGGAAGGCGCTTTTATTATAGGAGGTCGTAAAACCTGCAATATAATATTCTCAAACGATAAAATACTTCTATGCAACTCTGAGAATGTGATACCTGAGCTCCCTCGTGGAGTTGAAGTAGAGAGTCACCAACTGGGACTAGAAAATAATGTAAAACTGATGTCCATATCGTAGACCGATTCGATTATCAGGCTAGAAGTGACTTGCTAAGGGATTACGAAGACGTCAAAGAGGCTATTTACTTCTTCTTCTTTTTTATTATTTCTTTTTAGTTTCCACTTTGCACGGATTTCTCCTGTTACACAACGAGGGTCTGCTTCTAGCGTTAGCCTATTCGTTAGGAAGAATATCAGCCAGGATTCTTCTCATACTGCTAGACGGTACCGATAATATATTAACTACTAATGATCAAAAAATATTTATTAAAATTCCATAATATCAAGCGGATAAATGAATAAATGGTAAATTTTCTTTCGATACGACGTGTATTTGCAAAAAAAAAAGCCAGAATGACAATAATTGCAAAGGCAATAAATCTTCCTGCCAACATCAAAGGGTTTTTCTTCCATTTTCCTGTCCCGGCTGAATTAGCGATGCTGTGCATGTCTAGGAAAGAAGCGCGAAGGGGAAAACAGGCGAGAGACAGGATTTGGTCTTGTTCCAAGTTTTAGCTCCGACAAGATTAAGTGAGGAATAATTTGAACACCCTGAATTGTAAAAAAGTTCATAGTTCCATTCAAATATTTTTCAGTCATATTGAACTCTTGTCTTGAATATATTAAATTGTCCCAAGTACCTACTTTATAATTTTATTAATACAATAGTTCCCTCATTTTCCGCGTGAGATACGTTCCAAGACCCCTAGTGGACGCCTGCATTCGCGAATAGCACGGAAACCTAGTATGTACAGTTTCCGGCGGTAAGAAATACACATCGAGCTTAAGAAAGAGACTGTCGGCCATAATCGGCTAACACCGGCTTAGTAGAGCGTCGTCTCTGTCATTCATACACGTGTTCCGTCGTGATTTGTCAGTCCATCGTGCGAAAGAAACGACGCTCTACAAAGCCGAAGTTAGCCGATTATGGCCGACAGTCTCTTTCTTAAGCCCGATATGTATTACTTACCGCCGGGTACTGTATGCATACTTTGATTTTTCCGAAACGCACATAATTATGATAAAGTTTAATATATAAATTAGGTACAGTAAAATATTAAAAACAATAACTAATGAATTAAAGAACAATGGTAATATATTAATAAACTGTCATAAAAGTTATGTGAATGTCGTCTCATTTTCTCTCTTAAAATATCTTATCATACTTAACTTACCCCTCGAAAATGTGATAGATGAAGTAAGGTGAATAAAGTAGACATTATGTCATAGCGTTAGACATTATGAGTTTTTGATGGAACGTTGAAATTTTTCATTTAATATTTTCGAACGAAAACGAAATCGCGTATAAGGAGGACTACTGTTTTAACATAAAAAAAAAACAGTCTCAGCGCTGTATCTCATGTGGGTTTAATTAAGAAAAATACGTTACTTTTTATATACGTGTTAATAATTAATATCTTTGTGTATATTAATAAAATTACAATTTTTAAGGCATAGTTTAGGCACACACTCTTCCAAATTTAGAGAGCATACACTCTTCAAAGTTTAGAGAGCATACACTCTTCAAAGTTTAGAGAGCACACACTCCTTAAAGTTTAGAGAGCACACACTCTTCAAAGTTTAGAAAGCACACACTCTTCAACGTTTAGAGAGCACACACTCTTCAAAGTTTAGAGAGCACACACTCTTCAAAGCTTAGAGAGCATACACTCTTCAACGTTTAGAGAGCACACACTCCTCAAAGTTTGGAAAGCATATACTCTTCAACGTTTAGAGAGCACACACTCTTCAACGTTTAGAGAGCACACACTCTTCAAAGTTTAGAGAACACACACACTGCAAAGTTTAGAGAGCACACACTCTTCAAAGTTAGAGAGCACACACTCTTCCAAGTTTAGAGAGCACACACTCTTCAACGTTTAGAGAGCACACACTCTTCCAAGTTTAGAGAGCATACACTCTTCAACGTTTAGAGAGCACACACTCTTCAAAGTTTAGAGAGCACACACTCTTCAAAGTTTAGAGAGCACACACTCTTCAAAGGTTAGAGAGCACACACTCTTCAACGTTTAGAGAGCACACACTCTTCAAAGTTTAGAGAGCACACATTCCTCAAAGTTTAGAAAGCACACACTCTACAACGTTTAGAGAGCACACACTCTTCAACGTTTAGAGAGCATACACTCTTCAACGTTTAGAGAGTACACACTCTTCAAAGTTTAGAGAGTACACACTCTTCAAAGTTTAGAGATCACACACTCTTCCAAGTTTAGAGAGCACACACTCTTCCAAGTTTAGAGAGCACACACTCTTCAATGTTTAGAGAGCACACACTCTTCAAAGTTTAGAGAGCACACACTCTTCAACGTTTAGAGAGCACACACTCCTCAAAGTTTAGAGAGCACACACTACTCCATGTTTAGAGAGTACACACTCTTCAACGACGCTCATTATCATCATCACCGTTTACATTAAATCAGGAACACAACGATGGCATAAAACGGTTTGTTTACAGTCTGGCACTCCATGTTCTTCCACATTAGACTATCTTCCAAATACTACGAATCTTCATATTTTAATGGTGTACGAGTATAGGGTAAAATTCTTCGAGATTCTTACGGGCCATAAAACAGTGTATCTCTGATAATAAATTGATTTTACCCACTTGAAATTATTACGATGATCGAGAAACATCGATATTCCGACTTTTCAGTAGCGAAATATTTACGGAAAGTTTTGCGGAAGTAGTGTTTTGGAGGGTCGAGTTTTGAGAGCAAACAAAACGACGAAACGTTGCTCACGTGTGGTTGAAGCCACCTGCAAACGATATGCGATCACAGGAGCGGATTAGAAGATGGGGTTAAATGGATTTTTATCGAAGTTTTTTTAATCCAGTCTATTCAAAATTTAAATACTCATAAATTTTATTGCATTACATTACACTGAAAATATCTTTCAAGTAATCAGAAAGCGTTAAGAAAAAGCAAGACTTAACATACATACATACCATTACGTATTTTTTTCTGCGCAGATAGGCAGAGAAGATAAAGTGCCCAAATTATTTTAACCTGGCGAGTTTATTGCCATGTGGCAATATCTTCCAACCGACCAGAAAGATGTTTTTATAGGCCCTAAGTGTTAACCAGACTGGAATGCTATTTAAAAAATCTGGGTTCCAGCGGAGATCGAACCCGCAACTTTCCAATCTCGACACACATATTTTGCGTCCTCCACATCCATATGCCTCACCATCAGCTCCTATGATTTCTCTTACTTCTTATAATTTCTTCTTTCAGAACATGGTTCACTTGATCCAACCATAATTTCCTTGGTATTTCTCTACCACAACTTTCAGTTACATTTACACTATACATTAGCTAACTAGACTAGAACCCTTAAAAAATAAGGAATACCGTGGATTGAACCCGCAACACTTTATTGGAAGACAAACGTTTTACAAAGTAGGCCGTGGAGGTAAATGAAAGTGAATGTTTTATTATTGGGCTTTGCATTTTTTGTTGAATCGAATAACACAAATGTATATATTTACACTATTATTTATTATTATAATATTTCTTAGGGCGGTTTCACTGCGTAGACAACATCTTGATGGGGTTGCGTTATTGGTCATGAATATTAATATTTTATCAAAACATGTCATCGAATTTCTTGATCTTTTTGATAAATATCTAAAGATAGAATCAAATCTTTTTTTTTAAACTAGCGAGTTTATTGCCATGTGGCAATCTCTTCCAACCAACCAGAAATATGTTTTTTTATATGCCCTAAGTGTTAACTAGACTGGAATCCTATTTAAAAAAAATCTGGGTTCCAGCGGGGATCGAACCCGCAACCTCCGGATCGGCAGACAAGTATCTTACCACCAGGCCACGGAGGTCGACTTGACAGTATGATAATCTCTTTTTCGGTAGACCAATAGATTATCGGTTTCTTCGGCCTTTCATGATTTAACATTTGTACATCGATAACTTCCAAAACAAGAAATAAAAAAAATCATTAATTAATATATTGTGTTAACTCTGGATTATTATAATTAAAACTATTCTGGTTTGCCTTATATGTAAATTTCTAAACTCGTCTGTTTTATTGCAGCTGCTTGTCTGTTTTACGTAGTCATAAATTTTGTCATGAGTCCACTTCTAAAAAGTCTACTGTAGAATGGTTTGACTCTTAAGTGTCATATGGATGGCTTACGCAGCTTGAGAAAGCACTTAAAGATAACCCTTTTTTGGGAGATTTTATCTAAATTTATAATTATATATAAACAATACACCTAAAGTCGACTTTGCTACTATCACACATCGGAAGATCTACAAAGTCGACTTTGCTACTATCACACATCGGAAGATCTACAAAGTCGACTTTGCTACTATCACACATCGGAAGATCTACAAAGTCGACTTTGCTACTATCACACATCGGAAGATCTACAAAGTCGACTTTGCTACTATCACACATCGGAAGATCTATAAAGTCGACTTTGCTACTATCACACATCGGAAGATCTACAAAGTCAACTTTGCTACTATCACACATCGGAAGATCTATAAAGTCGACTTTGCTACTATCACACATCGAAAGATCTACAAAGTCAACTTTGCTACTATCACACATCGGAAGATCTACAAAGTCGACTTTGCTATTATCACACATCGGAAGATCTACAAAGTCGACTTTGTCACTATCACACTTCGGAAGATCTACAAAGGGTTTTTTTAGGTCGTCTACCCTTGATAATTTTCCGGCAGTTTTATCACTAAATATATTTTTATAAATATAGTACATTTATAAAAAAGCGGAGAAGTACCAAATCTAACGGCTACAGTCACCACTTTTTCGACCCTTACATTAAACTTGTATTTATTTTTGTAAAAAAATAATATGTCAATATTTTTTAGTATGCATCCTGAATTAAACCGTTCATGAGTTTGCTCACTAATTGGCGTTATGTAAATTGTAATTTTGATAAAAAAAATGACAATTGAAACAGATGTCATTTTAAGACTTTTTAAAATCAGTATACAAAATACGATGTTGGTTAACAGTACGGCAATCATTTTTATAGTAAGCATCTATTAGGGTTTTGAGAGAAGCCCGATAGATAAAAAAAAACATTATTTATTTTATTTATAGTTAAGGCATTAACATTGTGAAGGTTTAAAAACATTGTAATTTGTTTTATCAAACACTGTTTATTCCATTTTTTGTAAGTCTTGTTTGTGCTCCCCTGAAGATGAAGCGAAAGCCTTGAAACTTGTAAGGTTATACCGCTACAAAAAGTTGAATAAACAGTGTTTGATAAAACAAATTACATTATTTCTTTATTGATTTGTTTCCATTCTCAATGCAGGTTTAGCCCAATTACTTCGGAATTCCAATTACAACAAAAAATATGTATCCGTGTATTCATAAAATAATTCAGTCACTTAATTAAGTTAACGAGTGCTTCTCAATGCCCCCAGTATTAAAATAAAAATTTCATTAATTTTTGATAATGTGATATGTTATATGCTAATACCCGAATTAGTCCTTTTCCAACAAGTTAAGGTCCTTCCAACCAGTCTGCTGTTATTATAATGAACATTTAATGTTCATCTTTCTAGCAACGTTGGACAGCTCACAATTCTTTAAATGAGTCTGACAACTTTTAAATGCAAAAAGATTTGTCCTTTCGCTCAAGGAATTATTTTTGAACATTCCCAGCAGAAACTAAATAAAATAAAGCAATGGACAGACATCAAACTATTGAGATATCTTTTCGTAGACCCATCCCTAATAACATTAATTGCGCATGATAGACCGTGACATATTTAATTTTCATTATATAATATATACATCAAATAACTCTTCAATACAGCCACCAATAGTAACAAAAACTGACCATGGGGTATTTTGTTACCTGGCCGACAGTAAACATATTAAAATATTCTGTTTTGTGTATGAATATAAAATGATTTTGTTCTTAAAAAAATGCCAATGAGACCCTGTGATGTCTTTGAAAATTTTTAAAGCTAAGTTTTCCGCTGGTACGGTATTGCCGAATGCTGAAAGAGACGTCCGAGCTTTAAGTTTTTTTTAAAGTAAAGTAGAGCTTTGGTTAGAGTAATGGCTGTTTTGTTCGCCTTCAAAGCCCCTTCAGATATTGAGAGGGCTAAAGGCGATACTTTTAATGGGCGAAACACTGAAGGAAAAAAAAATCTCTTGACATATTTTTAAAAGTTTTGATGAAAGCTGTTCTTGAAAGCCTTTTAAAGTCTTTGATATATATTAATAACATCTATTTGCGTTTAATTTTCGTTTTAAAAAAAACTCGTGTATCGATTTTGCTTCTTAGTATTTTCAGTAACGGGATAAATAAATACGGTATTTTAATAATAATTGGTTTTTCTTTCACTTTGCTTCTCATTTTTTATGTGATTCGGTCTTTACTTTGTAGACTCCATAATAACAATTATGATAAATGTGAATTTTTAACGTATATCAAATTATTTCGAGCGTTTAATTACTGATCTCTTCATCAGATAATGGCTCGGGGGATCGTTGCAGTCAGTGCTATGTTGTAGTTGTATTATTGAGATATAATTCTTATTGCAGCTGTGGCGTCCGTATGCTCGGTCAATGACTGGCGATACGACCTTTGCATACCTTGCCAATTCAAAACAAACAAGTACAAGGTCCACACGCCGGTCATTCAACTCACTGTCAGGCGTGGAGCGCATTCCATGTTAGAGCGAGAGGGCAGCACATCTGTCGCGCCAGTTCCCAAATCTGAATGATACCTACATACGACATTAATCGTATTGCGAATGCAGAAACGAGACGGCGGCATATCGCGCTCGCATTCCCGCACACATTCAAGAATGGTATAAATACCTACATCTATCAATAAAATTTCTCTTTCCGCATTGCGATCTAAACGAGTTTTATTTACCAACAAACCATCATCATCATCATCTCTCCTAAACAGCTAATGAATAGAGGTATCGCAAACCCTAGAATCTGAGACTTAGCATCGCCGTCCAGCATCAGCATGACTGTCCTTGTACCCTTATCTACATCACTAGCAGTTTAGACCCATGTATCTTAGAAACACGTCGCTTTTACCATATCTAGGAAAATATCTTTCCGTCCACATTGATGAAGAAATATATCAACAACTAATTCGTGCTAGTAACGCTTACAGTAGACTGGGACAGCCTTTGATAATTGAGACTAACTAGCAAACAGAATAAAAGTATACATAGGGAGTGTATTGCCATCTCTGCTGTATTAATATGACACCTTAAGCATCTATTAATCCCTTCAAAATATTGGAGAAGTTCGATCAGAGATGCTTCCGTTGTATCCTCAATTTTAAATGATAGAGGACAAACGCACAAATGAAAATGTTCTTGATATCACTTAGACCACCAGCATAGAAGCAATAATAATAAAACAATTTCTTCAATGGACAGGACACATTACTAGAATGCCAAAATCTCAAATTGTTCAACAGTTACTCTTGTCTGATTTTAAGTGTAAGAAAAAATCCA
Source organism: Odontocerum albicorne (assembly GCA_949825065.1). Taxonomy (NCBI): domain Eukaryota; kingdom Metazoa; phylum Arthropoda; class Insecta; order Trichoptera; family Odontoceridae; genus Odontocerum; species Odontocerum albicorne. Next base: position 34,128,196 of record OX463858.1, read on the forward strand.
GGGTGGCTCAAAAAAGACACAAGGATGGCCTGAAGTTTAATCTCAAACTATGTGGTACATACCCGGAGCTGGGTTGCAGCGCCATAAGAATGTGACAAGTGTAGACTTGTGGCTGAGGGGATGGTTTTTTTAAGACAGTGAGATGCTACCGGGAAAAGGAAAAGCGCACAAAGTGAAAAGAAGGCCTAACCTAACCTAACCTAACCTAGCACTGAGTCGTCAAATGTTGCATGGAAGATTGTCCATATCGCGCGAGGGTGTACATATCCAAGATTGGACTTTTGAGTCACCGCAATGAAAATAAAAAGAGGCGACAATAATACCCGTCTGCGACGAATTGCTTAAGTAAGTGCAATTGTCCTCCAAAACTCAATAGACCTTTTCCCATCCTTTCCTTTAGCTAATAGCTGCCTTGTTGTGAGACTTGAGAGAGTAAAAAGCTAAAGAATAACGAGGATCTTGTAAGAAATCTCTATCCAAAAGCTATTTCATTCAATTTATAGTTTCCTTTTCAAGGAAATAAATAAAATTATCAGAAAAAAAAACATGTTTTTTCTTCAGTCAATAACCTAATAAGCTTTACGAAGAAGGGAAAGATAACCCGAGTGATCAATCTTGTAGGACAGGGGGAGGGCGCGGTGGAGGTCGCAGCGGGAGGAGCGTAAGGGGATGATTTGGGATAATCTATTTAATACCTCACTAATCTTATGACAAATTTTCTGCCTATGAAAAATGGACAAAAATTACCCCGAACAGGGGATGAAAGCCGCTTTTATATTTTTTGAAACATCTGTAGAGTAAGTCTTCGTTTTATTTATCTAATAAAATGATTGAATCATTTTTATATTGAATGAACCAATTTTGTTAAATCGATTGAAGAACGTTACTGAGTGACATTAAATTTCTCTGATAATTTTCAGAAATTGTCTTTCAAATAATTTGTCAGCCACTTACCTTAAGGAAAGTTAAGATTTTATGGCTAGAATGAATTAAAATGTATCTGCTAGTTTAATTTCTTTAGTGTGGTATCCTTGGACGTATCCGATTGAATGTCTGACGATTCAGAAAAATTAAATAGCGTGACCAGCAGTTCACTACATCACGTAAAGAGGCAATATTAATGCATATGAAGAAGTAACAACACTGAAACAGATACTAAGAGCGCAAGAGTATTATCAGACGACTAGGACCCTTTTTTATTAAAGGTACTATTGGGAATCAGCCCTTAGCCACTGTATGGATATTTTTCGAAAATTACCAGTTTTGAGTGACGGTTAATTTTAAATGTTCTCAGTATTGTCAAATATTGAAAACACTTTAAAATAAACACTTTACAATAATAACCTTTCCCTTCCTGTGCTAAAAAAATCCGCACATTCCGGTGCTGTGTATTTAATACACATCAATACACATGTAAAAATGAGCGATTTAAAATCGGAAAAATAAGAATGTTCATAGCCAATCGCTTAAATTAATTAAATGTGAAGTCAAAAGGGATAGTAATCGAAATTTAATTGCTGAAAACATGAAAAAAAACATCGGCCGACGTTCACAAAACGGGCGAATAAGCCATCTCAAATGGATGCTCGAGAGCTACTGAGACCTTAGACGGACTAACACTGTGTATGTTATACCTCGAAGGAAGAAACACAACTGCGAACTGAGATTCTATTTCTTGCGTTCCTTTACACCGCAGTAGAGTGAGAGTGAGACGTGAATAGCGTCGCTTGCTCACCCATAGCGGTGTTTTAGAATTAGTATACCTACGTCATATACTGGCACACGTTTGATTGTATTGGTGAATTTATTCCCGATTTTCACAAAATATCTCTGATATGGCCGATAAGTGTTAATTATTAATAATATTTTTTTTGCATTCAATGCGTAAATTTATTACGAAGGAATACCTACAATCTGAACCCAGTATTTATTATATTTATAGAGATATGAAAGTTTTTAGAAGCAATGTGTACTAGTTACACAGCACAGGGAAGGAAGGGTTAAAGAGGCTTCAAATAAAAATCAAACAGCAAACGAAACAGAAACCTACGAAGCTTCAGAAATATTGATCATATTCTTCAGAAATAGTCATCCTTACTGACAGCCAAATTATTGTTAAAATTAAAGGATGATGCATTACGGTAATACTTAAAATAACTGCGCTGTAAATAAATAATTTACGCGTCACAGTAAATAAAAATAGGGAATAAGTACTGTTTACAGGACGCACCCTGAAGCAGGCTTTTGTTCATTTCCGGTCAGGTGACTGACGAGCTGAAAGACAAAGGGGATGACACCGGGGTCGGGAAAGGCTCTCAATCGGATATTACTCGACGTTTAAGTAAAATTGTCTTTCAAGCTCTAATGAACCATTTACGATTCACATCCTTTTTCGTATTTATTTTAAGTTCTACCCGTTTAAGCACTTTTATTTCATTCCGTGTTTCCCTGATTTACTGATTAATCGAGTAAACTCTGTCGTGTTATTTCTTATTTGTATTCCAGGAGTAAATTCTCGTGTAAATAAACAGTTTCTTGATTGAGAGCACACAAACTTTTTAGTTTGATATTTAAGTTATTTCTCAATTGGTTTTAAGAATCGATGTATTTTTTTATGTTCCCATGACCTCAGTAAATAAATCCTTATTTGCTGAAGCCACCACAAACAATATGTAATAAACTCAGATCTGTATAATTTAAGTTTCTTCTTAAATGATTGGTTTTTGTCTATATTGTCCTTTCATGTACTATAAATACATATTTCATTAACTTGTCCTTTAAAACGAAATTATCTAATTTCAAATATATTATTTTAAAGTTAAATAAATGTTCTTTTCTGAAATGATACATACACATTACCACACTGTTTCCCTTTTTTGTCTATAGATGGACAGAAAGGACAGAGTGTCTGATTTTTAATTCGTGACCCACATTTTTCGCCTTCTCCACATCTATATACATTGTAATTTATTTTTATCAAACACTGTTTATTCCACTTTTTTGTAACGGTATAACCCTACCGGTTTCAAGGCTTTTACCTCATCTTCAGGGGAACGCAAACAATACTAAATTGTGTTCAAACTGGTACCGATATACACGCTTCAACGGTTGGGGGCTGAGGAGTGAGGGAGGCATGGGACGATTTCGGCCAAGAGCGGAGAGATTTTTGGGATATAACTGTTCACCAGATATTCGTATCGATGTACTGACTTAGGAATTTCTAGGGTCTCTAATCTGTCCCATTTATTTCCGTTACTATTGATATGTAAGAATTTGGCATCATCGATAGAAAAAGTATGGTTTTCACGGTGACAATGATTAGCCATTTCAGAATAAATTAGAGGATTTGTTAAGGCGGATTTGTGTTCATGAAATTTGTTTTCAAAAGATCTTCCTGTCTTTACTATATAGAAATTATCAGTCAGCACATAAAAGTGTATACACACCACTGTTGCTAAGTATTCCATTTTTGCCTTTCCCATTAAATAAGAGTTTCCGGAAATTAAAATTAGTGTAATAAGCTGGCTTTATGTGACTTGGAATGTTTTTGATTATTTTGTATGATATGTTTTTATAAATAGGACTTTGCTCCATTTCTATGTACATAAACAACATATCTATATACATTTTCGAACAGTTCCTTCAGCAACTAAGCTCTTATATTTTTTCGAAATATCTTTTTTCAGTTTTCTACTGCATCTTTCTTACAAATTAACAATGTTTATTTTATATCTTAGTATTTCTTCAATCGTTCGTTCTACATTCCTAAACTTAGTCAGTACATCGAGGTGAACATCAGGCAAACACATATATACCAAGAATCTCCGCTGCTCACCGAGGTCGTCTCATGCCTCCCCCAGCCGCCAATCCTCAACCCGAACGTTTACCGTTAGAAGTTTGTATGTCGATGCCAGTTCGAACATAATTCAGTCTTGTTTGTGCTCCTCTGAAGATGAGGTGAAAGCCTTGAAACCGGTAGGGTTATACCGTTACAAAAAGTGGAATAAACAGTATTCGATAAAAACAAATTACAATTAAGAGAGCTTTAACTTAATTCTACTTAAAAAAGTTCTTAAGTTCACAATTATACTGCATTACTTTACTCCGTATTTTGTCATAAACCGTTACTCTATATATTTATCTAAGTTGACGCATTTTTAGTGTTTGTTTTATTTTATTTAGTTTTCGATCCTTTAGTATTTTTTCACGTGCTCTGAAATTATAAGCAAGAAAATAGAAATGGCTATAGTTTGAACTACATGAATTGAGAAGCTTCTAAAACTTACGTAATAATTGTTAAGTTTCATATTAAGTTCTTTCAGATTTTGTAAAAGTATGAAAAAAAAACATAAATAAATATTTCCAATTTTATTACATTTTCTCTTTTTATTCGAAAGAACACAAGTGAACTTGAATCCCGCTTTTATTTAACAAATCAGGCCTTTATTATTTATTTTCATGTTAAATATTGTATTTTAAATGGGGGTCAAATCTTTGGGATATTGTAATTCAAACCTTTGAAATATTGTAAGTCAAAAAATCTTTAGGATATTGTAACTCAAATCTTTGGGATATTGTAACTCAAATCTTTGGGATATTGTGCCTCAAAAAATCTTTGGATTATTGTAACTCAAATCTTTGGTATATTGTAACTCAAAAAATCTTTAAGATATTGTAACTCAAATCTTTGGGATATTGTACCTCAAAAAATCTTTAGAATATTGTAACTCAAATCTTTGGGATATTGTTACTCAAAAAATCTTTGGGATATTGTACCTCAAAAAATCTTTGGGATAGTGTTACTCAAATCTTTGGGATATTGTAACTCAAAAAATCTTTAGGATATTATTACTCAAATGTTTGGGATATAGTAATTCAAAAAATCTTTGGAATATTGGAACTCAAATTTTTAGGACATTATAACTCAAAAATTCTTTGGGATATTGTAACTCAAATCTTTGGGATATTGTAACTCAAAAAAAATTAGGATATTGTAACTCAAATCTTTGGGATATTGTAACTCAAAATATCTTTAGGATATTATAACTCAAATCTTTCGGATATTGTAACTCAAATCTTTGGAATATTGTACCTCAAAAAATCTTTGGAATAGAGTTACTCAAATCTTTGGGATATTGTATAATAACTCAAAAAATATTGTAACTAAAATATTTGAGATATTGTGACAGAAAAAAATTGACAGTAAAAATTAAAAAATATCGTCCATTAAAGAAATAGTAACTTACTTATTAATACTTGTTTTGTGTTGTGTAAATTGTATTTATTTAGAACCTCATAAGGTTATTATTGTTATTGCGTTTCATTTCATTTGACTTACAATAACAGGTAAAACCTTTTTACTAATTTTGACTCAATCGAAAAAACGTTTTTTCCCAACGATCGTTTCATCTCAACAATTAGCCTCTTACACCAAAGAAGATTAATACACTTTTTTATTAAAATTTTTACAAATGTAGAATATGCAATACGTCATTCAAGAAAGTGACAATTTGCGAAACGTATTGAGAACATTCGGCCGGTTTGTTCTGTTTATTGCCAGTCTAAAACAAGCTATCTTCATACATTATTTATAGCTAGGGCATTAACACTGTGGAGGTTTAAAGACAATATAATTTATTTTATTAAACACTGTTTATTCCACTGGTTTGTGCTCTTCTGACAATGAGATGAAATTATTGAAACCGGTAGGGTTATACCGTTACGTAAACTTGAATAAACAGTGTTTGATAAAATAAATAACAATCTATCTCCAGGTATCTTGAATAGTTGTCAAGTAGATAAAACCATACATTTTCCGACGTAGTTGTATTTGATGTTTTTCCTGTCAACAATTTAAAGAAATTTGAAAAAAACCTTAGACATCTCTTCATGATTTGAAAAAATACCCCAAGGTGTAATGAAGAATTTTTTAAGGTAGAGTCATGGATAGTAATCGCTATTACCACGTAGGTAGAGCTAATAACAATACACGTTTAATATATTTTCAATTATCTCCCCCATTTAGAAGTGAAGATTTTCTCTATATATCATACATTGAAACTCACCGTGATAGTAAAGATTATCTCCATATACATTGAAACTCACTATAATAGTAAAATTCTCTCTATATACATTAAAACTCACTTAAGGCTCTATATACATTGAAACTCACCGTGATGCTAATAACCTCTTTTATGTCATATAAACAATTTAGAAAACTACAGTATAAATCCCAATACACTAAAAGTAAACTTACTGAGTGCCATTTTTTGAGGACCAAATGACAGTCAATCTATTTTGGTACTTTCGAAATGCATATCCAAACTTAAGTATGCAAGACACACATTTAATCAACAGGAACATAAAGGATAACAATCACATGATGACTTCCGAGGCTAAGTTAGTAAGTTGTTTCTCTTCCGACACGGAGCTTGCGGGTTCTATTCCTATTGGAGCCTAGATTTTTTTTTAATAATTTCAATTTGTTTTTCACTTAAGGCCACTTTAACATCTTTCCGGTTAGTTTGAACATGGCAATACACTCGCCAGGTAGTACTGTATCATCATCATTGTCAACCAGGGTCGATCCACTGCTGGATGAATAATTCCCCAAGTTGACTCCAAATAGTTCGGTTTTTTGCTCGTTGATGCCATGTGATGCTGCCATGCTTCCTGATTTCATCTATCCAGCGTAGGTCTTCTTCTAGGTCTCTTTATGCATCTTGGGTACCATTGGATTATTTCAGATGTCCATCGGGAGTCTGACATTCTGGCTACGTGTCCTGCCCATTGCCACTTCATTCTTTTGCACACCTTTATAACGTCTTCTACCTCTGTAATATTGCGAATCTAGTTGTTTCGTTTACGGTATCTTTTAGTATATCCCAATATGTATCTCTTCATGCTCTTTTATGCGATCTGGAGCATCTGTGTGTTCTTTTACTGTGAGCGTCCATGTCTCGCAGCCATATGTTAGTACTGGGAAAATACACTGGTTGTAGACCCTTCGCTTCAATTATTGTATATAATAATATAAAAAATACTGTCGAAAAAAAAAAGGTAAATTGCACTGTGCATTGAAAAACAATACGACTGAAAATACATATGGAGTATTAAAAAGAAAATTTTTGTTACCCTTCATTTCGGAGTTTCCATCTTAGCTAAGAATATAATATTATATATCGATTCAAAACTAAGGCAAACTTTTACCTATTGGAAAACCTCGAGGCAAACTCAGTTTCTTTTCCAAAGCCGCAGAACGTGATCTGGGAATAGATTGTACGATAACAGCGCACAAGGAATTACTTAGAAAAAAAGAAAAGAGATTTAAAAGGCAATTTGGCTAAGAATAACAAAAAAAGGGGCGATATTTGAATACATTTTGGGAAAGCAATATAATGGAAAAAACATAGAAGCAATGTTAACTGATCTACCGTTTGTCTTTATGCATGAAAAAAATAAGGTTTCGAATATCATATTTGAATGCCTTCTCCGGCATTATATTATTTATGTACTTTAATAATGTTTATATTTTATTGGAAGGCTTTGTGGACTCTAAATGGAAGCCCTTGACTACGTTTTCTTTGCGTGTCCTGTACCCAACTTATAATATATAATCATTATTCAATTTCCCACCCAATTAACATATCAAACTAACCCGCTTTTAATTCTCCACTAAATAATCCACACGTATTTAAATTTACTACTCAAAATATTTAGTGACATAAAAGTCTTCCATTTATGTTCAATCCAAAACATATCCTATTTTTCTTTAAATGGTCATTGGCACAAATCATCCTTTTTATGTGTCGGAATGCTATATATATGTGTATTCATACGAATATACTTGTTTACATTCAATCTCACCGTTTCCCTGCCGGAGAAGACATACGACTACACTTTCTTATTGCAAGGTATTTTCCAAAAGAATTCTCCATAATTTGTTTATGAATTCATTTATCTGACACACTGTCAAAACAATACAATATAATTTTTTTTCGCCATCGACCTCTGAAATTGTTGCTGTTAGTAAAACTCTAATGAGTGTCATGTCACGTTTAAAAGGTGATGAGCGAGAAGTCTTTATAACAGGAGATGAATGTGTGGCAGTCACCCACTCGACGTTCATACATACGGTCAATGGCCGATGAAATGACCTTCGGATTCCTCGATAAATCTAAATAAACAAGTCCGAAGGTCACCCGCCGGCCAGTCATCCCGTAGCCGAGCGGACCGCACTCCATACTAGAGAGAGAACGCACCACGCTGTCTCGCCGGTTCCGTAAATAGATTGTTACCTACATACAACAATTAATCGTTTTTGCATTTACAGAACGAGACGCAAGCATATCGCGAACGCATTCTTGCGCACATTCTAAACAGATATAAATACCTACGTTACCAATAAAATTCCACTCTCTTTCCGCATTGCGATCTAACGTGTTTTATTATTTATCAACAAATCATCCTCATCATCTCTTCCAATAAGAGCCATTCTGCTAAGAATGTTTTATCAATAATTTAATATTGTTACCTTCAAAGTTATCCCCATAGGATAAAATACACTTTTGTCAATGTTTTTTCCAATCCGCAATACATTTTTGAAACGCATTTGGGATAGCCTTTAGCTTATCGATTTTGCCTTTATCTCATCTACGGTCGCAAAACGTTGTCCTTTCAACGTTCTCTTCGTCTTCGGGAACAGGAAAAATTTACAGGTAGCATATCTGGTGAATACGGTGGCTGCGGCAACACAACAATGTTGGATTTGGCCAAAAATTCACGAATTAGTAGTGAAGTGTGAGCCAGTACATTATAGTGGTGCATACACATAATTTACTTAATCCAACCACATTTTCTTTGGTCTTCCTTCTACCATGTATTCTACTTATATTAACACTGTACATTCATTAGTTCTACGTACTCAAACCATCTCAAATTGGTCTTGATCTTACATCAAACATCAATCTTAAGTTCACATTCAACCCTTATCACTTCATTCCTTGTTCTGACATACATTGTTACCTATGCATTCTTCTCAGTGCACACCTTTTTACAGCATTTATTCAATTCCTTTTAATATTTTCCCCACCTGCCTTTCCAAATGTCTAATATATTCAAAAGAGACTGTGAAGTGCTCTTATTTTTATAAGAAAATACGAATTTTTATTGATTTAGAAATTTTAAATGAAAACGTCAAATGTTCAACCAAATCATTTAAGGTTCATATTTATACTATTTTTATTGTTTGTTTTGAACACAATGAAAATATTCTTCAAATAATACACATATCAAGTTTTATTCAAATACTTTTTTTTATTTGATAATCTATGAAATAAATATTGAAATGAAATATTTCAATTTATTTATTGCCGCAGCATTTTTCTTGAAAATATATTTTACTTTGGACCACTTTAGTACCTTTATTGGTAAGATGCCTGTCATTCAGACTAGATTAAGGGCTTGATTGTTGTATGCGTCCAACTTTTCTAAATAGGGTTTCAGTCAGGGTTTTTGCTTAACACATTCACTGCGATATGTATTTATAGAATAGTGTAGAGGTACTGAAAAAAAATCATATTTTCGAAACCTTAAAATCTAACGGTATTTTCGAAACCTTAAAATCTTACGGAAACCTTAAAATCTTAAAATATTCGGTACCATACAAACAAAGAGAATCGAATGACGCGCAACGGGCATCATCAGCGTCTCTACAAAAAATGTGTTGACGCCCCAGGGGCGTCTTTAGCAGCGAACGTGTTAAGGTCTCTTTTTTTTTGCTTATTTCTGATTAATTGTAAGAGATTGACACATGGCAATAAGCCCGCTTGTCTAATAGAACAATTTATTTTAAATTCAATACAGATTTTTATCTGATTACAATAAATAAAATGCATAACATAAGAAATTAAATAAATGAAAGTTTAAAAATAATGACAACAATAAAAATGATTAATCATGCTTTCCTGTCAAGAAGCTCAGATATTTCATCAATATGTATTAATAAACTAAACATTTTATCCATTTTGGAAGATATCAAAATGAGAAAATTCGTTCAACAAGCTCATTCCGTGTGTGTGGTGAAGCTTTTAAAATCTCATTATTTTTAATACTATCGGGTTAGTAAAAAAGGAGAGACTACCAGGCTTTCTCTTACTTTTAACATTTCCTTCTTTCTAAATATCATACACTTGATCTAATCACACTTTCCGTGATCATTGTCTACCACGCCGTCCACTTACCCCCCAAGTGATGAATATCTCGTTCGGAGTCTCGGTCCAATGGTAGGACGCCTTACTGCTTCATCGGATAAGTTCTGACTGATATGACATTTAATTGGATATTTTGGTTCATATTAGGAGACGGAGAAGGATAGTTTTTTGAATTTTTGATGAATGGTTATGAGAAATACTATAATAAGAACGTTAAATACTTGTATACATGTGATGATATATAAATAATATTACATACGAATATACATATATTTGTGGATGTGCGATGTCACACACGGTTATATATATTAGATGGGTGTGGGTGAAAATAATGGAGGTGAGATGATGGTGAGTAAAGCATAAAATGTTGGATATATATAGGTATGTGGGGAGACGTGTGTGACCTTTTTAAAAATATTAATACATATATATAATAAATATGGGAGATACGCGGTTGCCTACGGAGGGAGGCTGTCGTCTGCCGGTGGTGGTGTCAGTGATGGTGTAGAGTGCGGGGGAGGGGGCGTTCAGAGTGACGAGGTCATTTGCAGTTGGGAGGGGCGTTCAGAGTGGCGGGGACGTTTACTAATGGGGGGGGGGGGGGCGCGGAGAATAGATTTCGGACGTGGGTGTCTAAATTTGGTGTTCGCGTTGTAGTTTCCAAGGGCTTTTATGACGGGGTTGGGATGTCTGAATATAGAACTGTAAAACCTGCCGTCCACTTACATTTGCACTGTATATTTATTTTGTTAGTCTTTCTTCTTTCATTCGTTCCACATGCCCAAACCATATCCACCTTAAGTTCACAATCATCCCTTATCACTTAATTCCGTATTCTGTCATACATTTTTACACCATATACTCGTGTCACAACATCAAGTACAAAAATCCTTAATAAGGTTCCTTTACAATAATAACAATACGCAGGTCTTGTCGCAGAAAACAGTAAAAAATGCGTTTTGGATACGACATAACATGTTTTGTGTTAGAAACAAAAAATCAAAACTGAAAAAAAAAATACCTTTCCTGTCAATTGTTGTCCCCCGTTCGTCTTGAAAGACGATGGATATGCAGCGAATTTCTCCAACTATCTTTTTTTCTTATTTCCTTGTCCTACTTCATTCTTCTCCCTGGCTCCATCCCAACTCACTGTCTGCGAATACTGTTGGGCTCAGCTCTCCTCGTCTTCAGATTGTATGCTCTTCTGTTCCGGACTACGTCCCCCAGGCCGTGCCTCTGCATCAGGTTATCTTTTTGCACCACCCATGAATTCTTTGGTCTTCCTCTGGTTGTTATTCGAGGAAGATCCATGGAGATTGCCTGGTTCACAATGTGATCGGGTGCTCTGCGTCCGACGTGCCCATACCATCTCAATCGCCTCTCCTCCATCTTACTGTTGATGTCTGTAACTTGTCCTACTTCATTGCATGGCATTAATTGCAGAACTTTTTTTTTTAGTTTTGTAAGAATTTTAAAACTTTTGATATATTCTAACCATTTCAAAATTTCTTTCTTTTTTATAATTTAACTTCCGACATGCCTTTTTTGTAAAACATGGTAATACTAAACATTCTACGCAAAATATGTATTTTTTCAGTTTCTATCACTCTTCTTTAATGTTAGAATTTCACTTTAATATATCAAGGTGGGCACTTATTCATCATTGTGCACTTATTATTTTGAAGTTTTTATTATTTTTAAAATAGTATCGTATTAGCCCGACTATAAGGCGAGATTTTTATTTTAAAAAGCGACACGTAAATAGGGGGGTCGCCTTATATTCGAGTCACAAACATAGTGGGTAACAATAAATTCACTACTCGCGATTAGCAAAACGGCAACATTGTAATGAGAGCGTTCAAAAGCCGTCATTGTTTACACATAGCCTGTGCGTAGTAATTTCTGACAGTTTTTGAGGTGTTTTTTTTTTGAACTGTGCTTCGTTTTGCATCTTTGCTACCTAACAAAATATAATGACTGACCATATTGAAAGACGAGGAGCTCAAAAAAATCAAGTGAATCAAGGAATACGCAGAAGCTATGATTCCAATTTTAAGGTTATGGTGGTGCATGCTGCAGAAACAACCAACAACTGTGCGGTTGCCAGACAATTCGGTGTCACGGCAAATAATGTTGACTGTGCTGTGTTTTAATAAATATTTTAAATGGTGAGGGAAATGTTTTTTTCTCCGAAAAACGAATAAAAAAATAGCAGTCACCTTATAATTAGGGTCGCCCTATAGTCGGGCCAATACGGTATATATACAATCTTTAGTACACCGTTGACCTGGTTTCCGACTGCAACGCGTCTATCAATATCTTTCTCTATCTCAATATCTCAAAAACATGCTTCCAAGACAGCGAAATTCCTCAAATTGCTCAAGTCCTTCATTGTTCACCCATACATTGCAAACACTCATATGATCTCACTTATCGATAACTATTTCTTAGGCATGTACATTTCACACCAATTTCTTATCAAAACTACCCCCACATTATCTGCATAATTCCTCCTCCTAAAAAAACCTCCAACCAAATCTGTCATTCTCACACCTCTTATCTCACCCTTAATCTTGTTCAATTTCCAAACAATATTATCTGGAAAATTCTAATTATTTAAAGCAAATACGGCTGTTTCTCGTGAATATTTAACACTTTGCTGTTTTAAATTAACATTTATCAAAGTTAAAATTAAATCACAAACAACCTTTTGAGCTCGGTGCCAGCTTATTGAATATTGAAGAGGCATTTGTAGGCAAAGTGGAACTGCTGGAAGGAGGAGATAAATCATTAAGGAGTCCATGGAGACCACACAAGTTCAGTGATACAGACTAGATAAAAGTTTGAGAGCCTTTGGAATTCATTACCAAAGAAGAGGATGGTCAAATAGATAAGCCAAGTAACAAATTTCTCAATAATTATATTTTTAAAGGTATTTTTTTGATTTACTAATTATTGTATTGTAATTTTTTTTCCACTTTGCACGGATTTCTCCTGTTACACAAAGAGGGTCTGTTTCTAGAGTTAGCTTATTCGTTAGGAAGAATATCAGTCAGGATTCTTCTCATATTGCTAGGCGGTACCGAGAATATATCAACAGTGTCATTCAGTTGGTTCAATATCTCTATACCACGTGTGACTGAGTGTTTAGCCATGATATTCGTCCTGTAAGTTGGTATGTAGACAGAGGGTGATTCCTTGCATGGCTATATTTATAAGGTACATATAAACTTAGTGCTTCTAGAATCGCGGGACAGTTAAAGGAACCTTGGAAAACCTTAAGTAGGAATATCGCAATGGATTCTTGCCTTCTTGTTTCGAGGCTTCTATAGTTACACACCGTGAGAAGTTCGGCATGGTGAGTATTTTGGATAATCTCACTTTATTCTGATGATTTTTTTGTATTTGTTCTATATTGTTTTTATATTTGAGCTGATGAGGAGACCAAACCGTAGATGCATATTCTAATTTGGTTCTATTTAGATAATTATATAAGTTTCGGAGGATATCGGTGCTGTTAAATTATGTATTACACTTTCGTTGTATACAGTACAACTTGAGCGGTTTATTGCCATGTGGCAATCTCTTCCACCCAACCAGAAATATTTAAATAGGTCTTTAGTAAAAACCAAACTGGAATCCTATTTAAAAAAATCTGGGCTACAGCGGAATTTGAACTCGCAACCTCCGGGATGGGAGACAGGCGTCTTACCAACTAGGCCACGGAGGTCGTTGTATCTATGTAATGAAACCCGGACATATATTAAGCAGAAGAAATGGGGAAGAAATGTGTGTTTTGCGATGAACACCTGGCATTACAATTTATGACTGAATCAGATATAACTATCAAGGGCCAAATATTCAAGATTTTTGGAGATTTTCATGGAAGTTCGTACCAAAAAGTCTACATTGATTCAAATGTTGCCAACGTATTTATTTATTTTATATTTATTCTTTTTATTTAATACTTTTATTGCAAATATAATCTGGTGGCTTATTGCCATGCGACAATCTCTTCGAACCAACCAGACAAAAGTAAATGAAGCAAGTTACGTGGTCGCATAAATCATTCAAATGACTATCCATCCCCATGAAATCCATAAACACATACGTGAGCATATGCCCACGAACCCCACAAAGATGGAAAATCTTCCGAACATTACTTTTCATATAAATTGAGATATCATCAATCAAAAGTAAATGAAGGGATGGTGGAGAAGAAAGGAAAAGAAAAATCAGGAATGAAACTCGTTATTTTACTGACTAGAAATTAAGTTTTTTTCAGTCACTTTTTAAAGCATGCCAAGGACGGAGCGAGTCTTATATTGGTTTTTGACTGATTCCAGAGTTTCACTGCATGGACAGTAAAGGATGACGTAAAAAAAGAGGAGCAGTGAATTGGAAAGGTCAATAGACAATCTCTGTTTGAGCGTAGCGCTAATCCGTGATTGGAAAAATGCTGAAAATTTTCGGTAAAAATTTATTTATGTACGACAAGAAATTTTATAAATACGTAATTTATGAAAAAACAACAGGTAATTTTAAGTGGAAACAAAATTTATATTTAACTGGGTTTGTTGCTTTTCATTTGTAGTGACCCCAGTAAACTAAATAATTTTTTTGTATCTTACTGAGGACATGTAACGTAGAAATATAAGTTTTTTTTTTTTTTCCGATTATTGATTATACAATACACCGTTACAAAATCTCATCAACTTGATATACACTAAGATTCAATTACATGTATGTATCACGAGAGTCAAACCCCGCATACTTCATCATTTCAGACAGACTTAAAAGTCCATCCTTCAATATCCCGAACATAACCACCAAAAACACACCACATTCAAGAGTTCACACAAACACTGGCTTAAAATCATCTCTTCTGCAAGCCCACTCAAACTGATTTCGCAGTAACAACCACGCTCTGATCCATTGCCTGATTTTTTGCACCTTTTTGCCTTTATTGAATTCGTCACCCAATTGTGTGTAATTCCCCATTACGTAATTTGTTTGTGTTCAAATTACTTAATGGGGAATCTCCATTATATATTTTTAATCGGTATCTGAGAAATTTTCTTTCAGAGGGGTGTAAACTTTGAGATCTATTTTGTCTATATTCAATGAATTGATCGTTCGGAGTCAATCCAATAGGGTGAGGTGCTATAATAAAGATTTTGTCGTTGTTGGTTATCTATCAGAAATCGAACTCAAACTCACGGATAGAAGTCAAGTATCTTACCAACAAAGCTATGATGGTTACCGACAAAGCTACGATGGTTACCAATAAAGTTACGGTGGTGAGACTGTATCGTATAATAAGAAATGAATTCATTAAGGAGAAATATGAACTTTTGTCTGATGTTTTAAGAAATGTCAAGAAGAGCACTCTAAAATGATTTGGACGCGTAGGACGTATGTATAAAAAAAGACTAACAAATAAATGTTGAATGCAAATGTAAGTGGAATACGTGAAAGAGGAATACAAGAAAGTATGGTTTGTTCAAGTGAATGACATTTTGAAAGAAGCAAATGTAAAAATAAGAGAACTCGTAGAAGTTGTAAAAGGTGTATGGATGTAGAGGAGGGGAAATAGGAAAATATGACGCATTCTCCTATCTGCCTACCCGACAGGAAAATGGTGTGATTTTATGTATTTTTTACCCGCATCACCGAATTACAAATTATATTTTGTATGTTGTTTATAGTTTAGGCATTAACGTTGTGGAGGTTTAAAGACATTGTAATTTATTTTCAACAAACACTGTTTATTCCACTTTTTTGTGACGGTATAACCCTACCGGTTTCAAGGCTTTCACCTCATCTTCAGGGGAGCGCAAACAAGACTAAATGCTGTTCGAACTGGTACCGATATAGACGCTTCAACGGTTGGTGGCTGGGGGGTGAGGAAGGCTAGGGATAATTTCGGCCAAGAGCGGGGAGATTTTGGGGAAATAACTGTTCAACAGATGTTCCGATCGGTATACTGACTTAGAAATTTCTAGGGCCTCTAATCTGTCCAATTTATTTCCGTTGTCACTAATATGTAAGAATTTGGCATCATCGATAGAAAAAGTATGATTCTCACGGTGACAATGATTAGCCATTTCAGAATAAATTAGAGGATTTGTTAAGGCGGATTTGTGTTCACGAAATCTCTTTTCAAAAGATCTTCCTGTCTTTCCTATATAGAAATTATCACAGTCAGCACATAAAAGTTTATACACACCACTGTTGCTAAGTATTCCATTTTTGCCTTTCCCATTAAATAAGAGTTTCCGGAGATTAAAGTTAGTGTAAAAAGCTGGCTTTATGTGACTTGGAATATTTTTGGTTATTTCATTTGATATATTTTTTATAAATAGGACTTTGCTCCATTTATAGGTATGTTTATAGGTGTCGTTAAATATATAATCTTTTATAAGTTTCTTTATTGTTTTGTTTTTTAAAAGTGAATCAATGAAGCTTCCAGGATAGCCATTATTTGTAGCAATTTCGAACAGCATTTAGTCTTGTTTGCGCTCCCCTGAAGATGAGGTGAAAGCCTTGAAACCGGTAGGGTTATACCGTCACAAAAAAGTGGAATAAACAGTGTTTGTTGAAAATAAATTACAAAATTATATTTTTCTATTATTCCAGGAACGGAATAATTAAACTTTCATGTTTTAATGCAGTACGTACTATAAAACTTTCATGTTTTAATGCAGTACGTATTTTAATGCAGTATAAAAATAAAAGCTTGTTATTTTAACCAATGAATTGAAAAAAATCTTAGGAATTCTGCGTGTATAGTTTTGTATCGTTTTAAACATTAAGTTGATGATAGTTCGAGTAAGAATGATTTCCATAAGAGGTATCCCGCTCCCATGGGCGTTATGGAGTATGAAATGTGGTGCACCGTAGCTGAAGAAGAACAGTATTTCACATACACGTATGTGGGTATGTATACCCGCGCCGCATATTAGAGTGGTGGTGTATTAAATGGAAATATGCCTGCGTTCTCCGAGAATATCAAGGATAACGATAGTAGATGCTTTTTTATGTTTCCCTTCCAACTGACGCAACCCTGTGCCATATATGTTATATATACTCGTACAAGGAAATAGCTTTTGTATACGAAACTCTTGTGATATTTTGATTTTTTTGTACTTAGTACCTTGAACAAGGTACCACATTTTGTTCAAGAGTACCACACGATGGCATATTTAACACATTTTTTATAAATTTGCATTCGAAACCTTAGTTTTCGGGCTATTAAAACCACACTGTGGTATTTTTTTACACTTTATGCTTTACAAACCATAGTGTGGCATATTTTACACTTTATGCTTTACATACCATAGTGACATACCATGTTTGACACTTTATGCTTTACATACCATAGTGTGGCATATTTGACACGTTATGCTTTACATACCACAGTGGGGCATATTTGACACTTTATGTAACTGTAACGTAATGTGACGAACATGAAACTGCCATGACTTAACATATTATTGGATACTTGTTCTTAAAAACAACAATGTGGCATATATAAAACGGTTTTGGCATAAACAATACAATATGGCCTATTTGACGCTATTTTGCCTTAAACACAACAATGTGACATATGTGAATATTTGTACTTTTAACACATCAATGTGACATATACGAAACTATCTTTAACACGACAATGTAACATATGCGAAATTTTACCTTTAACACAACAATGTGACATGCGAAACGTTTGTACCTTTAAAACGATAATGCGTTATATGTTATGTGGAATGTTTGTTCATTAGACAATAACAATTTGAAGCTTTTATGTCTAAAACGTTTTGGCGGTCTTTATTGTATGAGGTATGAGACTGAAACGTGGACGTGGGATAAGATTGAAATGAGACAAATGTAGAAATGCGTATACTGAGAAGAAAACATGGAGTATGGATGGCAGAATACATAGAGAATGTATGGCAGAATACATGGAGTATGTATGGCAGAAAACGGAATGAAATTTTTGAAGAATGGGAAATTAGTTCCGATGTTTTGAGTAACATGAAGAGCAGCAATTTATTAAGATTTGAGGATCTAGTAAATTCATACATTCTCAAAATATCACCACTGCCTGCTGAAGTAATCCCCTGCCTCCCTCCACCCAAAATCTTCTTCCCGGTTTTTTATCGTAAGATCTGTGTGTATATCGGTATTAGTTCGAAAATAATTCAGTGTTGTTTGTGCTCCCCTGATGATGGGGCGAAACCTTTGAAACGAGTAGGGTTATACCATTATATCAAATGGACAGTGTTTGACTTAACAAATAACAAAAAAATTAAATTTTCAATAAATAATTTTTTGGGGCATTCCGATAAGTTATACATATAAATGAGTGCTGAAGTAACAATACTTCTTAAGCTGGTATTTTATCAACAGAAGAAAACAAGAAAAAAATGAATAATTCATATGGACAAGGCTTCGAGATATTTTCTTCATGTTTGAAACGAGCTACAAAAACATGCAAAGGTGGAAATTTAATATGTTCGATCTCAAAGGGGTCCTTTTATACCTCCACGGTATTACCAACTTTCTGGTTTAGTCAGCTTATGCTTTCCGAAGGAAAAAGTTCTTTTCCTGTAAAGGAGTCTACTTTATATTAAAGCAACGCGATTCGCTTTTTTATGTCACAAGCTAGATGAGTCAATAGTTTTAAGCTTTGTTGGAATTTTCTAAACTAGCAAAAATGATTTTTTTCCCTTCGTTATTATTTTTTTGCATTTCGCTTATTTGTTTGCATTTGCTTTTTTATGTCACAAGCTAGATGAGTCAATAGTTTTAAGCTTTGTTGGAATTTTCTAAACTAGCAAAAATGATTTTTTTCCCTTCGTTATTATTTGTTTGCATTTCGCTTATTTGTTTGCATTTGCTTTTTTATGTCACAAGCTAGATGAGTCAATAGTTTTAAGCTTTGTTGGAATTTTCTAAACTAGCAAAAATGATTTTTTTCCCTTCGTTATTATTTGTTTGCATTTCGCTTATTTGTTTGCATTTGCTTTTTTATGTCACAAGCTAGATGAGTCAATAGTTTTAAGCTTTGTTGGAATTTTCTAAACTAGCAAAAATGAATTTTTTCCCTTCGTTATTATTTGTTTGCATTTCGCTTATTTGTTTGCATTTGCTTTTTTATGTCACAAGCTAGATGAGTCAATAGTTTTAAGCTTTGTTGGAATTTTCTAAACTAGCAAAAATGAATTTTTTCCCTTCGTTATTATTTGTTTGCATTTCGCTTATTTGTTTGCATTTGCTTTTTTATGTCACAAGCTAGATGAGTCAATAGTTTTAAGCTTTGTTGGAATTTTCTAAACTAGCAAAAATGAATTTTTTCCCTTCGTTATTATTTGTTTGCATTTCGCTTATTTGTTTGCATTTGCTTTTTTATGTCACAAGCTAGATGAGTTAAAAGTTTTAAGCTTTGTTGGAATTTTCTAAACTAGCAAAAATGAATTTTTTCCCTTCGTTATTATTTGTTTGCATTTCGCTTTCCATAAATTTAAAACGCCCGTGTTCTAGTCCGGAGCTTACGAGTTCGACTTTCAATTGTACCCAGATATTTAAAAATAAATGGACACCAATCTGGCTGTGATGTACTTTGTGATCTAGTTGGCAAGACGCTGATCTTCCACTTGGGTATTTCTAGTTTGATTTGCGATGGTACCTAAAAACAAAAAAGGGGCCTAGTCTAGTTAATGAGTTTATCTGGTAACAACACTCGCACGTGTAAGAGGTGTGCAAATATTATTGCCTGTTTCCTTGCGGTAGTATTTCCAACACGTACGATAGCAAACTGTGAGCTTCCTGAAGTCTCCCGGCCACGCTCCTTAATATATTCGCATCGTCAATTTAGATATGTTAACGAGTACTATATAAAAGGTATTGAAAGTCTGATTTTAACTTAAGGCTTGTTTAATACATTTTTGATTGTCTGGAAGAGATTGTCACAAGACAGTTAATCCAGTAGGTCGCATTATGTACAACGAAAGTGTCATACAATACAGACATGCGAAGCAACATTATTAGTGACAATGATATGTTACATAGATAACATAAAGTGTTGTACATAATAGACATGCAAAGCAACATTATCAGTGACAATGGTATGTTACATAGATAAAGTGTTATACAATAGACATACAAA
Organism: Odontocerum albicorne; assembly: GCA_949825065.1. Taxonomy (NCBI): domain Eukaryota; kingdom Metazoa; phylum Arthropoda; class Insecta; order Trichoptera; family Odontoceridae; genus Odontocerum; species Odontocerum albicorne. The sequence goes on from OX463858.1 coordinate 34,148,575, forward strand.
GCAACATTATTAGTGACAATGGTATGTTACATAGATAAAGTGTTATACAATACAGAAATGAAAGCAACATTATCAGTGACAATGGTATGTTACATATATAAAGTGTTATACAATAGACATACAAAGCAACATTATTAGTGACAATGGTATGTTACATAGATAAAGTGTTATACAATACAGACATGCGAAGCAACATTATTAGTGACAATGGTATGTTACATAGATAAAGTTTTATACAATACAGACATGCGAAGCAACATTATTAGTGACAATGGTATGTTACATAGATAAAGTTTTATACAATACAGACATGCGAAGCAACATTATCAGTGACAATGGTATGTTACATAGATAAAGTGTTATACAATACAGACATGCGAAGCAACATTATTAGTGACAATGGTATGTTACATAGATAAAGTGTTATACAATACAGAAATGCAAAGCAACATTATCAGTGACAATGGTATGTTACATAGATAAAGTGTTATACAATACAGAAATGCAAAGCAACATTATCAGTGACAATGGTATGTTATAAAGATAAAGTGTTATACAATAGACATACAAAACAACATTATTAGTGACAATGGTATGTTACATAAATAAAGTGTTATACAATACAGACATGCAAAACAACATTATCAGTGACAATGGTGTGTTACATAGATAAAGTGTTATACAATACAGACATGCAAAGCAACATTATCAGTGACAATGGTGTGTTACATAGATAATGTGTTATACAATTCAGATATGCAAAGCAACATTATCAGTGACAATGGTATGTTACATAGATAAATTGTTTATTTAATTATTAACTTTCTCCCTTGAATCACACTTTTTAACTTCATTTCCCCTGAAATTATTAAAGGACACTGATCTGCCTTTTTTTTTAATAAAAAATTAAGCAATCATGAGCAATGTGTTATATTACATATCCACAAGTAAAAGCCCAACATTATTGACGGAAGTAAAGAAAAAAACTTTACAATTTTAATTAACTTTTTTTAATTAAATATAATTTTAAAGTTCTTTGGTGGTCGCAGAAATATTCAAATAATTATATAGATTTACAAAATTCATGAAAAATATGCATGGTAAAAATAAAAGTGAGATTCTTATCAACGGAAAAGGAAGGAAAATCAGAAATGAAACACATTATATTACTGGCTTGAAATTAAGAGTTTTTCAATCACTTTACAAAATATTCCAATAACGGAGCAAGTCCAGCATTACATTTTATTGGTTCCAGAGTCTAGCTGCATGTACAGTAAAGGAAGACGTTTAAAAAAGGATAGTGGTGAACTAGGAAGGCCAATAAACAATATCTGTATGAATGTAGCGTGAGTCCATGATCAGAAAGACGCTGAATATTTTAGGTGAGATAAGAAGGGATTGTTAAGAATATTATACAATAGTGACAGTATGTGAATTTTGTCTCCATTTCTCACGTTCAACAAGTTCAGCTCCTTCTAGTATGAAGTTATGTGGTCGTACTTTCTCAGGTATAATATCACCTTCTTCTGGTATAGAGTGATGTGATCATTCTCGTTTACTCATGCCAAAGACAATACTGTCTCCCGGTCACACTCTTCAATATTTCCAAAACACTAATTTGGATATATTGAAGGGAACCATACAAAAAAAATCAACCCGCTTTACTTCGACTCTACCCGGATGCATTTCTGTATCGGTATAAAAATTGAGGCTATATGCCATTGTTTTATACATACATTGAGTGATAAAACATTGAAAAATGTATCGGTATAAATATTGAGGCTATATGCCATTGTTTTATATGTAAACATTGAGTGATAAAACATTGAAAAATGTATCGGTATAAATATTGAGGCTATATGCCATTGTTTTATATACACACATTGAGTGATAAAACATTGAAAAAATTATCGGTGTAAATATTGAGGCTATATACCATTGTTTTATACACACATTGAGTGATAAACCATTGAAAAATGTATCGGTATAAAAATTGAGGCTATATGCCATTGTTTTATACATACATTGAGTGATAAAGCATTGAAAAATGTATCAGTATAAATATTGAGGCTATATGCCATTGTTTTATATGTAAACATTGAGTGATAAAACATTGAAAAATGTATCGGTATAAATATTGAGGCTATATGCCATTGTTTTATATACACACATTGAGTAATAAAACATTAAAAAAATTATCGGTGTAAATATTGAGGCTATATACCATTGTTTTATACACACATTGAGTGATAAACCATTAAAAAATGTATCGGTATAAATATTGACGCTATATGCCATTATTTAATACACATATTCAGTGATAAAACATTTAAAAATGTATCGGTATAAATATTGAGGATATATGCCATTGTTTTACATATACATTGAGTGATAAAACATTGAAAAATGTATCGGTATAAATATTGAGGCTATATGTCATTGTTTTATATACACATTGAGTGATAAAACATTGAAAATGTATCGGTATAAATATTGAGACTATATGCCATTGTTTTATATATACATTCAGTGATAAAACATTGAAATATTATCGGTATAAATATTGAGGCTATATGCCATTGTTTTATATATACATTGAGTGATAAAACATTGAAAAATGTTTAAATATAGTATAAAAATGAATCAAGTGTGACAAAATATACGTTTTGAGGAAATATCTGCCTTAAAGAATGTTTTTATTAAAATAAAAAACTTCTTTGGGGCTTACGTAGAAAAATATTTTGAAAGTAAAAATATCTGAAGAAAATTGAAAAAGAGAGATTTTCAATAATGTATTATAAAGGGGTTGAAATTGGAGAAGAATGTAAAAAGAAGGCAATTGTTTCTGAAAAATATTGGAGGTAAAAATTCTTTAAACTTTTCTTATATTGCGTTAACACATTGCCACCCTTTTTTTTTTAATTTTAGTCAAACAACTTGGATAAAAATATTATTTTTTAATGCGAGAACAATTGAACACGTTAGACATTACGCAATATACGAGTACTTTAAAAAAATGTCCCGAGTTTCAATCTCAATGAACGTGTAGAATATCAGGTATTGCGCAGTTTGAAGAAATCGTTAGATTAAAGATAACAGTTTGTTAGATTCGGATATTGTAAGAAGAATAAAGATAATAATTATTTTATACTTTGGTCACGTTGAGAGAATGAGTTGCGAAATATTTACGAAACAAATGCACGGAGGGTGAAAAAGAGATAAACTTAGAAAAGAGTGGAAATACATAGTTGGATAAATTTTCACTGTGGGAAAGGTAATGAATGTGTGAAACAGGAGAGCATGTGGGTAAGGTGACAGGTGAGATAGAAAGGCGTAAATATATGCTGTCTCTCTCATGGTATGTACATATAAAGGATCTTTCAAATTGAGCGTTTTTTTTTTAATTCTTGAATAAGACATAGTTTGCTTTGATTTCAAAAACTATTTATTGGCCATTGAAGTATAATGTATGACATTTAAACACAAAAAAAAAAACAAATGTCCACCTCTAGCAGCTCCACAGATGTTCACTCTTTTCTCAACATTTTCGATGACATTTTGGCATAATTGTGGCTCTAACTCACCAATAACGCGAATAATTTCGTTCTTCAGCTCAGGAATTGATCGGGGGTCATTCTTATAGACTTGACTTTTCACGTAACCCCAGAGAAAATAGTCCAGCGGTGTCAGATCACATGGTATTGGTGGCCAATTAACATCACCGTTTCCGGAGATCACAATACATAAAATAATTCTCAATTTAAACGCATTATCGTATTGTATACGACTTCATTTTTATAATTGTCGTACAATACACTTCTCAAACGTCACAAGACTCAGGCAAGTTCGCGACGCCATCTGTGTTTTATCTAAGAATTTATCTAAAAACGCTCAACTTTATTTATATCGCGAAATGTGAATGAAGGAAAATCGATAAACGAATTGCGAATGGTAGAAATCCAATACGAGGGGAAGAACAAGATGGAGACTTCACCTTAATTGGGCTGGGGTTTTTAGGCTTTGACATTTGATAGACATCCGCGTGGTGTGGACAGGAACCTAGCAACATTCAAGTTACAATCAGAAAGGAAAAGGGACTGGACTGAATCGAGGAAAGTAAAACAAAAATTCAAATTCTTACCTTCAATCCATTGATTTCAATGTCATGTTATGTTAAATTTTTCATAATTAAATAATTGTCATGGTAAAAACACGAAAATAAAATAAGGAGGTATACAATCGTTTAATTTGCAACTAAAATAATGGCATAAACAAAAAGATTTTTCTGTAAAAATAAAGATAAACAATGAAGAAATTAAACAAAAAATTTGTAATTTGTTTAATCAAACACTGTTTATTCCCCTATTTGTAACAGTATAACCCTACCTGTTTCAAGGCTTTTACCTCATCATCAGGGGAGTACAAACAAGACTTGTTTGTGCTCCCTGATGATGAGTATACAAATTACAATGTCTTTAAATCTCCATAATGTTAATGCCTTAACTATAAATAATATGATATATAAAAAAAAATTATGAGCTAAGAATCTTTATTTGTTTAAATAACTCCGACGTCATTTTGTAGAACTCTTTAATTAAATAACTACGACGTCATTTCGTAGAACTATTTGATTAATTAACACCAACGTCATTTTGTGGAACTATTTGATTAAATAACTCCGACGTCATTTTGTGGAACTCTTTAATTAAATAACTCTGACGTCATTTTGTGGAACTCTTTAGTTAAATAACTCCGACGTCATTTTGTGGAACCCTTTAATCAAATAACTCCGACGTCATTTTATGGAACTCTTTAATTAAATAACTCTGACATCATTTTGTGGAACTCTTTAATTAAATAACTCCGACGTCATTTTATGGAGCCCTTTAATCAAATAACTCCGAGGTCATTTCGTGGAACTCTTTAATTAAATAACACCCACGTCATTTTGTGGAACTATGTGATTAAATAATTCCGACGTCATTTTGTGGAACTCTTTAATCAAATAGCTCTGACGTCATTTTGTGGAACCCTTTAATCAAATAACTCCGATGTCATTTTGTGGAACCCTTTAATCAAATAACTCCGACGTCATTTTGTGGAACACTTTAGTTAAATAACTCCGACGTCCCTTTGTGGAACTCTTTAATTAAAATATAATTTAAACACTGTCAGTTTGATTTAGTTCACTTTATTTTTTACATATCATAAATGCATTTCAACACTTGTGTCATCATCAGGTGAGTTGACAAGAACTGTAATTAAAATCATTACGTGTATTGTTTATGGGTTTATTTTAGAAAAAGGGTAAAAATGTCAAAAATATTTGTTGTTTATAAGAGATAGAGTTAGAAGCGGAGAAGTTAAGAGAAAACGAGTGATCACGTGTTATTAGGTGTTCAGAATAAGCTATCCATCACTAGTACTCAGAAAAATATGTTTTTTTTATTGGAAGAGACTGAAAAATCTCTTATTTCAAGTAAAAAATGTAACGTGTTTTATTCCTAAGTTTTCTTTCCTTTCAACCACTCCTTTTTTTCCTTTGATTGATGATATCTCACTTATACTTTTATATTATAATACATATTGTTCATAACATTTGTAAAGGGGAATAACCATTTGTATAATTTATGCAACCACGTAAATTGCTTATTCACTTTTGTCTGGTTGGTTGGAAGAGATTGCCACTTGGTAATACGCTCGAAATACTGTTTTAACAATGAAGTATCAAATAAACAAATATATTCTTGAATTCGTGTACTGTAGTTCCTTGTTGTAATACCCGTGACACAGTAAGTGTGGAAATGCATTGTAATATGCAAAAAATTAAGGAAAATATTATAAAACCAAATGATATAGTAGTGTTTTAATTTTATAGAAATTTTATGTTTTTATATTTTTGGTATAAAAACCAACAAACAGTTAAATTAAATATACATCGTAAGGAGAATAGGGATCAGAATGGGGATCGTATGCCAGTTAAGAAAGAGGAATATTTTTCTAACGACAGGTAATGATTTTTTATTTTATTCCCAAACGTCAACAAGTATGTAACAGAAGAATGCAAAACTCAGATAATTTCAGTTAGTTAAACTCTTGTTCTCAGCCGAATAAAGAAGTTGTTCCTAATTACAGTATATTATATTTGCCACTCGAGACTTGATCTAGCGAGTTCATTATTGCCAGCACAGCCGAATAAAGAAGTTGTTCCTTATTATATTATATTTGCCGCTCTAGACTTGATCTAGCGAGTTCATTGTTGCCAGCACAGCTGAATAAAGAAGTTGTTCCTAATTATATTATATTTGCCACTCTAGATTTAACCTAGCGAATTCATTGTTGCCAGCACAGCCGAATAAAGAAGTTGTTCCTAATTATATTATATTTGCCGCTCTAGACTTCATCTAGCGAGTTCATTGTTGCCAGCACAGCTAAATAAAGAAGTTGTTCCTAATTCTATTATATTTGCCGCTCTAGACTTTATCTAGCGAGTTCATTGTTGCCAGCACAGCCGAATAAATAAGTTGTTCCTAATTCTATTATATTTGCCGCTCTAGACTTTATCTAGCGAGTTCATTGTTGCCAGCACAGCCGAATAAAGAAGTTGTTCCTAATTATATTATATTTGCCGCTCTAGACTTCATCTAACGAGTTCATTGTTGCCAGCACAGCTAAAAAAAGAAGTTGTTCCTAATTATATTATATTTGCCGCTCTAGACTTAACCTAGCGAATTCATTGTTGCCAGCACAGCCGAATAAAGAAGTTGTTCCTAATTATATTATATTTGCCGCTTTAGACTTCATCTAGCGAGTTCAATGTTGCCAGCACAGCCGAAGAAAACTCATTTGTTTGCGCTCGTAATATGGAAGTCTCTTCTTTAAATTTAAAGTTCTTAATTCTTCTTTTGAAAATGGAAATTGTTCTTACTTATTTTAAGAAAAGCTTTAACTCTTTCGGTCCCTGAGATATTTTATAAAATTTAAAATTTTAATTTTAATCAAATGGCTATTCTTTTTCCCAGTGTCATGTCAGGTCCCTCCAACGTTGAATATCACCTGAGAGTAAATATCTTTGTCCCCGGCAGTCCGAAAAATATCTCGAACGCCCCATATGGCAGTCCAATCACGTATATTGCGGAGCCAGGAGATTTGCCTCCTGCCAACACCTCTTCGACCCTCTATTTTGCCTTGGATGATCAGGTGCAGTAATTTGTACTTTGCGCCTAGTAACTACATCACCCAAATAAGAGACCTTTAGGATTTTAATATAAGTCAGCAACTCTCCATCAACTTTGGGTATTTGAAGAACTCTTGTGCTGCTGACCATATCCGTCCAGGGTAACATATTTTAAATACTGGAAATCTTTTTTTTTGTCGAGATTATTCCTGGTACTTAATATTAAAAATATGTTTATTATTTTCCACTTTAAATTTACTGAACATTTAATTTTTACGATCAACGCTTTTCTAGACTTGATAAAATAACAACATAAAAAATATGGATGAATGGATATATTAGTTTTAATCAATACATTTAAATTTTACACTTTGAGTTAGTTACAATATTTTTATTTTAAAATCCTTCATAAACATACGTTTATGTATGTGTATTAAATACAGGTTTCCCTTTGTGTGTGCACTGAATAAAAAAAAAGGAAATTGAAAATCTTGCATAAAACTATTCATAAAATTTTTTGATAAAAATTTGTATGAATAACATCAAAACCTATAAAAATGTGTTATCATAATAAATGAAACAGTTTACAAAGATTTATGAGTTTTTCTTGAGTAAGATGAGCGATACGTAAAAAAACGTTTATTTGATGACATACGAGTACGTTTAAAAAGTAAGATATTTCTGTCTACCGTTATTTCCAAAGGCAGACTGGTTCTACATAATTCAATAGATAATTATCCAGAAAATACGAATAAATGTCCAGAATGAAAATGTTACCTTGAATAAGCAAACAAAAAAGAGAACATAAAATAGATGAAATTTTTCAATATCGAAAATCTTAAACCTAAGCTTTTTCAATAAGAAGACAATAGGGCAAAGCCTGGAAAAATATCCATACTCCCTCACGTAAATAATAAAATAAATAAAAGTTTATTGATAGCAACATAGTATGTACATAAATACTTAAATCTTAAAATTACAATCGTGTATATGCGAGTATTTCTAGATTATGCCGTTATAAATACATTTGAGAGAGAAGCTTTTAAATGGTCTGGGTTCATCTTATAACTTCCCCCCAGTCGAGATACATTCCCACCAATAAAGAAAGAGCCCGGCCGCGAGGACATCAAATGTTGCTCAGCTCACGCGTTGGAGAGACAAGAGGTTTTATGAACTCTTTTTAATTATTTATTTATTTAATTAACGACACAACAGTGTCTTTATATACAAATGAGCATGTGACAGGTTATACAAGTACTTCAAATTATTGACAAATAATACAACTTTATCTTAAACTAACATGAAGATACAAAAATCAGTAGTAATTATAAATTACAGTCATTGTTTTAAAATTATTTAATAATTATATGTATATTTAAGTTCAATATATGTTATGTATGTATACCACAAAATATTACCAAACTTCACCAAGCAGACTTACGTAATTGTCGAAGACTTATTTTATAGAGGTAAAGAACGCAGATTTGTTTTTAGTGGAATAACGCATACATAGAATTTTGTGAGAATTTTATGGATAGATATTGAGATAGATATAGAAAAGACATGGCTTCATTAGTAGAACGAGATGCAAGTTGATTTGCATAATTAAAACCTTAATACATGTTGATGCAGGGTTGCTCAACTCCAGAGGCAAAGTATTGTCCTTAATGTTTTGTTTATATTACGTTATTTATATTAATAAAGGAGAGCACAAAGTTAGTAGCGATTTCTAAATATTGTTGTGATATTCTGGCGAATACTATTGTACATATATACTTATATTAAAAATATCTAAATTGTTGCAAAACTCGTTTCCAAGTCTTTGCATACGAATTATAGAGGAGTTGATTTTATAATTAGTATATTAATTTTCGGTATAAAAGGGATTGAGTGGTCTTGTGGATCTAGTGGGAATACGAAATGAAATATTTGCGAGTAAGTGAGGTGCATCGATTACTGAGTGAATGATTTTGTATAGCAGTACTATATCGGCTGTTTTTCCTCTGTCACACAGCTTCAAAAGTTTTATTGTAAGTGACCACATAATCTTACTGGTGTCCATACTATGAAAGTATCCTAATTGACTCCTGATTAAAGAGTTATACAGTAGACTAAGAACATAGGTATCTGTTAATAGTTTGGTGATGAGTTTCAGACTTGAATTTACTTCATTGCAGACTGATTTGATGTGCAAATCAATAATACTTTTCTAGTTTCAGAAGAATTAAAAAAATATCTCTTAAATTGATTGAATATATTTTCATGAAATTCCGGAAATGCATTGAATTCCTGAAAGAATTTAATATAAACATGTTCTGAAAAGAAAAAATGACGGCAATATTTTCCATTGTAATATCCGCACGAGACGAAGGTGTGATAAAAAAAATATGCCTATTTCATTTTTTTTATCACACAAATTGATTTCATTTCACAATCTGCCAATCACTCTTCTGTCAAGTTATTTTCTCGTCTCATCCGTTTTGCCAAATCCTCTTTAGCACATCGGTGAAATTCGCAAACTTCTTTTATCTCCGCTGAATGTTGAATATATAATAATACATTTGATCCTCATCGAGATAATAAATTGGGTGCGACTCCTATTAAAGTAGGAAAGTTTGCCAATTTAAGTGCGAAGTTATGATTACGATACTAAGGCGATATTTGAATTTAAAATTTCTCAAATCACTTGAACACGATTTTAAAAGGAATAAATTTTTAATAGGGTTGTCAAATATTCTTTATAACTCGTACGGGGTATTTCTTGATAAGTGGTGCTGAAACCAAGCGTTGATCATCTGAGGGTACGTGGGAGCATCCCTGGAAGAACACAAGGGATTAACCTTTCCCTTACTGTGCTAAAAAAATCCGCGCGTTCTGGTGCTGTGTATTCAATACGCACCAATACACATGTAAAAACGAGCGATTTAAAATCGGAAAAATTAGAATATTCATAACCAATCGCTTAAATTAATTATATTTGAAGTCAAAAGTGATAATAATTGAAATTTAATTGCTGTAAACATGAAAAAAAAACATCGGCCGACGTTCACAAAACGGGCGAAGAGACCACCTCAAATGGATGAACGCAAGCTACTGAAGCGAGAGAAGCGAGCAAACTGAGATTCTATTTCTTGCGTTCCCATATACCGAAGTAGAGTGAGTGTGAGACGTGAATGGCGTCGCTTCCTCACCCATAGCGTTTTTTTTTAGAATGAATATACCTACGTCACACATTTGATTGTATTGGTGAATTTATTCCCGATTATCAGAAAATATCTCTGATGTGGCCGATAAGTGCTAATTATTATTAGTATTATTTTTTCATTCAATGCGTAAATGTATTACGGAGGAATATCTAAATTCTGAAGCCAGTATTTATTATATTTATAGAGATATTAAAGTTCTTAGAAGCAATGTATACTAGTTACACATCACAGGACACGAATGGTTAACAAGATAAATAAAGTGATCCCTTTTGATGCATGTATTTTTTATAGCGCAATAAAAATTTCCTGCAACAAAATAGGACTGTTTTGTCGTGGAACATAAAGTGTTTATATCTGATCAATTGGTTTTTATTGATTTTCAAAACGCGCAACAATTTGTCGCGCAAAACAAAACACGTGCATAAAAGGGAGCCTCGTTATTTTTTGACAATCACACCATTTCCGTGTTGAGGAAGGCAGACTTTTCATCCGGGACACAAATTTTTCTATCGGGACACACATCTTTCTATCGGGACACACATCTTTCTATCGGGACACACATATTTCTATCGGGACACACATATTTCTATCGGAACACACATCTTTCTATCGGGGGACACATATTTCCATCGGAACACACATCTTTCTATCGGGACACACATCTTTCTATCGGGACACACATCTTTCTATCGGGATACACATATTTCTATCGGGCCACACATTTTTATATCGGGACACACATATTTCTATCGGAACACACATCTTTCTATCGGGACACACATCTTTCTATCGGGACACACATCTTTCTATCGGAATACACATATTTCTATCGGGCCACACATTTTTATATCGGGACACACATATTTCTATCGGGCCACACATTTTTATATCGGGACACACATATTTCTATCGGAACACACATCTTTCTATCGGGACACACATCTTTCTATCGGAATACACATATTTCTATCGGGCCACACATTTTTATATCGGGACACACATATTTCTATCGGAACACACATCTTTCGATCGGGACACACATCTTTCTATCGGGACACACATCTTTCAATCGGGATACACATATTTCTATCGGGCCACACATTTTTCTATCGGGACACACATATTATTATCGGAACACACATCTTTCTATCGGGGGACACATATTTCCATCGGAACACACATCTTTCTATCGGGACACATATCTTTCTATCGGGACACACACCTTTCCATCGGAACACACATCTTACTCCTCTTCTATATCCACAGATCTTTGAATACAACTCTTGCTTACTCTCATATTTAAGTTTTTTTTTCTTTCAAAATATCATTTATTTGATCGAACTATAATTTATTTGGTCTTTCTTTTACACGTCATTCTTTAACACGCCTTTCGAGCTGCATTTGTACTTTATATTTATTTTGTTGATCTTTCTTCATTAATTTCTTGTATATGCCCAAACCATCTCAAAGGGCATTTCAAATCATTCTTAAGTTCGCATATATATCTTATAATTTTATTTCGTATTCTTTCGTACATTGTCACCAACATCTTAACAAAACTAAGAATTATTGTGTCGACACTCATTAAATATTTTTTAATTTCCTTAATATTTTTCAGAAGATTGCCATTTCTCTCAGTTGAAATATTATGAAGCGTTTATTCTTGATTTGGAAATAATTATAATACTTTCATATTACTCGTAAAGTACGCCGTAAGAATAAAACTTACGAATTCAAAATTGTTTGTTCGGAATGAAATACTTGGAAGCTTTTATTGAGTTTCCGTGTTCTTCTTTGTGAAACTTTTAATAATTTTTATCCGATCATAAAACCATTCCATAATTATCATCGAAATATGATTTTTATAATATTTTATTTCTTGAAGTTTTTGAAGTTATTTTTAAGTTCATCCTCGCACACATAGTTTAAATAATATTTTTATTTTATTTATTACAAGAGTCAAATGTCCTTTTTGATACAAAACAATAAAGAAACAACCGCAAATAAAATGTTATATTTATATGTTAGCAGTGTTTACAATAAAAATATAACTTGTATAAGACGAACATCCCGACAAGACGAACTTCCCAACAAGACGAATATCCCGACATGATGAACATCTCGACATGACAAACATCCCGACAAGACAAAAATCCCGACAAGACGAACATCTCGACATGACGAACATTCCGACAAGACGAAAATCTCGACACGACTAACATCTCGACAAGACGAACATGCCGACAAGGTGAACATCCTGACAAGACGAACATCCCGACAAGACAAACATCACGACAAGACGAACATCCCTACAAGACGAACATCCCAACAAGACAAACATCCCGACATGACAAACATCCCGACAAGACGAACATCCCGACAAGATGAACTTCCCGACAAGACGAATATCCTGATATGACGAACATCTCGACATGACAAACATCCAACAAGACGAATATCTCGACATGAAGAACATTCCGACAAGACGAAAATCTCGACACGACTATCATTCCGACAAGACGAACATCCCGACAAGACGACCATCCCAACAAGACAAACATTCCGACAAGACGAACATCCCGACATGACGAACACCCTGAAAGACGAACATCCCGTCAAGATGAACATCCCGACAAGTCAAAACTCCTGACAAGCCGAACATCCCGACAAGACAACATCCCGAAAGAGTGAATATCCCGACAAGACGAACACCCCGATAAAACGAACATCCCGACGAGAACAACTTCTTCACTTCACTCTTGTTAATATTGAAAGCCACATGAAAATCCGTTATACTTATATAAGGGTAATTTATATAGTGCTGTTTAGAGAGCAGACTTTCCTTAAAAGCATTCCAACTCTGGACTCAAACCCTTTACTTTTGGCATATTAACAATATTAAAAACTCATAGTGCTACTTGAGTGCATATCCTAGATCCCTTCAGTGAATGAAGTACTCGTTCACTATATGCCACATGGTGTACATCTGACTCCTTAAAGTCCCATTAGTGCATCAAGAATGCATAGCAACTGTGGAAAGTGTGAACTTGGTTTAAGTCACTTCTCTAGATTTTCTTCGGCAAACTACCTCCAAAGTTATGCCCATCACTAGGTCTTTTTGACTTAATTTTTTTACGAATGTTCTCTCCATCTCCCACCGGGGACTTCGATTATTTCAATTATTTAGATACGAGTAGCAAGTGACTATGCGTATAATAAGTATATGAAATACAATATAAACAATAGAAAATAAACAACAATAGAATATAAACAACAATATAATTTAAACAACAATAGAATATAAACAACAATATAATTTAGACAACAATAGAATATGAACAACAATGGAATTTAAAAAACAATAGAATATAAACAACAATAGAATTTAAACAACAATAGAATATGAACAACAATAGAATTTAAACAACAATGGAATATAAACAACAACAGAACATAAACAACAATAGGACATTAACAATAATGGAATATAAACAACAAAAGAATATAAACAACAATAGAACATAAACAACAATAGAATATAAACAACGATAGAATATAAACAACAATATAATATAAACTACAATAGAATATAAACAACAATAGAATATAAAGAACAGTAGAATATAAACAACCGTAGAATATAAACAACAATATAATATAAACAACAATTAAATGTAAACAACAATAGAATAAAAATAATAATAGAATAAAAACAACAATATAATATTAACAATAATAGAATATAAACAACAATATAATATAAACAACAATAGGATATAAACAACAATAGAATATAAACAACAATACAATATAAGCAACAATAGGATATAAACAACAATAGAATATAAACAACAGTAGAATATAAACTATAGAAAAATAAATATTTAAAGTGGAAAATCAATTTATATGGATCTTGGTTTATTGCTTTTGATTTGTTGTACCTTCAGTAATTTAGACTGCAAGTATCTTACTGAGAACACATATGGTAAACATGAAACATTTATTGCAGCTTTTACGGAAGATATATGCATATATGTAAAAATCATATACCTCGAAAGCTTTAGCAAAGCTTTCATGGCTTAAACCGTCAATTTTTATAAATTATTCCTTTCATTTCGCTGTTTTGGGTGACGCTTAACTTTCACAATGTGGAGAAAAACCCTTGAATCTACTATATTTATTTTCTGTCATCTACTATATTTATTTTCTGTGTTTATTTTTTTGTATATATTCCTGTTTCTACGTGTCTAAGGGTGTGGGCTGAAAAACATCTGGTGTCCCCGTGGCTGGGTTCGCCCTATATTGGTGGGGTGTATTTTGGCCGAGGGGATGCTATTAGATGAGCCCAGACCTTTTGATAGCTTCTGCGTTTGATGTATTGTCTGCAATTTATGTGTTTTTAGAAATGTTATTCAGGTGTGATCTTGTACATACTATGTTGCTGTCAATAAACCTAATAATTATTTATTTATTTATTTATTTATGAATAATTAAAAATATTAATTTGACCGAAAAATCAATGTATGCTTTTATTAAAAGCAGGTAAGAACAAAACATGAAAAAAATGGGTTGATGTTTTTTATTGATTTTTGATTAATGATTATTTGATACCACTGTCATAAATTTTAAACAATTTGATAGATTGTGAGATCTTATTGTAAGCAAGTACCACGTGAGTAAACTCTCGTTTCGAGGAAATCAATAGCCCATTTCGGAGAAATCAACGCTTTCCATACACTCATCAAATATACATAACATTTAAAAGTTCACACAAATTTTCTCTACACCTTACTCCTGCAAACTCAAGAACTTAAACTTTTGTCGTAACAACAACCAAGCTCTGATCCACTGCCTTAATATTTAAAAGGTTTACTCTTCCGGTTCAGAAAGATTTTCAGAAGGAAAAGTGGGTAACTGTCGGATTAGTGATATCGTAATGTAGCAGACGGGTTGAATTTTGCAAAATATTTATTTTATTCTGGTCTGATGTTGAGTGGTTCAATACGGGATACAACGGCAAGCCTAGGTAATTCTTTGATTTTGAGATTAAATCACATTTATTTTTTGATAAGTTCCAATATCTTGAGGGCATCATTCGATAAGCTTGATTAAAAAGTTGATTATTCACAACGATAATAAGAGAGCAATTTATATAGTGCCGTTAAAGGGACAGACTTACTTAAACAGAGCCTTAAAACTCAGGATTCGAAGCCACAATTACCGACATATTAAAAATATTACAATACAAAATAAATATTTATAAGTTTAGTGTAAGGAAAGAAAGGTGGTGACTTCGACTATTAGATAATGTACTTATCCGTATTTATATTTGTTCAAAAAAATTCAAAAAAATATTATTTGGCAAGAAAATCGCAGAAAACTTACCAAGGCAAAAGGAACTATAAATAAAACTTTGTAGACCTTTCAATATGTGATAGTTACACATTTACCTTTCGGTGTAGTGTGACGTATATTATTCTTATTCTTCCCAGTGTCATGTCAGGTCCCCCCTACGTTGACTATCACCTGAGAGTAGGCATCTTTGTCAACGGCAGCCCGAAAAAGATCCCCGACGCTCCTTATACCAGTCCAATCACGTATATTGCGGAGCCAGGAGATTTACCTCCTGCCAACACCTTTTCGACCCTCTATTTTGCCTTGGATGATCAAGTGCAGTAATTTGTACTTTTCTCCTCTAAGCACATGACCCAAATAGGACACCTTTCGGATTTTAATATTAGTTAACAACTCTCTATCAACTTATATTATTAATCCATATACAATTTAAAAAAAACTTAAGACCTCCCAAATAGGAATATATTCAAGTACTTCCTAAAGCTGCACACGCCACTCATATTTTTTTTTCACTAAACAGGACAAGCACCAGCCAAAACTTTGTCATAATATCCCACTATGTGTGTATTGATTTGGAACAATTAATTTATTCGATGAAGGCAAAATTGACCTCAAAGCTCCACTACTCTTCAAAAGAACATCTCTTAGACATATACGAGTATTCAAATGACACAATGGAGACATTATGAATTAAATATCAAAAGGTCAGCTTTAGATCGTGCAATAAAAGTGTTTCTTTGGATAAAGGAATATTAAATTAACTTGTTAGAAAAACATAGAAGAAGATCGATATTTAGGCAAATCACAAATAATTTTTTTTTCAAATGACCATGACAAGGGACGGAAAATATCTGCTAAAACCCGATATGATGACTCTATACGTCGAAAGTATTGTGGGAACCACGGTCGTCAAATATTGCTCACTCTTTGTTGTAGTACGGCCCCCATCCCTGTGTCCGATGCGTCGGTTAGAAGGGATAGTGCGGCGTCGTTCTGAGGGTGGTTCAGCAGTCCCGTAAACAAATTGTTTACCCACAATACTATTTACGATGCATTCCACAGTAGAAAGAGAACGCATCACGCTGTCTCGCCGATCCCGCAAACAAATTGTTTACCCACAATACTATTTGCGATGTCTGCAATACTGCAATCGACCATTTCGGCACGCACAGAAGTGAGATAAAAATATATCGCGGGCGCACTCCCGCGCCCATTCTGAAATGTATAAATACCCACTTACCGATAAATAAAACATTCATTCACTCTCTCTTTCCGCATTGCTAATTGCCCCCGACGTGACTTTAGCAGAATGCTTCTTGTCTGAAGAGATGATGATAGTAGTTGTTGGTAAATAAATAAAATACGTCAATTAGCAATGCGGAAAGAGAGAGTGAATGAATGTTTTATTTATCGGTAAGTGGGTATTTATACATTTCAGAATGGGCGCGGGAGTGCGCCCGCGATATATTTTTATCTCACTTCTGTGCGTGCCGAAATGGTCGATTGCAGTATTGCAGACATCGCAAATAGTATTGTGGGTAAACAATTTGTTTGTGGGATCGGCGAGACAGCGTGATGCGTTCTCTTTCTACTGTGGAATGCATCGTAAATAGTATTGTGGGTAAACAATTTGTTTACGGGACTAGCGCGATGTCCGGCCGCGTCAATGTTTTGGTATGTGACCTTTGGACATATCCAAAGGTCGTTTCGTCGGTCGTTGACCGTATGTGTTGACAATATTCAGCGACGACCATGGTTCCCACAGTGTTAATGTCATTGGTTTTACAAAGATCTGATCTATTCTCACACGATTGGTGGATGAGCTCTGACTATCCCAATCGCCGTTGCCAGAATTTACAGACGATTCCGCCATAGACTTGTACCAACCCGACGATATAAAATTAGATTTTCAAAGGTTACCGAAAAATTATTCAATTATTTTTGTTAAAAATAAAATTGTAATAAAGAATTGAAAATAAAAACATTTACGGTTTGAATATTCTGGTTGATATTAATTTGTTTTTGTACTTGGAGAGAAATATTTAAAAAAATGGATATTTCATGCAGTAGCTTTTAAATTTTATAAATTGAACAAACAAAATATCAGCGATGTTTTAAAAAACTAAAGACTAGGAATACCTTATTGTTTATATAATATTATATAGGATTCTTTTTGGGGCTTCTGTCACTACACAGTCTTTTGACAAGGCAACGTAGATCGTGTTTATGCTAGAAAATAAAAATTTGATCGTTGAAGAAAACGTTTTACTAAGTCTCAGTACCTTATTTGAAAAAAAATTTATGACAAACATGTAAAAAAGGACATTAAGTACTTGGAGACAATCCATTTTGAGATATATTAATGATTATATATACACAACATACACTACACTCTATCTAAAGCCTATCGCATTTCCGAAGAACTACAAAGGTCTCTATATAAATAAATAAATAAATACAGGTTTATTGATAGCAACATAGTATGTACATAATACGTACATTTAGACACATTTCAAGAAGACATTAAAAAGAGAATACATTAAAAAACAGGAGTCTAGGCTCTTCTAATAACATCGCCCCGGCCAAGATACACCCCACCAATGTAGGGCGAGCCCAGCCATGGGGACACCAGATGTTTTTCAGACCACATCTAAAGCCTATCACATCTCCAAAGAACTACAAAGGTCACTATCTAAACTTTAGATTCTAAAGCCTATCATATATTCATGCAGTAGCTTTTAAGCAAGCGATATTCCTAATAAAGGTTTTCCAAGGTTCCTTTAACTGCCCCGCGATTCTAGAAGCACTAAGTTTATATGTACCCAATAAATATATCCGTGCAAGGAATCACCCTCTGTTCTACATACCAACTTACAGGACGAATATCATGGCTAAACACTCAGTCACCCGTGGTATAGAGATATTGAACCAACTGAATGACACGGTTGATATATTCTCGGTACCGTCTAGCAGTATGAGAAGAATCCTGGCTGATATTATTCCTAACGAATAAGCTAACGCCAGAAGCAAACCCTCTTTGTGTAACAGGAGAAATCCGTGCAAAGTGGATAAAAAAAAAAAAAAAAAAAAAAAAAAAATATATCCGAAGAACTACAAAGGTCTCTATCTAAAGCCTATCACATCTCCGAATAACTACAAAGGTTTCTATCTAAAGCTTATCACATATCCGAAGAAGTACAAAGGTATCTATCTAAAGCCTATCACATATCCGAAGAAGTACAAAGGTATCTATCTAAAGCCTATCACATATCCGAAGAACTACAAAGGTATCTATCTAAAGCCTATCACATCTGCGAAGAACTACAAAGGTTTTGTTTTGTAATTCGATTTTGTAAACTTTCGTCAGTTTTTTTATCAAATATATTTTTTAACATATGCAGATGCGGGAAAGCATTCAATCTAATGGCCGCAGCAGCCAACTGTCTAATCTTTGAGTTATTTCATACTTTAGTAGGCTCGCCGCAATCTTCACCTAGTCGCTCTAGCACATAGGTGATCTACAACTGTCTTGCTATCCTCCGCATTGTGCTATGCCCCACCTAAGCCTTTCTTAAATTCGTATGCCCCCCTACGCAACGGTGACGCAACAAAGCGATCCAAATACGACTAAAATCTGAACAAATCAATTTTCGAATTGCCCCCCTTAAAAATCAAATTGCCTCCCTGTAGGGCGTGGGCCCCACGTTGGGAAACACTGATCTAAAGCCTATCACATATCCGAAGAACTACAAAGGTCTCTATCTAAAGCCTATCGCATATCCGAAGAACTACAAAGGTCTCTATCTAAAGCATTCAATCTAATGGCCGCAGCAGCCAACTGTCTAATCTTTGAGATATTTCATACTTTAGTAGACTCGTCGCAATCTTCACCTAGTCGCTCTAGCACATAGGTGATCTACCACTGTCTTGCTATCCTCCGCATTGCACATATCTATGAGTTTCTTCAGGCGTTTCTTGCGCAAAATGTGACTGAATAACTGAATAATGCGATGTAAATTTAGATTCATAATTTTACCGCGACAAGTTGCGCAGACTTTCAACTGTCAAAAACCAAAATGATAAAAAGTTTAAATAATTTACACACCGAAGGTTTAATTTTTTTAACAAAAATCCAAAAGGTATAAAAAAAGTTCAAATCATTTAAACATTTCATTCTCTGAGATTTATATGTCAAGAATATATTTTAAGATTTTTGAAGTAAAAAATAAATACATGTTATTTTTCGAGTATATTATGGTAGATGTCATTTAATAAGGATAAAATTGGTTTATAATTTATCTTAATTAATGAATAAACACAAAACAAATATTACATTACTAATATTGTTAACCTGTAAATTACGATGACTTTCAAAAAATAAATATTCCATGTTTTATTATTAAGTAAAATTGTAACGTGTTTTTAAAGGCTCTACCCTCTTCCTGAAACTTCCTGAAACGAGTAATATATAAGTATAATATATATGATAAATAGGTTAAAGTTATAAATATTAAGTTAAAGTAATAAATATGAAATTCATTCGTATTCGATCGGTTCATTCGTAACAGTTAGAATATCATTAATTTTTATTTGGATATTTTTTCATCATATTTTGATATGTAAAGGTAAATTCTCGAATATAAATTCTCTTTTAGCTCTGAGATATATAATTTATATCTCTCGGATGTAAATAGCATATCATAAATAAAAATTTTGATTTTGTAATTTTTTTTTATCAAACTGATTATTCCACTTTTTTGTGACGGTATAACCCTACCGGTTTCAAGGCTTTCACCTCATCTTCAGGAGAGCACAAACAAGACTAAATGCTTTTCGAACTGGTACCAATATACACGCTTCAACGGTTGGAGGCAGAGGGGTGAGGGAGGCACGGGACAATTTCGGCCAAGAGCGGAGAGATTTTGGGAAATAACTGTTCAACAGATGTTCGGATCGGTGTACTGACTTAGAAATTTCTAGGGCCTCTAACCTGTCCAATTTATTTCCGTTACCACTGATATGTAAGAATTTGGCATCATCGATAGAAAAAGTATGATTGTCACGGTGACAATGATTAGCCATTTCAGAATAAATTAGATGAATTGTTAAGGCGGATTTGTGTTCACAAAATTTTGATTATTTTTCGCATATTTTCTTAGATGAAAGGTACAAATTAATTTACAATATTCTCAATCATCAATTCTTATAATCAAGAAATAAAACAAAAAGCTAAGAAAAAGAGAACTTTGAACAAACGGTTAGTACAATAAATACAAAAAAAGGAAAAGAAAACATTGCAGCCTCGTTTCAACCTTTTAACAACAAAAAGCCTTTTACAAGTGACAACTGAAACCTTTTTCAGATCGACAAAAGAGGCATTAGCAACGCTTCAACGAGTTTTGTCTTCGAATTTACTAGAAGCTAAATCGGTCCTTAGCCTTATTTTGGACCCAGACAGAAGAGCAACGTGGAGGTTTAACTTCTTTCAGAGAAATTAAATGCGAAATCATTGTCGCAGAAAAAGGTTAAGTCTATAAGGCGAATTATTTTACAATGGCTAAATCTGTAGATTATCTCCCAGCCCAATTCTGTTTTTCTTAAAATTTAATTTAGAGATTTACAAATTTCACTTTATCGCTCAAAGTGATGAAGGAAAAACGAAATATAACGGAATATGAACTGGACTTTAGAAAATAACACGGATTGAAAGCCAATGCAATACTTAAGATTAATTCAGTTACGTTAAGTTGAAGGAATGATAAAAGATTTACAAAAATAATTGACAGTAGACAATAAAATGTACAAAATGTTTAAAATACCTAGAAAAAAGTGGCATTATCAAAGGAGTTATAATCTGAATAATGGCATGTTTACACGAGCTTAGTACTTGTCATTAGTACTTCTCACTCGCACTTGTATCCACGTGTAAACAAGCATATTAGTACTAAGCATTAGTAAATCTGGCAAGCGCAAGTGAATAGGCCGACCTATTTACTAAGCGACAAGCAGCTACCCCCACCACAATTCAACGTAGCACTTGTCGTTTGCAGAGTCGTCTAAACAGCCGCGGCAAGTGTTTAGTGACAAATTGAAACGGAAAGTGAGCGCACGTGTTCGTTCTTTATTTGGTATTTGAACCATTTCTCAAAACAAGGCGGCGGCGGCGGTTGTCCATTCCGGACGGATGTCGTGCTACTAATACCTCTTCCTAACACCAACGTGTAAACGATTTCCTCTCACTTGTCACTAAGCAGCTAAGTAAAAACAATAAGTACTAAGCTCATGTAAACAGGCATAAAAATCTTTCGCAATAGGAGAGTACGCATGATGTGGTGTGTGTCATTTTTAGGAAACACAAATCAAAAGTTAATTTCAATAATACATGAAAAAAAGGCGACCTCCGTGATCTAGTTGGTAAGACGCTTTTCCCCCAATCTGCAAGAAGCGGGTTCGATTCCCGTTGGAACACAGTTTTTTTAAAAAGGATTCCAGTTTGGTTTTCACTTAAGTTCTTTTAAACAATTTTCTGGTTGGTCGGAAGATATTGTCACGTGGCAATAAACCCTCCAGGTTTTATTGTATTCAACGAAAGTGTAAACAATACCAAAAATGGTATGCCAAGAAATTACACATTTAACTTTTGAACGATCTTCCGGTCTCAATGAAACGTGCTTTATCATTATTGATAGATATTTAAGAATAAATTAAAGAAGCATTTTTTATATCACAAAACTCGTATTTCTCATTCTTTGGTCTGATACATTTTCCACCCTTAACCATATTTTCTTTAAAAATAAGCTTTTTTTTAAGTTTTTGATTTTTTTTAAATATTGTTTTCAGTGACTCAATGTAAAACAGTCATGAATACCAATAATCTTGTAAAACAAAGTCATGAATACCAATAATTAAACATACAGGGTTATGAATACCAATAATTTTATAAAACAGCGTCATGAATACCAATAGTTAATAATACTGGATCATGAACACCAATAATCTTTAAAACAGTCATGAATACCAATAATTAATAATACAGAGTCATAAATACCAACAATCTTGTAAAACAGAGTCATGAATACCAATAATTAATAATAGTCACGAATTCCTATAATCTTGTAAAACAGAGTCATGAATACCAATGATCTTGAAAAACAGAGTCATGAATACCAATAATTAATAATACAGAGTCACGAATACCATTATCTTGTAAAACATGAATACCGATAATTAATAAAACCGAGTCATGAATACCAATAATCTTGTAAAAAAGAGTCATGAATACCAATAATTATTATGAAACAAGGGCTGCTTGATTGAACGAAATTGCTTTAATGCAACACACCCGCCATATTAAGTCGCATGAAAATGTTAAATAAATAAATAAAAACTACGCACATAATTACTTCGTAAATGATTTTGTGGTATAATTTGTTTGTGTATTAATACTGATGTTTTATATTAAACTACAAAACATATTTTTACTTCAAGGTTTTTTTTAATTAAAAAAAATACGTGGGCATAAAATATACGAAATTTTGCTCGTATAAAATGTTTGATAAGATTAAATTTAACAAAACTAGAGACATGTATTCGTTTTAATTAAAAAATTATAATGTAAACTCTCAGATAAATTGTAGTTGTTTGAGGTTTATTGATGTGACAGAGGCTAAGGATGTGTGTTGAAATTCACATTCTCCTAGCCACACACTTCAACATGTCTGTTTTACCAATATGTTAAAAGCTTCAATAAAAATAAATATAAAAGCATAAACTAACTGAATAGACGAGAATCATTATTTCATTTATTTTTATGCTTCAACGAAAATATATCAATTGGATTAATTTATTTGAAGCAATTTATTCCAAATAACCAGTTTTTTTTTCATAATTACAAACAGTATTAAAAGATTTTTCCTCTCATTTTAGGCCTGTTGGCCGGTTATGGTATTGCATCACTGTCATGAATACCAATAATACCATCAATGTCATGAATACCATATGGTATCGAATCTACATCTCCGATTACTTCACTGCCTACTCAGGTGTTCCGCAGGGGTCTAGTCTTGGACCTACCTTATTTCTTATTTATATTAATGATATAGGTAGAGTTATAAAAAATCCACGTTTCTTCTATTTGCTGATGACCTCAAAATCTTAAAAAAAAATCGTTCTTATACCGACTGCTTAGACCTACAGTCAGATATCAACAACGTTTGTGAGTGGAGCCACAGTAATAAATTATATTTCAATGCATCAAAGTGCAAAATTATGTCGTATCATTGCTCACACGTCTTGAAACTCCATAGATATACATTAGAATCTATACCTAGTTGTTCCACAGCAATCTCGCGTTTGGTCCTCACATAGAAGTTATGTGCAACTCAGCTTATAAAACTCTAGGATTTGTTATGAGAATCTTTAAGTCGTTTGTAAAACAATTGGTGCTCAAAACGTTGTTTAATTCATTGATCCGTAGCAAATCAGAAAGCAATGCTTGTATTTGGAGCCCGGTGGGGGCGCAGAACTCGCTCATGGTGGAGGAAGTACAAAAAAATATCTATGATATCTCTATATGAGAGAGTTCGGTGTCTATCCGTGGCTTTATTCTACTCAGTTTCTGCTGGGCATGCTCGGGTATAACTCCTTGGGCGTAAGAAGAGATCTGCGTCTCCTGGTATACGTTGTCAAACTCGTTCGAGGAGTTGTGAGCTGTCCAGCATTACTACAAGGATTAGCGTTAAATGTTCCTAACAATTACACTAGACTGCGCCGGCAAGATCTGTTCTCAATAACATACGCAAGAACGGGTCTTCCAGCCGCTATGCTTGTTGGAAGGGCCTTAACTCTTTTGAACGGAACTGCTTCGGATATTGACATATTAGGTCCTTACATATGAAATTGGCGTTTTGTTTGGGAGGAACATAAAGTTGATTTTTTTTTAATATAATATATTTATTTAATCAAAGTATGTACTATTGCTATCTATGCACTTTTGCCATCTCATAGGTAGTTCATCGATCCCTTTACTAAAAAAACCATTCGGACGGGAATCAATAAAATCTTTGAAGTCGGTTTGGACTGCCCCATCGGAGTTGAATTTTTTCCCTTGCAAGAAGTTATCCAAATTTCGAAAAAAATAGTAATCTGTCGGGGCAAGGTCCGGAGAGTACGGTGGATGTCTTAGACATTCCAATTGAAGCTCTTCTAATTTGGTAGCCGTCTGTTGTGCAGTGTGTGGTCTAGCGTTATCATGAAGCAGCAGTGGCCTAGAGCGATTAACCAGCCTCGGTTGTTTAGCAGCTAGCTTTTCCATCATGGTTTGCAGTTGCTGACAATAGACATCTGCCGTAATCGTCTGGCCAGATTTAAGAAAGCTGTAGTGAACGACACCAGCACTAGTCCACCAAACGCTCACAAGTAACTTTTTTGGAGTCAATTTTCGCTTGGGGCATGGTTTGGCTGGTTCGGCAGGGTTCAGCCATTGCGATGAGCGCTTCCGATTATCATACAGGATCCACTTTTCATCACAGGTAATGATTAGATTCAAAATCCCTTCATTATTGTGCCGGTTGAGTAATGCAACGCAGCAGTCAACGCGCGTTTGTTGATTTGCTTCACTCAATTCGTGAGGTACCCACCTTTCAAGCTTTTTCACCTTTCCAATTTGCTTCAAGTGGATTAAAACAGTTTTATCACTAACACCGCAGCCTGCAGCTAACTCGGACGTGGTTTGCGATGGATCCGCTTCCACAATAGCCTTCAATTCTTCATTATCAACTTTGGTCTCCGGCCGTCCACGGGGCTTTTTCTGCAGGTCGAAATTTCCAGAACGAAAACGTTGGAACCAAAAACGCACTGTGTTTTCTTTTGTGGCACCGTCGCCATACACATCATTAATCCTTCGAGCCGTTTCTGCAGCACTGGTGCCACGGTGGAACTCGTACTCGTAAATAACGCGATATTTCAAGTTTTCCATTTTGTAAACTGAGTGACGCAAAGAAAAAAAACAATTGAGGAAAAAACAAATGAATTATAATTTTCGAAACACAAATACTTGAGTAAATAGCTGTATAAATTTTAATTTGGAATTCCTAACCAAAGAGAAGATATTTGAGATCAAAGTTGCCAGTACGGCAAAACGCCAATTTCATATGTAAGGACCTAATATTTCATATAACATTACCAAAAGCAAAAGTAAATTTTCTTCTTAGATTGAGCGCGTTAGAAAGCACTCATCAACATACTTAAGTGTCTGAATATACTATATGTGTATCATATGTTTGTGTGTATATACTCGTTTGTATGCATATGCGTTATTTATTTTTTCTTCTTTTTTAATGTCTTGTATTTTTCAAAGTAATTGGGCTAAACCTGTTTTGGGAAAAAAAATCATCGATTCCCTCTTGTGACGTCGACTGCCAGCTGTCTTTCCATCTTTTGGGAGGTCGTCCTAGAGGTCTGCTTGCTTGGGGGATACTGTCCCTGGCCATTCTTAGGGCTCTTGGTTCCGCCATTCTAGATACATGTTCGTTCCAGAACATTCTTCTCTGTCGTCCCCATCTGACAATATCTTCAACTTCACAAATCTTTCGGATTTCTGTGTTTCGTACTCTATCACGAAGGGTTTTGCCAGCGATACTCCTGAGTGTACCTTCATTTCACTGGTTCGAAGGAGATTTTTGGTTCTGACAGTGTCGACTCTGGACTCTATGCTGTATATCATTATGAGGCTGAAAAGCAGTCTCCTAAATTTAGTCAATTGATATAACATTGAAATAAAAATTACGAAAACTCAAATAAAATATTTGTCTCAAAGAGAATAGGGATTAGGATGACAATTTAATGGGAGTTAATGAGGAGAAAACTTTTAGATAAATATAAAATTTTAAGGTTATCGTTAAAATCGATCAGGCTGTAGCGTATATGATTGAGTCAGGAAGATTGTTCTAAAGTCGAGTTGAGTGAACCGCTAGAAAGATGATATTTAAAATTATGTATAATGTTTTAGAATGCAAAGGATCTTACCGCCACCAGATTAGGAAGATATCCCTTAAAAATATTCAATATTGTGAATATTTCTATAATGAATGTGAACTTAAGGTTGCTGTGTTCTTGAGTACGATAAAGAAAAATACTCGACGGTTTGGACATGTAGAACGAATGAATTTAGATTAACAAAACAAATAAACAGTGCTAATGTGAGTGGAAGTACCAAAAAAGGGTATGGTTGGAAGTCAAAAGAGTGATATTTTGAAAAAAAGAAATATAAAACACTAGAGAAATCGTAGAATGTGTATGAATATAAAAGAAGTGAAAGTCTAGCATCTTCTCCTTTCTGTCTTCCCCGATAGGGAGATGGTTTGTAGTTATGTACGTATGTGAAAAGTTCGTAATTTATTACTTTGGATATTTGAACATACTTTAGCGTGTGTCCTAGTAGGACGTGCTGATGATGTTGATGTTGACATCTCTGTATTCGCTTTAGTCGAATTCTGTGTTCCTTTTCGTTCGGGGTCATCAATTTAGCTGTATGCTTTAGTCGTACGTCGTGATGATGATGATTTGTTTTGTATTTAAAATAAAATACGTTGATTCAGGAATGCGGGAAGTGAGAGTGAATAGTCGGTAAATAATAAACAGAAATAAATGGTCAAGCGAATAATAACAAGTGCTCTTTATTCAAAGATAAGTAGGTATATATAGAATTTCAGAACGGGACGCGTGAATGCGTCCGAGGTATATCTCGATCTCACTTCTGCGCGTGTTGAGGTGGTCGCAAGCGCTGCGGATACTACAGTGGGTAGGATATTTATTGTCGAAACGGCGAGACGGCGTGATATGTTCTCTTTCTACCTTGGAATGCGATGTAAATATTATTTGCGTGTAAACAGTGTTGACGTTTCTGGTATATGACAATTGTAGATATCCAGAGGTTGATTCATCGGTCGTTGACCCTGCATGTTGACAATATTTTAGGGACGTGGGTACCCTACAATACAATATCTGAGCTTTTAACATTCAACATAAAAAAAAAAACATGAATATAAGTTGTTGACGAAATGATATAATAAATTATTCCACATGTTTTATTATACTCGGTGAGAAACTGATAATTTTGCCATAGATCAGGGACCCATTGAAGTTATGAATAATTGTTTTCAAATAAAATAAATGGCCCATAATGTGATATGTGAAATGGGTGCCGCTTTAAATGTGATCATAAAAGATTAATCGTTTAGATTTCAGGCAACTCATGCGGCCGTCGTACGAGTATTCCCATTTGGCAATCGTTTACATTTTTATTTGACATGTAATGCACAATCAATCAATTTGTTATAGCGAGGAAAACTCTTCCACTGAACTAAACAAGAGTTTATTTTTTACTTAAATTAACGTCACCAAAGTGTTCTTTCCATGACATAGTATAC
The DNA here is from genome assembly GCA_949825065.1 of Odontocerum albicorne. Taxonomy (NCBI): domain Eukaryota; kingdom Metazoa; phylum Arthropoda; class Insecta; order Trichoptera; family Odontoceridae; genus Odontocerum; species Odontocerum albicorne. The sequence continues at coordinate 34,176,741 of OX463858.1, forward strand.
AATATAAAATTTTACATGACGTGGTATAAAATATGAAGTTTTCCATGACATAGTATAAAATATGAAGTTTTCCATGATATAGTACAAAATATAAAGTTTTCCATGGCATGGTATAAAATATAAAGTTTTTCATGACATAGTATAAAACATAAAGTTTTACATGACATAGTATAAAATATAAAGATTTACATGACATAGTATAAAATATAAAGTTTTCCATGATATAGTACAAAATATAAAGTTTTCCATGATATAGTACAAAATATAAAGTTTTCCATGGCATGGTATAAAATATAAAGTTTTTCATGACATAGTATAAAACATAAAGTTTTACATGACATAGTACAAAATATAAAGATTTACATGACATAGTATAAAATATAAAGTTTTTCATGACATAGTATAAAATATGAACTTTTACATGACATAGTATAAAATGTAAAGTTTTCCATGACATAGAATAAAATATAAAGTTTTCCATGATATAGTACAAAATATAAAGTTTTCCATGGCATGGTATAAAATATAAAGTTTTTCATGACATAGTATAAAACATAAAGTTTTACATGACATAGTATAAAATATAAAGATTTACATGACATAGTATAAAATATAAAGTTTTACATGACATAGTATAAAATATGAATTTTTACATGACATAGTATAAAATGTAAAGTTTTCCATGGCATAGAATAAAATATAAAGTTTTCCATGAAGTAGTATAAAATATAAAGTTTTACATGACATAGTATAAAATAGAAAGTTTTCTATGACATAGTATGATATATAAAGTTTTCCATGAAATAGTATAAAATATAAAGTTTTAAATGACATAGTATAAAATAGGAAGTTTTCTATGACATAGTATGAAATGTAAAGTTTTCCATGACATAGTATAAAATATAAAGTTTTCTATGACATAGTATAAAATATGAATTTTTACATGACATAGTATAAAATGTAAAGTTTTCCATGACATAGAATAAAATATAAAGTTTTCCATTAAATAGTATAAAATATAAAGTTTTACATGACATAGTATAAAATAGAAAGTTTTCTATGACATAGTATGATATATAAAGTTTTCCATGAAATAGTATAAAATATAAAGTTTTAAATGACATAGTATAAAATAGGAAGTTTTCTATGACATAGTATGAAATGTAAAGTTTTCCATGACATAGTATAAAATATAAAGTTTTCCATGGCATAGTATAAAATATAACGTTTTTCATGACATAGTATAAATTATAAAGTTTTCCATGGAATAGCATAAAATATAAAGTTTTTCATGACATAGTATAAAATATTAAGTTTTCCATGACAGAATAAAATAGAAAGTTTTGTTTTTTTTTTTATTTTTATTTGATACTCTTGTTTACCTAATAATTTTTTTTTTCTTTTTATGTTAAAAAAATACTAACTGTGAACTGTGAAAAATCACGGGGGGTCTCAATTGACTTGTTAAGCTGAAATGTTGAAAAATAGAAACGATCAAATCCCAACAATAAAACGATACAAATTTATTTTAAAATATGATATATGAAAACAACAACGTATAATACAACACGGGAATTAAAAAAAATAAATCAAATAGAGTTAAATAATAATTCGATCAACAATTCAAGACTTGAATAGGAAAAATCTCTCAAGGACAACAGTAATACGAAGGTATAGGGAATTTTTTTACAAATATACTTGAGATAAAATTTAATAACCATTCTCCCAGTCAGCTACATAGTTTTTGGGAGAGTAAAGTTGTATAAATAATAGTTAAGTATTACAATCAAGCAATATAAAATTGATTGTACTTTCGTCCGTCTGTAATAGATGTTATCATAGTTACGGTTAAGTATTAGTAATATTGTTGTCTTCAAATAAGCAAATTATACTCATACAATTTAGTTAAATAAATAGGGATGGATGCAAACGAAATAAGATCAATATATGTATATATGATACGTAACTATCGGAGACAACAGCCTAAGAGATAAAGAGCGTTGCTTTGCGGAATTTTTATGAAAGCGTGATTGTTGACAAGTGCAACAGCAAGAGTCTGAAGAGGAGGCAACCGAGCATCTTGCTGAAGAAACACAGCAAATACGTGAATTTTGTCGAAATTCTGAGAGAAGACTTAACTTTTCCCTTCCAGTGCTTCAAAAAATCCGCGCGTTCCGGTACTGTGTATTCAATACACATCACATGTAAAAATGAGCGATTTAAAATCGAAAAAATAAGAATATTCATAACCAATCGCTTAAATTAATTAAATTTTAAGTCAAAAGTGATAATAATTGAAATTTAATTGCTGAAAGCATGGAAAAAATATCGGCCGACGTTCACAAAACGGGCGAAGAGACCACCTCAAATGTATGCTCCAGAGCTACTGAGAACTGAGACGGGACTCGGTCTCGGACTGTTATACCTCGAAGGAAGAAACACAATTGCGAACTGAGATTATATTTCTTGCGTTCCCATATACTGAAGTCGAGTGAGAGTGAGACGTGAATAGCGTCGCTTCCTCACGCACAGCGGTTTTTTAGAATGAATATACCTACGTCACACGTTTGATTGTTTTGGTGAATTTATTCCCAATTTTCACAAAATACCTCTGATGTGGCCGACAAGTGCTAATTATTATTAATATTATTTTTCTTATTCAATGCGTAAATGTATTACGGAGGAATACGTAAAATCTGAACCCAGTATTTATTATATTTATAGAGATATTAAAGTTTTTAGAAGCAATGTGTACTAGTTACACATCACAGGGGAGGAAGGTTTCAAGTCTCCCATCATGACACTTTGACGAGAATAAAGTTGAAGTTTATAACTGTAGTTCGATGAATACTGAATGCTTATTCTGCTTTTCTCTTAGTTTTGTAGCCCAGAGATCTTTTGACAAAACGTTAAAATATTGCTGCCATAGAGGAACGGTTATTCTTAAAGATGGAAATGAAGGATGGTCCCCAACTTTTGATGGAATCGTTTACTTAAACTAGATAAAAACAATAGTTTTTTAAAACAAAAATCAGTAAAACGTTTCTATATTTCGTGTAAAAGTAATATTGTTGAAATTGAAATAAAACTGAAAAAAATTCCAGCCAGGACACAACCAAGAATCACAATCGAGATGTTCAAATGCCCAATAAACAAAATAATATTTAGCCCTAAGGTTATTTAGGATGCGTAACTTGTTCAACACACAAATATAATAATATTTTGATTAACCCTTTAAGTGCCGTAAGCTATTAGTATGGCTGATCCCGGAGGGTTGTGGATTTTTTGGCAAAAATAAAATCTAATAGAATTATATTTTTTGTATATATATTCAAAGGATATTATGAAGACTTGTAAGACCAAATATGTACAAATGTGTCGTTTGTGCCGCCGTTCACTCAGAAAAAACACAACTAAAACTTTAATAAAATGTCAGGGTTGTCACAACTTATCACAGAAAATACGGAAACATATTTATTTATTTAACAATTTTATTGCAAATATAATCTTACGGGCTTATTGCCAGGTGGAAATCTCTTCCAACCAATCAGACAAAAGTAAAAGAAGCAAGTTACGTGGTCGCATACACCATTCAAATGACTATCCATCCCCACGAAATCCATAAACATAAACGTGAGCATATGCCAACGAACCCCACAATGACGGACAATCACCCGAACATTATTTTTCATATAAAGTGAGATATCATCAATCAAAAGGAAAGGAAAGGATGGTGGAGAGGAAAGGAAAAGATAAATCAGGAATGAAGCACGTTATTTTACTGACTAGAAATTAAGAGTTTTGTCAGTCGCTTTTTAAAGCATGCCAAGGACGGAGCGAGAAACATACATACATTGATAAAATATTTGATTGAATTAAAAGTACATGTAACACAAAAATATGAATTATTTTTATAACGCACAGAAAGTAAATAGTGTTACTTTAAAATCATTTCAAATTTCAACGGTTAAATAAGTAAAACGCTTGCACTGACAACCTTGTATTAGAGACACATGTCGACTGTCATGCGAAGCTTTTAGGTAAATCTCTGTTAATTCGATAATATCTGTAAACTGTAATATTATAGTATTTATGCATAATCTCAATAGATGTCTCTATATGTTCCAAATTTTTTATTATTAAAATTAGTACTAGACATTGACGGAGACGGAGGGTGCGCAGCGGATGTTGACCATAGAATAAGTGGGGGATGGATGAAATTTAGATCGGTAACAGGAGTCTTATGTGACCCAAAAATGCCTATTAAACTGAAAGGAAGGGTATACCAGACTATCGTTAGACCCGCAATTATGTATGGCTCAGAATGCTGGACTATGTACAGCTCATACTCTAGGCAACTTGAAACAACAGAAATGCGAATGCTTAAGTGGTCGGCAGGAGTATCACTGAAAGGTAAAATCAAGAGCTCACCCATTCGTGGTAGCCTGGGAGTCGCTGACATAAATAGTAAGCCGGAAAAAGCGACAACTGAGATGGTACGGGCACATGAGACGGAGACCACCAGACCACACTGTAAATCAGGCAATGTCTGTGGATCTTCCTCGACAGCCGTCCAGAGGAAGACCAAAGAACTCATGGATGACTCAATGGTCAAAAGTCCTGCAGAGAAACGGCCTTAATGAAAGTGACACCCAGAACCGAAGAACGTACAGCCTGAGAACGAGGAGAGCCGACCCCAACAGCCTACCTAGGCAATGAGTTGGGACAGTGCCAGGAAGAAGAAGAATTAGTACTAGACATTGGCTAGAAACAGGCATAAAGCTGAGCGATTTAACTCGCTAATTTTGTATGGCCGGTTCCACGGGCATGGCAACAGAGAGCGAGTAAACTTACTTAAGGCACCTAACCGTTTAAGAAAAAAAATGCTTATTGTAAAATTTCAAAAATGTTGTATTTATAAAAATTGTAGAACTTATAAAAAGTCCATTTACTTTTCTCTCCACATGAATGTCACGAGTGACGCTATTGTGGTGAGGTGCTGGCGGTCTGTCTTGAGACGGTCCCATATCGTACTTATAACTTTTACATACATTTTTTAAATACTTTTATGTATATTATGTCTGTATTTATATACTTAAGTATTAATTGAATTGTTTTCATGTTTTTTAATTTAATTTTATTGTAATTGCTATAAATTAATTTTATTTTTATTAAAGGACAACCTCTATGGCCTAGTTGGTAAGACGATTGTCTCCGAAACCGAAGGTTGCGAGTTCAAATCCCACTGGAACTCTTTTTTTTTTTTTTTATATTCCAGTCATGTTTTCACTTCAGACCTCTTCAGCATCTTTCTAGTTCGTTGAAAGAGATCGCCACATGTCAATTAGCACGTCAAGTTGTACTGTATAGTACGAAAGTGTAATACATTACAATACAAAGGATTTTTTCTTTGTAATTAATAAAACACTCACTACCAGCGGTGGCTGGTCCCGAGTTGCGCTGGTGCGCTGAGCACCAACACACCTCGAGACGCTGAGCGAATATGAAATATCGCTATCTCACGGTTTACTGTATGTCTCTGTCTGCCCTATATGAATTAGCGTTTCCGTCCGGTGCGTATTGGAGATCGCTCCGGTAGTATTGGCAAACTTGGCCGGTTAATTTAAAACTAATATTTTTTAAAATTTTTTTTTGAATTTCATTTAAATAAAAATATTTGTGCTATTTGTCAGTATTCTTATACATATTTAATCTATACAAATATTTAACATTTTTGGAAGTCATGTTTGCGAATATATAATTTAATTATTGCGAATTATTTCTCAGGTTCAGCGCACCAACGCACCTCCAGACCAGCCGCCGCTGCTCAGTACTTGTATTTTTAACATTGTTTTAAAGTGTATTGTACCATTTATAAATAAATCAATACTTTACGAAGCAAAAAGTTTGAAATTTAGTCATTTTATACATTATACTACATTCATTCGAGATGAAAATAATAATTTGTCTGACCTGTCACCCACAATGATAAAGGAATGACATAAAATACGACACGCTCTCACATATGATTGACAAAAATGTCTTTCACGTATTCTTTTACGTTATTTTTGTACGTTTTCAAAAGAAAAATGATATTTGTAGGACGCTGGAGATGAACTCATTATATAATGATGAAACAATTCCGAAAATACATGAAAATAAAACCCGTACATTAAATAAAATATATGTTGCGCGTCTCAAGGATTGAGTTTATGTTGAGATGTCAACAAAAAAGACTTCATTAAGCTCCAAATGTTTATGTTTAGATGTCAAAAGAAAGACTTCATTAAGCTACAAATGTTTACGTTGAGATGTCAAAAGAAAGACTTCATTAAACTACAAATGTTTATGTTGAGATATAAAAAGAAATACTTCATTAAGATACAAATGTTTATATTGAGATGTCAAAAAAAAAACTTAATTAAGCTACAAATGTTTATGTTGAGATGTCAAAAGAAAAACTTCCTTAAGCTACAAATGTTTACGATATGTTAAGATGTCAAAATAAAGACTTCATTAAGCTACAAATGTTTATATTGAGATGTCAAAAGAAAGACTTCATTAAGATACAAATGTTTATATTGAGATGTCAAAAAAAAAACTTAATTAAGCTACAAATGTTTATGTTGAGATGTCAAAAAAAAACTTAATTAAGCTACCAATGTTTATGTTGAGATGTCAAAAGAAAAACTTCATTAAGCTACAAATGTTTACCATATGTTAAGATGTCAAAATAAAGACTTCATTAAGCTACACATGTTTATATTGAGATGTCAAAAGAAAGACTTCATTAAGCTACAAATTTTTACCATATGTTAAGATGTCAAAATAAAGACTTCATTAAGCTACACATGTTTATATTGAGATGTCAAAAGAAAGACTTCATTAAGCTACAAATGTTTACCATATGTTAAGATGTCAAAATAAAGACTTCATTAAGCTACACATGTTTATATTGAGATGTCAAATGAAAGACTTCATTAAGCTACAAATGTTTATCATGTGTTAAGATGTCAAAATAAAGACTTCATTTAGCTACACATGTTTATATTGAGATGTCAAAAGAAAGACTTCATTAAGCTACAAATGTTTACCATATGTTAAGATGTCAAAATAAAGACTTCATTAAGGTACACATGTTTATATTGAGATGTCAAAAGAAAGACTTAATTAAGCTACAAATGTGACGAATACAAAACCATAATATAAGAACAACAAAGTAATTTTTCTTGAGGCACATTATTAAACTACATCCAAAAAATCACGATCGCAGAGCAAATAGTTTAGTCACATTTAAAAAGTTTAGTCTAAAATCGGGTTTTTACTCAAATTTCACAAAAATCCAAATTACTTGAGAACCACTGAATATCGCGGAACAAACATGGGGGTTAAATCGATAGGTATTGAGGTCCCCCATCACCCTGCTTCCGATGATCGTCACTGCGTGTTATACCCTGTATATAATATTGAAAATATTTGGTGATATAATGTAATCCTGCCACACTCCATTTTAAACTTTTAACATGGTATTCCCCTGAACAGAAGTAAAAGCCTTTGTATTTCAATGAATTAATCAATATTAAATATCTATTCACGGCAATCTAATTTTATGACAGTTGTTTAATCATTGTATTTAAATTAAATACATAAATATATTTTAATCGATCATCTTGGAACTTGAGTTTCGTTACCATCGGAAGTTTGAGTTTGATATGTAAGAAAGTGTATTTACTGAAGTGCAATAGCCTTTACCTAATAAACCAATATATTGTTTATAGTTAAGGCATTAACGTTGTGGAAGTTTAAAGGCATTGTAATTTATTTTATCAAACACTATTTATTACACTTTTTATAACGGTATAACCCTACTGGTTTCAAGACTCACCTCATCTTCAGGGGAGGACAAACAAGACGGAATTCTGTTCGAACTGGTACCGATATACACGCTCCAACGGTTAGGGATATTCGGGTTGGGGACTGAGGGCTGAGGGAGACATGGGAGAGATTTTTGGGATATATGTGTTTACCAGATGTTAGCCCCGGTGAACTGACTTAGAAATTTCTATGGCCATTAATCTGTCCAATTTATTTTGGTTACTACTGATATGTAAGAATTTGGCATCATCGTTAGAAAAAGTATGGTTTTCACGGTGACAATGATTAGCCATTTATATAAATGAAGCAAAGTTTTTTTTATAAAAAACATATACGAAATAGCCAAAAAAAATTCAAGTCACATATGTTAAAGCCAGCGTTTTACACTAATCTTAATCACCGGAAACTCTTATTTAACGGAAATGCAAAAATGGAATACTTGGCAACAGTTGTGTGTATAAACTTTTATGTGCTGACTGTGATAATTTCTATATAGGAAAGACAGGAAGATCTTTTGAAAAAAGATTTTGTGAATACAAATCCGCCTTAACAAATCCTCTAATTTATTCTAAAATGGCTAATCATTGCCACCGTAAAAACCATACTTTTTCTATCGATGATGCCAAATTCTTACATATCAATAGTAACGGAAACAAATTGGACAGATTAGAGACCCTAGAAATTTCTAAGTCATTACACCGGGGCGAACATCTGGTAAACAAATATATCCCAAAAATCTCTCCGCTGCTGGTCAAAATCGTCCCATGCCTCCCTCAGCCCTCAGTCACCAACCCGAATGTCCCTAACCGTTGGAGCGTGTATATCGGTACCAGTTCGAACAGAATTTACTCTTGTTTGTGGTTCCCTGAAAATGAGGTGAAAGCCTTAAAACCGGTTGGGTTATACCGTTACAAAAAAGTGGAATAAACAGTGTTTGATAAAATAAATAACAAAACAAATATACGTATAAGCGTTTTCCATCAGCACGATAGCTGACAATCAATTCGATCACGGTAGAGTATTTATCCTCGTCAATTTTTTTTTAATAGCCGAAATAACATATGTTTCTTAATAAATATTAGTTTATCTTCAAACTGTCACGAAAACAATTGAATTTATTTTCCTCAAGAAAATTTTCATCAAATAACTTTCCGAATGTTATCACTATCAGTAACAGAAAAATAAGAAAATGTGTCACTATTAGTTATTTCAGCATGAATTCCCTTTATATTTATTTGATTTCCAAGCCCGCCCCTGGGAGGTTGTATCATAATGTGTCCCGGGATTATTTTTCATTCTCTCGCTAAACATCAAATCATATCAAAAAAATATAACCAACACACAGGGCTGGATCTCAGACTGCACATTTAATTTATTTGAATTTCTTTCAGGCTCAGACGATGTCGTTACTAAATTCAGGACGCAACGGTTAAGGGTAGTTTTGTTGCATCCTTTGCTTGGTTGGTATCCGTACCTCAATCGATACAAAGTAAAGGCTTGCGGGTCACACGAGATAATGTGCTTATATTTATTATGCTTGATTATGATAATGTGCTTATATTATTTACCCTGATTTATATAGCATTTTGCATTTTTTTTTTCGTGAATCTTTCACTATCATCCTAAAAACACTGTATACTCTTAACACGCTTATAGTCTGCTACATAGCGCTACCAAAATATATTTTAGGTATACTGGATTTTTGGTTGGTCATACCTGCTGTAGAGGAAGAGACATAAATATAAATTATTGCATTTCGAGAAATTCAAATCAACATATTGCCAAGGTTGTTACCGAGTTAAGTTGATTTAAATAATGACCAACGTATCAAATGTGTTGCATCCTCTATCCACAGGGCAATGTAAAAATATTATCGAATATGGATTCATATTTATAAATATACGAGTAAGCAGCGGCGGCTGGTTTCGAGGTGTGCTGGTGCGCTGAGCACCAACACACCTCGAGACGTTGAGCGAATATGAAATATAGCTGTATCACGGTTTACTGCATGTCTCTGTCTGCCCTATATGAATTAGCGTTTCAGTCCGGTGCGTATTGGAGATCGCTCCGGTAATATTGGCAAACTTGGCCGGTCAATTTGAAAGGAATATTTTTTTAAATTTCATTTAAATGATTTTTAAATTTTCATTTAAATAAAAATACTCGTACTATTTCTTAGTATTTTAATACATATTTAATCTATACAAATATTTAACATTTTTGGAAGTCATGTTTGCGAATATATAATTTAATTATTACGAATTATTTTTCCGATTCAGCGCACCTCTAGACCAGCCAGAGTAGGTATATGCAAATTTTCATAATTTTAAAGTGTTCTTTTCCATTGATTTTTTACAGCTATCCTTTATTCCACCAAGGTCCTAAAGTTACTTGCCTGAACCAATTAGATTATGTATGCATAATCTCATTTTGTTGAATGAACTACGGGCTGCTTCGATCCTACACTTCATCTCCACATCTGGGTCCACAGAAGCTGTAATCATACTGCCCAGGTATTTAAACTGTTCCACCCTTTCCAAAGATTCACCGCCAAGTCTCAATGTTACATGGGAGTAATCGGTCCTGCTAAATGCCATCCATTTTGTCTTTTTTTTATTAATGTTCAGGCCTAATTCTTCTCCTGCATGATTAATGCTTATGAGGAGTTCCTGAAGATCTGCGATGTTATCAGCCAGAATGAGAGGTGCTACGTCTGGTCTGTACTATGAGAATGTTGAGGTGCTACGTCTGGTCTGTACTATTGTATGGCGCAGAGACTTGGACCCTGAAAGTGCATACTATGAATAGGTTAGAAGCATTCGAAATGTGGTTGCACAGGAGAATGCTTCGCATACCATGGACAGATCTGGTCAGTAATTCAGTGGTTTTGAGGAGAGCTGACTGCAGTAGACAGCTGCTGAAAGATGTTAAGGTCCGTAAGATCTCATATCTGGGTCACATTCTGCGTGGAGATAAATATAGTGTACTCCAATTAATACTCATGGGGAAAATCGAGGGACATCGTGGTCCAGGTAGAAGGCAAACGTCTTGGCTGCGAAATATAAGAGACTGGACCGGAATGAGACGTGTGGAGGAGCTGTTCCGGGTCGCGCAAGACAGAGAAGCCTTCGCCAGAGTGATTGCCAACGTCGGGGGGACCTGACAGGGCACATCAAGAAGAAGATGCATAATCTAATTTGTTAAGGCAAGTAACTTTAGGACCTCCACCCACAATCCCCAGCCCGAATGTTTACCGGTAAAAGTGTGTATGTTGGTACCAGTCCGAACTGAATTCAGTCTTGTTTGTGACACTTTGAAACCGGTAAGGTTGTACCGTTACACAAAGTGGAATAAAAAGTGTTCGATATAACAAATTATAACGTATTCATATTGTGATCGTAAGATTCCTGCGATAACTTTTGGCTTTAACGTGTTCCCCGCGGGGTGCACAAACGCCTGTGATCTGACGACAATCCATGTTTCAAATCACAAATACTTAAAAAAAATTACACAAAACCGGAATAAAAATTGAATTAAAATTTAAAATAATCTTTATTCTAGCGACATCTCTGAAAACCTTGTCAAATAATATATTAGTTTATGAGATATTGTTGAATAAACAGAGCGCCGAATTTTTTTGGTTTCTCAATATTTCCAGCATTAACGACCTGTCGCGCGGATCGAGTCCTGCGATGAGTCTCTCTTACGTAAATAAACATTACTAAGTCTCTCTTACGTAAATAAACATTACTAGTGCTATATGCATTTGATTGGGTGAGTGTCATGAAGCATTGATTTGATCGTAGCATTCCTTTGTTTATTTTACGTAATGTTAAGTTTATCTCCTTTATTTAATGAGTCTCCTTAAGAGTAATGATTATTATTTATTATCAGAAAATTACTTAAGTGTCATGTTTACTTGGTGTTGTAATAAAATATCAGTGGTTCTAAACAAAATATGTGTTTAAACTTAGAAATTAAAAAACGCTGAAATTGTGCCGCGCACAGGATTCGTGGAATTTGATTTTTAACGCGGTGAACAGGTTAAATTGGAATGGAATAGATCGTCTCCAAGTTGCTGAGAAGATTTTTTGGCTACGAAATGATTCTTTGGAGACCTTCTATTTTATATTATGATTGTATAACTTCATAAGAACTCAATAATTTATTACATATTATTTAAATACTAATATTTTTCTTAATCCGTCCCTGGACCTAGATGTCACGTTTTGAAAGTAATTCCATCGTTTTGTGGTAAGCTTATGAAAAAGCGGGAAGTAAACATTTCCACGTATCCCTTTTCCTTCCTTTGCTGTTTCCTACCCATTCCTTTAATTCTTTCTTATTCTTTTCTTACTCCTTTTGTACTCACGTTCAATTTTTTTATTCTCAAATATATGTTGGTGATATCCTCTGTTATGAAATAATAATGCAGGTCCAAATAAGTATTTATTCATTCAAATAACTTAGTCAATTGTTTTTTTTTTTCTAATATTTTTTAATAAGGTGCGTATTATTTTATGCATATTGTCATCATCGCCGTCATGTCATATGCCTACAGAGAATGAGAGAACAGATACAGACTTCATTTGATCTTGGCACATACCATTCGTTTCAGTCTCCTGAGAGACTTCATTTGTTTCTGTCTCCAGAGACATAAACGAATGATAAAGAAGCGACTGAATGAAGAATCGGCTGAAGATGCGACTGAAAAAAACTATTTATTTCTAGTAAGTAATATCTTCTTATCGAACCAAAAGCCGTAATAATGGCCAGGAACAGTATCCCCCAAGCAAGCAGACCTCCAGGACGACCTCTCAAAAGATGGAAAGACAGATGGCAGTCGACGTCACAAAAGGCAAACAATGATGCAGGACCATAACAGGTTTCAGGAACTGGTCCTTAAGGGACGAGATGATGATGATTTGTTGATAAATAAAACACGTTTTGGATCGCAATGCGGAAGAAGAGTTTTTATTAGTAAATGTAGGTATTTATACTATTTCCGCGTGTATGCGGGAATGCGAGCAAGATATCCTTCGTCTCGTTTCTGCATTAGCGAAACGATTAATGTTGTATGTAGGTATCATTCATATACGGAACTGGCGAGACAGCCGTGGTGCGTTCTCGCTCCGGCGTGTAATGCGGTCCGCTCCGGGCTGCGAGTTGAATGGCCGGCGTGTGAACTTTGGACTTGTTTATTGAAATTTGTCGAGGAATGCAAAGGTCACTTCATTGGTCATTGACCGTGTGTATAAACGCCCACAGTATTCCGAGTGTGCGACCGCCACAAGGTCAACAGGCCTAAAATAAGATGAAGAAGAAGAATATCTTCTTCTTCCCAGTGTCATGTCAGGTCCCCCCAACGTTGACTATCACTTGAGAGTAGACATCTTTGTCCATGGCAGCCCGAAAAAGATCCCCAACGCTCCTTATACCAGTCTTATCACTTACGAGTATATTGCGGAGCCAGAAGATTTGCCTCCTGCCAACACCTCTTCGACCCTCTATTTTGCCTTGGATGATCAGGTGCAGTAATTTGTACATTGCTTCTCTCTAAGTACATGACTCAAATAAGACACCTTTCGGATTTTAATATTAGTCAGCAACTCTCTATTATCAACTTTGGCTCTTTGAAGAATCCTTGTGTTGCTGACCATATCCGTATGGTCAGTCAGTAATATAACGTGTTTCATTCCTGATTTTTCATTACTTTCCATCATCCTTTCCTTTTCCTTTGATTGATGATATCTCACTTTAACTTTATTATGTATACTATATGTCCACAACTTTCATAACGATTAATATTAATTTGAATATATTATTTATAGTTAAGGCATTAGCATTGTGAAAATTTAAAGACATAATTTGTTTTATCAAACACTGTTCATTCCCCTTTTCGTAACGGTATAACCCTACCGGTTTCAAGGCTTCACCTCATCATCAGGGAAGCACAAACAAGACTATTGTTTGTGCGACCCTGAGTATGAATATGAAAACCTTGAAACTGGTAGGGTTATACCGTAACAAAAAGTGGAATAAACAGTGTTTGATAAAACAAATTACAATCATTTGAATATTTTTTGCGACCATGTGACTTGCTTCATTTACTTTAATCTGATTGGTTTGAAGAGATTGCCGCCTGACAATAAGCCTGCCAGATTATTTTTGCAATGAAATATTAAACAATAATTATACACATCGTAATGCGTACTAATCTTTTGAAGATTTTTTTCTCTTTCCCCTTTTGGAATTTAATTCATTGTGTTATGCCACGTTTATGCACACCCCTTTCGAAATTTCTAGTTCCTTCGTTACTACTTGTTTAGCCTTTTTTTGTAAATCTTTCATAATTCATTCTTACAACGTGACCTAATAATCTCAATTTTAAGCCATGTATTTCCTAGTGTTCTCATTCCTTATTGATAACCTTTGAATAGCTTCACGTTAATGTACAGCTGTTTTTCGTTACAATTAATTAACGTATGTGTTTAGTATGAGGATTTATTATACAAAGGTCTTTCAAATTGAGCGGTTTATTTAAGTTATTTTTTTTAAATTCTTGAATAAAACACACAATTGGCTTTGATTTCAAAAAAACTTTTTATAAGTCATTGAAGTATAATATAATGTACGACATTTAAACACAAAAAACAATATCCGCCAAATGTTCACTTCTTGCAGCTCCACAGATGTCCACTCTTTTGTCAAAATTTTCGATGACATTTTGGCACTATTGCGGTTCTAACTCACCAATAACGCGAATAATTTCGTCCTTTAGCTCAGGATTTGATCGGGGGTCATTCTCATAGACCTGGCTTTTCATGTAACCCCAGAGAAAAAAGTCCAACGGTATCAGAACACATGATCTTGGTGGCCAATTAACATCACCGTTTCCGGAGATTACAATACGTAAAATAATTCAACAATTTGAACGTGTTTTTGTATTGTATACGACTCCATTTTTATAAATGTTTTATATTACACTTCTCAAATGTCACAAAACTCAGAAAAGTTTGCGACGCCATCTGTGTTTTATCCAAGAATAAAAAAAACGCTCAATTTGAAAACCCCTTTTATTTATATATTATATCTCATACTAAAATCCCAAGTACACCTACTTAAATCCTAAGTTATCACATACATTATTTCAAGCACGTTATTACCTCAACCACAGAATCATCATAATATCCAACAACTTTTCATCACACGAATTAAATTCTCATCACACATTTACAAGCCTACGTGGGGACCTTCAAAAGCTTATCACAACTCTTCTTATTTACAACACTTTTAAAACTAAAACGTAAAAACAGAAAACGCCATATAAATTATCGCCCATAAAAAGATAAAAAAAAAACCTCTTCAATAAAAACTAAAAACGGCATAAGATAAGAAATGGCTTTTTAAGTTTTTATATGAAAAGTTAAGTGCCCTGGTATAAAAGTGTAATCCAGGTTTAAGAGCCCTAATGAAAGTTTAGGGGCTGTTCTCGTATTATTCGGGAGTTTACTCCGAATTTGACAAGGGTCGTGATTTCAAAGGAAGATTAACCAATTTAGAAACATAATTGAAACATATATTTGTATTATTAAATATAATAATGTATTTTTGACTACGGGGTTGTTTGTAATCTCGACGCTAGCAAATACTAGAATGGAGAGACTCGAAAATATAAGTGTCGGAATATCTTACAATGAATTACTTTGTAATTTCACAAATTACATTAATTCCCGTGACACGTGTTTCTACCTTCTATCTCGAGACTCACGTCAGGTGAAATGATTCCGGTCCAACTGGTGTCATGTTTCACCGGAAGTGTCTGAGGTCTATTGACCCAAATGAAAATTTTAATGAGGATAGACAAATGCTATATGTTTCACAAAAATCAAACGAAAAATGCATTTATGAACAGTAGAGATACATAAATACGAGTGTATACAAAAAAAACATATACGTGAAGACTCTCGCGCAGTAGAAGAGAAACTTCTGAGCTCCTAATTATAAATAATAATTATTAATTATAATTATAATTAATTCTAATTATTAAGGATAATAATTTAATTATTATAATAATTATAATATTAATTAATTGATTATAATGGTATTATAAAATTAATAATTTAATTAATTTAAGGATTATTAATTAACAATAATAAAATAATAATTTATTAATATAATAACATTATATTTTTATATTATATTAAATAATTATCAATAAAATGTTATATTAATTAATATTATTATATAATTATATTATATAAATTATATTAAGGAAAAGGTTTGTGTGGGCTCTTGATTTTTTTTTTGTTGTTTTGTATTTATATTTTTATGATTGTGTGCGGTATATTGTGGGATGAATATTTTTGGTCTTTATGAAGTGATGATGTGTGAGGAGTTTGATTTCGCATGATGTTTCCAGTTGTAATTGAGTGTCACTGTTTGTCAGGTTGATGAGAATATACAACGGATTTTTTTTTGTGTAATCGAAAATCGGTAAGAAATATTGCTTTATTTTTTTATGATAAATATCCTCAGTAAGATACAGGCAAAAACCTAGTTTACTGAGGACATGACAAATGAAATGCAACAAAACCAGATCCATTAAAATTGTATGTCCAAATTAAATTACCTGTTGTTTTTTCGCAAATTGTGTACATTTCTTATCACGTGTAAATAAAATAAACGTATGACATTTATAAAAATGAAGTCGTAAACAATTCAACAACGCGTTCAAATTGTTGAATTATTTTATGTATTGTAATCTCCGGAAACGATGAGGTTAATTGGCCACCAAGATCATGTGATCTGACACCGTTGGACTATTTCCTCTAGGGTAACGTGAAAAGCCAGCTCTATAAGAATAGCCCCCGATCAATTCCTGAGCTGAAAGACGAAATAATTCGCGTGAGCTAGAATCGCAATTATGCGAAAATATCATCGAAATTTTTGGCAAAAGAGTGGACATCTGTGGAGCTGCAAGAACTTGGTGGATATTGTTTTATTTGTGTTTAAATATGTCAAGCATTATACTTCAATGACCAACAAAAAGTTTTTTGAAATCAAAGAAAATTGTGTGTTTTATTCAAGAATTAAAAAAAATTGATTTAAAAAACCACTCAATTTGAAAGATCCTTTATATTGGAATATATATAAAGGTTTCTTTGTAGTTCGTTATACTTTGGTAAATTTTCTGCGGTTTTCTTGACAAATATATTTTTTCAATCATATGCAGATGCGGAGTAGTCAATCTCATCGCCTTAGCAGCTAATTTCTTACCATTACACTCAATATTTTTTGGAATATTTTGATATTTTAATAATAGTGGTACCGAAACCTGAGTTATAGTCGAGTGCCCTTGCGTAGAGTCTGTTTTCTGGATGATGTCGTATAAATTATCTTTGTCCTTTTATTATGTTTGTCCTCCAAACTATTAAGTATCGCAAAATACAATGTCTTGGTCACATTATCCGTAGCCCAGAACACTGCCCATTACAAGTTATAATGGAATTAAGTGGAAGGCCGGCTGTAGCTGGAGAGGACGAAACTATCTTGACGTCGGAATATCACGAACTGGGCAGATTCGAGAGTGGAAGAGTGGGAAACCTGTCCCAATTTACTGAAAGGGGGAAGGAAGTTTTTGGCGCACGATAGACGCCACACCAGAAAACGGGCACAGCACTTAGACAAGGAGAGATAAATAGATTTGGTAAATGTGTCTAGAGGTTTTTTTACTACATTATGTAATTGTACGCAATTTAAAATAAACTTAATCACAGTTTGATTTACAGTATACTTTATAATATGAAAAGTACGCACGTACAGTGTACGAGGGTTGCTAATTAAGTTTTGAGACAGACAAATTAAAACAAATATTTATCATCGAAAATAGCTTTATTGTTTTTCAAAATACTCTCCATGAAGATCAATATATATTTTTTCATGTGTTTGAACCAATTTTCGAAGCACTTTTTCCACTCTGAATAAGGTAACTTCAAAACATGCGTTTTGAACGCATCAACTGCTTCTTCAGGCGTCGAAAAACGTTGACCTCGCTATTTATTTTTGATGTTCGGGAATAAAAATAAGTCATTGGGTGCCAAATCAGGGCTGTACGGCGGATGACCCATCAATTCGATGTTTTGAGTGCTCAAAAAGTCACTTGTTTGAGTCGATGTGTGAGAGCTCGCATTGTCGTGGTGGAGAATGATCCGTCTTCGGCGGTTAATTTTCCTCATTTTTCCGAACGCTTTTGGCAAACAAATAGTGGTGTACCATTTATAATTGACCGTACAATGCACTGTTGCGGCGTGACCATTTATACCGAAGAAACAAGTTACCATTTGCTTCGAAGTGCTTCGTGCGCGAACAACTTTTGTTGGATTTGGCTCGTCTTGAAAGATCCATACAGTTGACTGCTCTTTAGTTTCTGGCTCATATGCATAGATCCATGATTCGTCGCCTGTCCCAATCTTATAGACGTCTTTTGAAGCACTGCGATTGATTTTTTTTAACATTTCTTTGGACCAATTGATACGAGCCTTTTTTTTAGCGATTGTCAAATTATGCGGTATCCAACGCGAACAAATATTTTTGACGGTCAAATGCTCATGCAATATTGAATGTATGCAAGCCAAACTAATGCCCAAACATGCCTCAATCTCACGATAAGTCACATGACAATCTTGCAATATCAGTTCACGCACATCATCGATGTTTTCTGGCACAACAACCGATTTTGGACAACCTTCACGAAATTCGTCCTGGAGCGAACTACGACCACGATTGAATTCGGAAAACCAGCGAAACACAGTGATGGTGCCCGGGATGGTGCTTCATCACCAAAAGTCGAAGCGAGTTGATCGGCACACTGTTGTTGAGTTGATCTACGTCGAAAATCATAAAAAAGTCATCGCACGAAAATGTTCACGATTTAATTCCATTTTTGGGCGAGATGAATTTTTCAAGTCACGGTAAACAAATAGCACTCGTATGACAAAACTTTCTGAGCACGTATACAATTAAAAACGTTAGACTTTACGATGTTGATGTCAGCTTTGACGCTTCTACACTGGTGTTGCCATATCTCAAAACTTAAATAGCAGCCCTCGTACACACACTGATATTTATGTCTTCACAATTGGGTGACGAATTCAATAAAAGCAAAAATCGACGAAATCGATCTCAAAGTTTCCACCCCTCTGAAAGTAAATTTCTCAGACACAAATTCAAAAGATACAATTTAAATTTCCCATTAAGGGATACACAGACAAAGTTTGAGTGACATACAATTGGGTGATGAATTCAATAAAGGCGAAAATTTGCAAAAAAATAGGCAATGGATTGGAGCGTAGTTGTTATTGCGAAAGCAGTTTGAGTGATTGGGCTTGCAGCAGAGATGAGTTTAATTAAAGATCTGTGTGAACTCTTGAATGTTGTGTGTTTTCGGTGGTTTGTTCGGGATATTGTGGTGTGGACAAGTATGTCTGGAATGATGAAGTATGCGGGGTTTGACTCTCGTGATACATACATGTAATTGAATCTTACTGTACATCAAGTTGATGAGAGTTTGTAACGGTGTATTGTATAATCAATAATCGGAAAAAAAACTTATTTTTCTACGTTACATGTCCTCAGTAAGATACAAAAAAATGACTTAGTTTACTGGGGTCACGACAAATGAAAAGCAACAAACCCAGATAAATATAAATTTTGTTTCCACTTATAATTACCTGTTGTTTTTTCATAAATAACGTATTTATAAAATTTCATTTTACGTATTTATAAAATTTCATAAATTACGTATTTATAAACTCTTGTGATACATACATGTTATTGAATCTTACTGTACATCAAGTTGATGAGAGTTTGTAAAGGTGTATTGTATAATCAATAATCGGAAAAAAACGTCAACTTCTTTTTCTATGTTATGTGTCCTCAGTAAGATACAAGAAAAAGCCTAGTTTACTGGGGATACGACAAATTAAAAGCGAAAACCCAAATACATATAGTATAAATTGAATGCCCATTTTAAATTACCTTTTTATGTTGTGTGTCTTGTTTTTCATAAACTATGTATTCATACAATTGCTTTTCATATAAATAAATATACAATAAATTAATTATACAAAAGAATGAAAGAAAATGAGAATAGGTTCATACATAAATATCATTTCATTGTTAGGGTTGACAGAAAAGACAGATCGTCCAATTTTCCAATTACAACATGCTTCTTTCGTATTCTCCACATCAATACATATTCTCATACTATATACCTTCTGTTTCTCTTACTCCTTACTTTTTTTTGCCGAAATTTCATTCACTTGCTCCAAGCATACGTTTTTGGTCGACTTCTGCATTATAAATATGTTTATTTAGTTTTTTGCCCCTCATCCGTTCAACAGGTTCAAACCACCTTAAAATACTCTTTTTCACGCAACTTTTAACACTTCGGTCTTCAGCTCATATCCATACTAAATAATTACTTTTCTTATTCATACATCAATACACAACACATTTATCTCTATTCATACATCAATATACAACATATTTATCTCTATTCAAACATCAATATATAACATATTTATCTCTATTCATACATCAATATACAACATATTTATCTATATTCATACATCAATATACAACAAATTTATCTCTATTCATACGTTTATATACGATATATTTATCTCTATTCAAACGTTAATATACAATATATTTATCTCTATTCATACATCAATCAATATACAACATATTTATCTCTATTCATACATCAATATACAACATATTTAGCTCTATTCATACATCAATATACAACATATTTATTTCTATTCATACATCAATATACAACACGTTTATCTCTATTCATACATCAATACACAACATAATCTCTATTCATACATCAATATACAACATATTTTACCTCTATTCATACATTATTATACAACATATACATTATTATACAACATATTTATCTCTATGTACACTTTTCTTGTTTCATTAATTCATTTTACAAGTTTACGTTTCACTCACATGCATCAATATTGCCACTTATTAGATGTTGTGCATGTTCATCAATTTAGCGTGTATTTTATTTTATTTTTTCTTATTTATTTTACACGTGACAAGAAATATACATAATTTGCGAAAAAACCACAGGTAATTTGATTTGGACGCACAATTTTAATGGATCTGGGTTTGTTGCCTTTCATTTGTCGTGTCCCCAGTAAACTAGGCTTTTGCCTGTATCTCACTGAGGACGTACAGCATGAAAAAATAAATCGATACTTCTTTCCGATTTTTGATTATATAAAACCCTGTTGCACTTTCTCATCAACCTGACAAACAGTGACACTCAATTACATATGAATACATCACGCGAATCAAACCCCTCACACACTTCATCACTCCAGACAGACCAAAACGTTCATCCCAATACCACTCAAGAGCTCACACAAACCTTTGTTACAAGTCAGCTTTATATTGCATAGTTTGAATATATGATTTTAAGTACACAATTAACTTTGTTTCCTATTGCAAACCACCGTCCAAAATGTCGTTATATCTTTTCATCGTAAAACATACTTCCCAAATGGCAGAGTCATTCAAAAAGTTATAATTCTTCGTTCACGTAAATATCACGTAAATGTTTCCTTTCACTATTTTCAATAATCTTAATAAGGGGTTGATACTCGTAATAATGAAGATTCCAACAGCAAACTTTTTTCCATTTAATTAATTCCCTTCGCCGTGTTGCAAATTGTGTGACCACTAAGATTAATCTGTAGACCACACTTTGCGGAATTATTAGAGAAGTAAACCTCGCAAAAAATAAAGAGAATTTGCATTCAGCTAGAGTCGGATAAACTTGTGTCCTAATTGTGACAGTGTGGCGACCAGGAATAGGTCTACAGCTTTCTGCAATGTTTGCTAAAAACTTAGAATCTACTTACAAGTACAAGCGTGTAGTCTGAAAAACATATATCCTCGCGGCCGGGTTCGCTTCTCTATTGACGGGGGTAAATCTTAATTGAGAGAATGTTATGAGATTAGCTCACACCGTTTGATATATTTTCTCTGAAATGTTTTTTTCTTTTACATTGCCTTTGCCGAAAAAGGGTCTTTCAAATTGAGGGTTTTTTTTATTCTCAAAGTATAATGCATGACATTAAAACACGAAAAAAAAACAATATCCGCTAAATGTCGACCTCTCGCCGCTCAACAGATGTCCACTCTTTTGTCAAAATTTTCGACGACATTTTGGCACAATTGCGATTCTAACTCACCAATAACGCGAATAATTTCGTCTTTCAGTTCAGGAATTGATCGGGGCTCATTCTTATAGACCTGATTTTTCACGTAACTTCAGAGAAAATAGTCCAACGGTGTCAGATCACATGATCTTAGTGGCCAATTAACATCACCGTTTCCGGAGATTACAATACGTAAAATAATTCAACAATTTGAACGCGTTGTTCTATTGTATACGACTCCATTTTTATAAATTTCATACATTACACTTCTCAAATCTCACAAGACCCAGGCGAGTTTGCGACGCCATCTGTTTTATATCCAAGAATTAAAAAAACTGCTTAATTTAAAAGACCCTTTCTTTATATGCAATTTCAGCATACATATTCATATTCTATTTTGCTGTCAATAAACCTATTATATATTTATTTATTTAATTAAAATTCTAAAAGCCAGCTGTTGAGCTTGATTTAATATTTTTTCGATTACATATTTAATTACAATTTCTTATCTCTTCAAATCTTATATCCTTCTTTTCCCACTCAGGTGTGGCCGCAGAATAGAGGAGATTCCCCAGTCCCCGGAGACAGCTCCATCACACTATGGTGATATCATAATATGATGAAGATGGGTAAATCTAATTTGTCCCTCGAGATAGTGTTGGTTAGGAAGGGATAATTGCACGCCTGCGTATTTTTTTTAATATACGAGTATTTTAAAGAATATTGCATCACTTCCAGCGGATTTTTGGTTTTTTATTGATGATATTTTTATATTACACTTTCGATGTACAGTCAAACCTCGGGTCACGAACGCCTCTAGCCACGAACAAATCGGCTTACGAACATAATTTCCGAACAAATTTTGACTCGACCTGCGTACAATGCCTCGGCTCACGAATTAGTTGTAACGGCGCATTACGCAATGTAGCACCTTGCAGTCCACAGGATACGAAGCACCCGCCTCCTACATCACATTTCAAAGGCATCTATCATGTATATTTCCTTTTTTCTCATTGTTAACGTTTCCACTCTATGCAGTGCTCTAGAGCAGGGGTCTCCAAACTTTTTTGCCTAAGGGCCACACTGACTCCTCCACTAAGTCCCAAGGGCCAAGATCTAGCTAGCTCATCATATCAACATACTGTAGTTTTGAATTACGCGCAAATTTTCTTATTGGGGTTAGCCGGCGAGTGAGACGTCTATGGCGCAGGGTCGGGGGTGGACTCCGCTCCGTTCTCATATCATTAATTACAGTCAAAATGTTCAATTTCATTATGTATGTCAGTTATTGTGTTTCTTAATTGGTCGTTAAATAAAAACGTCTGATTATTATTTTGTATGATTTACTAACATTGTAAATTTTACAATGTAATCAAAATACACTATGACGGGCCGGATACCGGGCATATCCGGCCCGCTACCGCGGGCCGGTTTGGTGGTGCTCGCGGGCCGGTGCTGGCCCGCGGACCGTAGTTCGGAGACCTTTGCTCTAGAGAGTACAAGAAATTAAACTAGAATAATTTTAAATATTTTGAGTAAAGATTGGTTAATAATTTAAAAGAGTTGATAAGTAACACCTGCATAGACACTATAAATTGTCTGCAAGAATTAACTTTAACTAACGATTTTTTTTAATATTTACAGTTTTTTTTTTCAGGAATCGGTAAGCCAATGATTATCGATGATGAACTCTCCGATTGGAAGACCAACGCTTTGCCAACTATGTTATTGAGGTTGTCAATGTGTCACGTGGTAAGTGGTTAAACTATACAAGAAAGTCGGTTTGGAATTATGTTGGGTACGTAAAAACTTGAAGTGTGGCAACATCAAAGTGTAATCTTAGCATGAAGGCTATGTGCGAAGTTTGTCCCCAATATTAATAACGCGACACAATTAGACCTGAAGTGACGAGGGTCAGACTCCAGCCTGCTCTACTCCAGTCTGCCCGTGCCCTTGCCCCTGCTCCTGCTCCCAGGGTGAGATTAACAACTTTTGTTATGGAGGTCTGGCGAATAGGGTTAGACGCGAACACCCGTGGAATGTTTGCCTAAGACGTTATTATAAACACTTCCATATAATAATGTTCATGGGCTAGATGGAAGGAGGAGTTAACACAAAGCTCCTTTAATCCGTTTATGGTTAGCAAGATTTAAAAAAATATTCCCGTGTATAATTAATTTAACAACTAATATCGTACAATTTTCAGACCAAATTTTATTTGTTCTGTGTTGTATAATATTAAACTTTCATTGTATTTAGTACAACCTGAAAGTTACTGTTTAGGTGTTCAGTATAAACTAGACTGTAGCTCTGAATCAGAAAAAATGGCGACATCAGAAATCAAACATGGAACCCCCAGATTGGGAGACAGATGTATTTATTATCAACAAGGCACAAGAGATCATTCAGACACGTAAACGTGCCAAACTGGTAAGAAAAGCAAATCACAAATAGTAAAAAATAAATATATTTTATTGCAAATGCATTCTGACGGGCTTACTGCTAGGTGGCAATCTCTTACAACCAATCAGACAAAAGTAAATTAAGCAAGTTACGTGGTCGCATAAATCATTCAAATGACTATCCATCCCCACGAAATCCATATACACACACGTGAGCATATGCCCACGAACCTTACAAAGACGGACAATCACCCGAATATTATTTTTTCATATACTATTAAGTGAGATATCATCAATCAAAACGAAAGGAAGGGATGGTGGCGAGGAAAGGAAAAGAAAATTCAGGAATGAAACAAGTTATTTAACTGACTAGAAATTAAGGGGTTTTCAGTCGCTTCTTAAAGGTTCTCTTTTACTTGCATTAAGATTAAAATTTGAAAGAGTTATTAGGTTTTAAATATAAAAATCCTTAAGGACGCTCGAACTCGGGAATTAAACCTACATTTACTGAAATTAAAAATATTACAAAATATCAAGATTGACTGTAAAGCTAGGAAGGTGGAGACTGTGGCCATTAGATTTGGTACTTCCTCGTATCTCCACATTAAGAATAACATATTTGGTATTTTAGCGGATGTCCTAGTAGGACGTGCTGATGATTATGATTGTTGTTTGGTATTTAAATAAAATACCTCGATTAGCAATGCGGAAAGTGAGAGTGAATAATCAATGAATAGTAAACAGCGATGAATGGTCAAGTGAATAATAATAAGTGATTCTTTATTTATCGATAAGTAGGTATATATACATATTCAGAACGGGGCGCGTGAGTGCGTCCGCAATATATTTTTATCTCACTCCTGCGCGTGCAGAGGTGGTCGCAGACGTTGCGAATAATATAGTGGGTAGATAATTTGTTGACGAAAACGGTGAGACAGCGCGATGCGTTCTCTTTCTACTGTGGAATGTAACGTAAATAGTATTTGCGGGTAAACAATATTAATGTTCTGGTATGCGATCTTTGGACATGTGCGAAGGTCGGTTCGTCGGTCGTTGACCGTGCGTGTTGACAATATTCAGGGACGACGGTATTCCGTACAGTATAAAAACCGTAGAAAACTTACCAAGGAAACACGTATTACAATAAAATTTGTATAGACCTTTCGATATGTGATAGTAACACATTCGGCTTTAGGTGTAGTCGTTACACATAATCGTTATGTTTGATTAGACTTCTTAAAAAGGGTGTTCTTCAAACGCTTCCTTAACCTCTCCCTTCCTGTGCTAAAAAAATCCGCTCGATCCGGTGATGTGTATTCAATACATATCAATAGACATGTAAAAATGAGCGATTTAAATCGGAAAAATAAGAATATTCATAGCCAATCGCTTAAATTAATTAAATTTGAAGTCAAAAGTTATAATAATTGAAACTTAATTGCTGAAAACATGAAAGAAAAAAAACATCGGCCGACGTTCACAAAATGGGCGAAGAGACCACCTCAAATGGATTCCCGAGAGCTATTGAGACGGGACTCGGAACACTAAAACTGTGTATGTTATACCTCAGGAAGAAACACAACTGCAAACATATTTTCTATTTTTTGCGTTCCCATATACCGAAGTAGAGGGAAAATAAGACGTGAAAAGCGTCGTTTCATCACCCATAGCGGTTTTTTAGAATGAATATACCTAGGTCACACACGTTTGATGGTATTAGTGAATTTATTTCCGAATTTCACAAAATATCTCTGTGGCCGATAAGTGCTAATTATTATTAATATAATTTTTTTCATTCAATGCGTAAATGTATTACGGAGGAATACCTAAACTCTGAACCCAGTATTTATTATATTTATAGAGATATTAAAGTTTTTAGAAGCAATGTGTACTAGTTACACATCACAGGGAAGGAAGGGTTAAACTGCACCCACCATCCATATAACACTTAAAGGCAGAACATTCCACTCCACGAAACTAGCAATGATAAACGGCCTGTCATAATACCTAGCCATATTGGATCCAATCAACGAAATATTTCAAAACGATAACCCACATTAATACAATTATTTGATATGTGTTATAATCATACATAAAATTGAATCCAATAAAAAGTTTACAGTAAATACTATTTGTACAGTTACACGTAGAAAAATGAACAACGAATAACCAACGCAATAATATATTTCATCGTAATGCACAAAACATTAAAATAAGGAGCTAAAAAATTAACAAGATCGACAAAGAAGTTATTACCACTAGCCCATGTCAAACTGTGATAAGAAACATAAAAAAAAACTGGCTTAAAATAAACAAGAACGTTAACTGAACGAACCTTTCAGCCATGTAAAAAAATCATTGATTCCACCTAACCCAAAAAATGTTACAAGTTTTCGTTGAAAATTTCCACTGAAAATATCAATTAAATTTATTTTTAGGCCACACATTAGTCTGGGGCTTTAATTTATTCGTAAATTTATCACGTCACGGCATGTAAGAGAAGTTTATGTATTCTGTAACTCGTACAGACATAGAATCCCACAAGTCTCAGGCTATCAGAACTGTCAAAAATACTGTTTATAATTTATACAAGAAATCGAAGCTGAGGATTTCATATAATGACGATCTCCATGGTATAGTTGGCAAAAAAATTAAAAAGTTTTATAGATTTATACGTCTGACTGACGAAAAGGTATACCTAACAGTTTGAAACAGACGATCGTCTAAGAACTTGGACCTCTTTGCCATCGGACAGCGAAAAGTGTGTGCTTACTGAATAATACGACAGCTTGACACCTATGTGGGCTAGTTGTTAAGAAAAGTGTGTGCTTATTGAACAATACAACAGCTTGACACCTATGTGGACGAGTTGTTAAGAAAAGTGTGTGATTAATGAATAATACAACAGCTTGACACATACGTGAACTAGTTGTTTAGAAAAGTGGGTGCTTACTAAACAATTCACCAGCTTAACACCTATGTAGAATAATTGATAAGAAAACGCATCTGTGGAATATTTGTTAAGAATAGTGTGTGCTTAATGAACAATACAACAGCTTGACACCTATGTGGACTAGTTGTTAAGAAAAGTGTGTGATTAATGAATAATACAACAGCTTAACACATATGTGAACTAGTTGTTCAGAAAAGTGTGTGCTTACTGAACAATTCACGAGCTTAACACCTATGTGGACTAATTGTTAAGAAAAGTGTGTACTTATTGAACAATACAAAAGCTAGAAACCTATGTGGACTAGTTATTAAGAAAAGTGTGTGATTAAGGAATAATACAACAGCTTAACACATATGTGAACTAGTTGTTCAGAAAAGTGTGTGCTTACTGAACAATTCACCAGCTTAACACCTATGTGGACTAATTGTTAGGAAAAGTGTGTGCTTATTGAACAATACAACAGCTAGACACCTACGTGGACTAGTTGTTAAGAATAGTGTGTGCTTATTGAACAATAGAATAGCTTGACACCTATGTGGACTAGTTGTTAAGAATAATGTGTGATTAATGAACAATACAACAGCTTGACACCTACGTGGACGAGTTGTTAAGAAAAGTGTGTGCTTACTGAACAATACAACAGTTTGACACCTATGTGGATTAGTTGTTAAGACGTTTGACGTCTATCCCTGGGGTTGAGGGTTTATTTTTCAATGGTACGCAATTTTTAAATAGGTCTGACAGTCTAATTTTTGCTTAAAATCGAATTAATATCTTTCTAGCTGGAGAAAACAAATTGTCTATCTGGTTTGTAGAAATTGTAATGATTTACTATTGTAAATCAATAACTTATGATTATTTTGTGCATATTTTATGTTGGTTGTTAAATCCAACAATTAGCTACAGCTCTATTTGTTGGGTTGTTGTATGTGAATTTTGCGGGTGTAAGTTATATATCGCAGAACTGGAAATGAACATTGTGAGATAGCTGATATAAGTCGTTTGTCTTATATAAAATATTACAAAAAAATAGAATTAATTTAAATACGCTTTCAAAGTATTTTAACGATATACCAAAAAGTGTTACGAAAGTCGTGTGTATCGGAACTTTCCGTTTAAAATGTTTTTTTATGTATGAAGGACAGATTTTAGTATTTTGTAATTTAAGAAAATGTGAGTTCTGGGTTGTAAAAATAATGATAGACGTAGTTGATAAGGTAAAATTAAATTAAAATATATTTTTGAAGCTAGATATACAAATAAACAAAGCTTCCAACAGTACAACAAAAGTTGCTTTATATGTCCTGAATATATATTTGATGTCTGAAAAAAAACCTGAAAGACAAATACTTTACAAGTAATGACTTAACCGTTTTCCCGAGTCTGTTATCCGCGTGTTCCTTTGTATGGAACATCATTAGGTGTATCCTTTGAAGATCTTTCGAGAAACCTTGTTATAGTATTCCTTTTGTCCTTTACGAGTTTATTCAAAAGATGACATGCACTCACCTGAAACAATAGAAAAAAAATATATAAAATTTTTTGAAATTCTTATGAAAATGTGTTAGGTACTATATTATCATGTGAACTTATGTAGTATATTTAGTAAATAAAGAATTTTGTCAAGATGGTAGTTGAAAGTACATATACATAAAAAGAGTGCAACCCACCATGTACCAGTTTTGTCAAGATGGTAGTTGAAAGTATATATACATAAAAAGAGTTCAACCCACAATGTACCAGTTTTGTCAAGATGGTAGTTGAACGTATATAAAACTCGTATATAAAAAAAGAGTTCAACCCACAATGTGCCAGTTTTGTCTAGATGGTAGTTGAAAGTATGTATACATAAAATGAGTTCAACCAACAAGGTACCAGTTTTGTCAAGATGGTAGTTGAAAATACATAAAAAGAGTTCACCCCACAATGTACCAGTTTTGTCAAGATGGGTGTTGAAAGTATATATACATAAAAAGAGTTCAACCCACAATGTACTACTTTTGTCAAGATGGTAGTTGAAAGTGTATATACATAAAAAGAGTTCAGCCCACAATGTACCAGTTTTGTCAATATGATAGTTGAGAGTATATACACATAAAAAGAGTTTAACCCACAATGTACCACTTTTGTCAGAATGGTGGTTCAAAGTGTATATACATAAAAAGAGTTCAGCCAACAATGTACCAGTTTTGTCAAGATGGTAGTTGAAAGTATATATACGAGTACATAAAAAGAGTTTAACCCGCAATGTACCAATTTTGTCAAGATGGTATTTGAAAGTATGCATACATAAAAAGAGTTCAGCCAACAATGTACCAGTTTTTTCAATATGGTAGTTGAAGGAATATATACATAAAAAGAGTTCAACCCACAATGTACCAGTTTTGAACAATTTTATGAATCACATTTTATTTATTCATTTGTCAACAATCATTTAACGACCAAAGATCTCTCCCAGAGTATTAAAATTTAAAAATTTATCACAACTTGCAATTCTTTTTAAATTGTCTGTGATATTTAACCTGCTTATAATCAAAACGAAGTATATTCCATGTTAAAAGGGCATCCACTTTAAAAGATCGCTCGAGACAAACAGGTTTGTTTGACGAAAGGTTCCACAGTTTGTGAAACTTGGATCATTCCCAGGAGGCGTGTAATGTTTTGAGGTTCTTCACAGACGTCAGTATCTCACCACGAGTAGGCGGACTTGAGCCTATACCAGGAACTTGGATTATTCCCAAGCCCGCAGACTCCACCTGAATGTCTAAGTGACAGACAAGAGGTGTATGGTTCAGGATATTAGCAAAGTACCTACTCCTATCTCCCCATCTCCAACTGAAGAACATATTATGGTATATGTACCAAAACGTAATTAATTTATTCTCAGTGATTCTGAATTATTTAGAATTAAATAAATATTCTTCTTGTTTCTCTACTATCCTTCCAATCATCTGTAGCGATGGTCGTTATCAATGTAGCATGTGTCCTATTAGGACGTGCTGATGATTTTGATATCGACATCGCTACATTCGTTTTAGCCGATTCTGCGTTCCTTCTCGTTCAGGGTCATCAATGTAGCGAAGTGCTTATCTTGATACGTCGTGATGATTTCGATTTATATTTATTTTAAATATAAAACTCAGGAATGCGGATGAAACGAAAGTGAAAGTGAATGGCCGGTAAATAATAACAAGTCTTGACAGTTGAATGAATAATAAAATAATATTTATTTCTCGGCGCGTGGGTAATTTATACTAGCGAGTGAACCAGTTCGCGATACATATTCTGTCTTACTCTAGCGCGTGCATTGCCGGGTAGATATTTATTTGTATTCGGAGACGGACCGCGTCAATGCGTCGCCGTGTATCCCCATCTTACTCTTGCGCGTGCTATCACGTCGGAAGCGATGTGTTCTCTTTCTACCTTGGTATGCGGTGTAAATGCGTGTGAATAATGTTTTTGGCATGTGACAATTTGTAAATAATTCATCGGTCGTTGACCCTGTATGTTTACAATTTTAACAATAAATTATGTTTAACAATTCGCTTGTTTATTTATTTAGGTAGGTATCCTACACATCTATCTTTCCTTCTCCTGGTCTACGAATCTTTTTGAAATTCTATTTGTTTTTTTAAACTATTCATTTATTTTCAACGGTCGTAACTTTTTAAAATTAACAATAAATTACTTAATTTATACACTAACTACAGTACCCGGCGGTAAGTAATACACATCGGATTTAAGAAAGATACTGTCGGCCATAATCTGCTAGCTTCGGCTTTGTAGAGCGTCGTCTCTGTCATTCATACACGTGTTCCGTCGCGATTTGTCAGTCGTTACCGAACCGGACTGCTGGCGCATCGTGCGATAGAGACGACGCTCTACAAAGCTGAAGTTAGCCGATTATGCCCGACAGTCCCTTGTTCAAGCCCGATGTGTGTTACTTACCACCGTGTACTACATATCAATTCCTATGACACGTGTTTATATCTCCTATTGCGAGGCTTTCTTCAGGTGGAACCAAAAATATAAATTCAAATATATTTATAAAAAAAAATTATTATGAAAATAGCAATTACACAAACCAGTTTATTAATAGTTATTATAAAATAAATTCATTTATTTATTAAGATTTTGTATAATAAATTATTATTAGTTCGTTTGTTTTTCAATGTTTTGGCATTGTGTGTTTATTATCTATGTCAAAAATGCAAATTGTCTGTCTTTAACTCAAAATTTTGTAAAACCATAATATGGTTATTTAAAAATAGATCGCTACTTGAAAATAAATTCGCCATGTTGTCATCGTAAAATAAAGTATATTTAATGTATTTTTTCTAAATAAATTAAACAAGAGTAAAAAATGGCACTGAATTGATCAAAGTAGAAAAAAGATGTATATTATTTTTAACCTAGGGTATTCTAGCAATAAAAATCGTATCTTAAAAGAAGCCTTCAAGTCAATGAAAAAAACGTTTCTCTAAGAACTTGCTTGCACTTGACATGCCAAACCCGTATTACGTTCGTCCAATTAAATCCCCAAATCACCGTTTCACATCCAATACACGTTTTTTATCTCCTATTTCAATTTGTCATCAATTTCGCATTACACCGTTTTCTCTCCTCAATGTCAAAAGGGTGAAGAAATAAGAAGAAAAAAAAGGAAAATAAACTATCTCTGGGAATTCTCCGAGATATTAGAGAATGGAGAATGATCGGAATCTAATGAAAACACGCCATGTCCAAAATAAATATATAAAAAAAAACAGTGGAAATTGTTTAAGCCGCTCTTAAAACAAGCTGTTGGTATGGGACAAGTTAAGTTTCATGTAACAGCGTTTAAAGCATTGAAAAAATCTTTTGATTTTTGTATTTTATTTAAATTATTCATTTATAAAAAAAATAGTCTCGTTACATTATTTTACAACGATGGGTCGTTGCCAACGTCCCCTCTATTTTTTTCATTGTGTGTGGGCCCATCAACTTATATGTGCAAGAAAAAAATAGGGAAGTGCGCAAATATACATATTCATACATTGATAAAACTAAATAGTCAACATAATATACCACGAAATCATAATATACAATTTTCAAATATGTAGGTTATATATGATATAAACAAAATTCTATACAAGCAAAAATTTTAAAACACCAATAAAATAACACGAAGACCTTTGAAAAAGGGATAATTCATGAAGTCTTTATTCGAAATACGTAACATAATATGGTTTTTCCATGTTCCGCACACATCTCAAAGAAAGGAACCTGAGAACCCATCATAAAATATCAAATAAAATACATAATTGCGCAAAACAAAATATGGTTACAAGTTCCTTTCTTTCTCATGTGTGCGGACAATTTTTAACAGATGTGCAACCGCACACGCGCACACCTTAGAGGGAACGTTGGTCATTGGTCTCATTCGCAACCCCCAATATTTCACACTTGCCTTTATTCCTGTTTGTTGGTAAACAGCCTTCGTAACCCAGTTAGTCAAATGCTTGACTTTCAAACAGAGATTTCCGGGTTCGATTTTCAATGATACTAAAAAAATGGACAAAGAACAGGTTCATCGTTGTTTCCCCATCCACAACTTACGGACACTCCCTTATGGTTCGAGGACTTTCGTGTTCTTATTTCTTTTTCCGGGTGTAATATTTCAGACTTATTTGAATCATCTCTCTTTGCATTGCTACTTAAACGTTAATTGGTATCAATTTTATAAATACCATATTTGTTAACGTTAATTAGGGTATCAAGTTTATAAATACCACAAATTTATAAATACTCATTTATTGTACACTCAAAAGTTGAACAATTTATGTTGATAAATAAATTATTCGATTTAAGATAAAAATAAATTCATTATATTAAATGGGGAAATTTATTTTAAGAATTTTACAATTTTATGACATTGTCGCGGTGAAATTTAATTTAAAAAAAAAAACAATTCCATAACACTTTGGGGGTAAATTTTTGTTCGAGAATATTTCTGCTTTAAAATGTTTTCAAAGTATACTTTTGATCAAGAATCGACAATTTTATGACGCTTTCGTGGTGTAGTTTTAATCAAGAATTGATAATTTTATAACGCTTTCATGAGTACGTTGATAATTTTATAACGTATTTTTGATAAAAAAAACTATCAATTTTATGACGCATTTGTTGACCAAGTTGACAATTTTGTAACGCTTCGCGGTGTATTTTTGATGAAAAATTGATCATTTTATGATATTTTCACGATTAGTTTTTGATCAAGAATTGTCAATTTTATGACGCTTTTATGGTGTAGTTTTGATAAAAATTTAACAATTTTATGACGCTTTCATGACGTAGTTTTGATTAAGAATCGAATATTTTATGGAGCTTTTACGGTGTAGTGTTAACCAACAATTTCACAATTTCATGACGCTTTCACGATGTTATTTTTTTTCAACGATTTTTCAGTATTATGAAATTTCCATAGTGGTGTTTTGTTCAAGAATTTACAATTTCATGACGCTTTCAAGGTGTAGTTTTGTTCAAGAATTTTATAATTTTAAGATGCATTTAATGTATGCATATTTTTACGGGCTTATAACTTATCATTTCCAGCCGTTAAAAATGGCGCTTGTAGTTTTTGATTATTAAA
Source organism: Odontocerum albicorne (assembly GCA_949825065.1). Lineage (NCBI taxonomy): Eukaryota > Metazoa > Arthropoda > Insecta > Trichoptera > Odontoceridae > Odontocerum > Odontocerum albicorne. The sequence goes on from OX463858.1 coordinate 34,210,851, forward strand.
GTCAATGAGTCTTGTTTGCGCTCCCCTGAAGATGAGGTGAAAGCCTTGAAACCGGTAGGGTTATACCGTCATAAAAAAGTGGAATAAACAGTGTTTGTTTAAAATAAATTACAAAGTCAATGAGTATAATTCTACTCAAAAATGGTTAATAATTTAAAAATCTTAAAAATATCTCGAAAATACGTTAAAAAACCAGATATGGTTGAAAATTTTTGGATTTAATTTCCTCCGGTTTTTTACTGTAGCAATTGAAAAGTTTTTAAGATATCCGACTCGGTTCATTTTATTTCAGGTGGGCAAATCAAAAGAAAATGAAAAGCGATTCTTTATAACGATGAGTTTTCCCCGAATAAAACTGATTCCTTCCCTACCTTTGCAAAATATATTTTGCAAAAGGCACGTTTTCCTTGCGACACAAGAATTATACTTTGATTTATGGAAAGAAAAAAATATATCAATTCTACCTTTGATTTGAAGAAAGGTATTCCTGCCAAAATCGATGTTTTTAATTATTTATTATTTATAACGTTATGTGTTCCGACATTTTTTAAATCATAGTATAAATAGGCCGAAACCCGTACGATGGTTGTCGTCAAAGAAAGAATACGAGAATTGAATTTTGAATACAAGAGAGCGAGAGAGGAATACTTCGAAATTTGAATCTCGGTGGGTCCGTGATTTTTGAACCGGTGTAAAAGGGGACGATGCCAATTTATTTTGAATTGTAATTCATTAAATAATTAATTTATTTCCTATTATATTGAACCTTATAATTACTTGTGTTTATATATCTTATGCTCTTTTTTTAATGCAGACAATTATATGTGGCTTTTTCAAGATGTCGGAAACGCGAAAACATTACAGTCAATATATCTGAAACAAGTCTTAAAGGAAAACTTTTTCAACGATTTAAATTACAACAGTAATGTTTATATGTGTAAAAAAAACTACAGTAATGTTTATATGTATACACAAAACATCGTGTATAGAGAGATTTTTGAGAATTAAATAATTCATCAATCATGTACCTTTTTTAATTTTAAACTTTAAACATTAATGAACCCTAAAAACTTAAAGCTGATCTTGCTACATTCGGTATTTCAAAAATGTAGAATTTGTTTTACTTTCGTGAATATTTCACGGGTTGCAACTAGTCATAGTATAAATAGGCCAAAACCCATACGATGGTTGTCGTCGAAGAAAGAATACGAGAATTGAATTTTGAATACAAGAGAGCGAGAGAGGAATACTTGGATTCTCTTCGAAAGTAATTCGAAATTTGAATCTCGGTGGGTCCGTGATAACTGAACGAATTTTAAATACCTAGCTAACAATTTTTGAACCGGTGTAAAAGGGGACGATGTATAAATGATATATATAAACAAATTCTACATTTATGAATATATATTTTCATAAATGTAGAATTTGTTTTACTTCCGTGAATATTTCACGGGTTGCAACTAGTAATTATTTAATACGCGTCAAAAATATATACATACATGGATCAAGTATCTCTTAAAAAAGAAAAATATACACTTATCCCTCGATTTACGCGGATTTTTCTTTTAAGAGTTACGAAAAATAAAAGAGCATGTATGACCAAACGTCCGAATGTTAACGAGGTGAGAGCTGTTTGAATGAATAGAAAACATGGAGATTTGATCTTTTTATATTCTCTTAAAGGAAATATGGCATGATGATATATATGTAATTAGGCCCATAAATTGATATATTAAAAACTTAATATCTTTATTGGAAAACTGCAATATTTACCAACTATACTCAAGAAAATGTAGGATGGTCCCTGCGACGTTTGAAATGTCATGTCTCAAAGGGATGAAGTCAAATTGTTTTTTTTACAAATAGAATAGTTTTTTTATAAATCGAAAAATTGTTTTTTCTCTAAACTAACGTTTTAATTCCTAATTTTCATTATACTAACTTTCTAATGTATTGTATGATTTGTATATATCTTTAAATAGGCCAAAATCCACTAAAAATTAATACTTATTACAAACATTTAATTTTAGGTATAAAAAAATCTAAAATCCAATTATCGTACACCCCATACTTATGCAATGCAGACTAACGTAGTGACTTTTGACAAACGTCACCAAATATTATTTGATTTTTACAAACCGTCACATTTTTGCTAATTTGTAATAAGATTATTAAAGTTGATAAAATAATTAAAATTACTGAACGTCGTTACAAGGTTGTATTGGGGCAAATTTGTGAACTGTTACATGGATCATGTTACATTTTCTCTAGTATAACTAGTAAATATTCTTCTTGCAGTAGATTGCTCATATTTATATTTATGTTCCTGGGATAAAGACTGCCAGATATCTCTCATCTCTATAGGGGTCTGCCTGGTGGTAGGCTTTCTTATGGGGTAGGTGCGAGAAATTATACGACGCATTCGTGTATTACCCATCCTTTGAACGTAAATGTTTTACCACGTATACGAGTATAACGCGAAACTTCTCCATTTCTGACGTTCTAAGGAGTGCATTTGTTCTTATGGTAACTGCTCCAGTTTCAATAGCATGCATCTTATAAGTCTAAAACATGTTTTATAGACCCTCGTTTTACTTTATGTTATCATGTACGTATTTTATCATTTTTATAATTCGTTACTTCAGGCATCTTCTGCTTTTCTATCCTTACACTTTATTTGTTTTTTTATATGTTATATTTTTAATCTGTTAATTATTGTGAGTAGAGTCCCGAAGTAGAGTGAGGAAAGTCTTGAGGAGAGTGCACTCTAAAGGACAAGGAATCACCCTTTGTTCTACATACCAACTTACTTCTCCTCACCAGCTCAAATATAAAAACAATATAGAACAAATACAAAAAAAATCCTCAGATATCTATGGTACAGAACAAAGGGCGATTACCCAAAATATGCTCACCATGCCGAATTTCTCACGGTGTGTAACTATAGAAGCCTTGAAACAAGAAGGCAAGAATCCATTGTGATATTCCTAATAAAGGTTTTCCAAGGTTCCTTTAACTGTCCCGCGATTCTAGAAGCACTAAGTTTATATGTACCCAATAAATATAGCCGTGCAAGGAATCACCCTCTGTTCTACATACCAACTTACAGGACGAATATCATGGCTAAACACTCAGTCACGCGTGGTATAGAGATATTGAACCAACTGAATGACACTGTTGATATATTCCCGGTACCGCCTAGCAGTATGAGAATAATCCTGGCTGATATTCTTCCTAACGAATAAGCTAACTAGAAGCAGACCCTCTTTGTGTAACCGGAGAAATCCGTGCAAAGTGAAATATATATAGTGAAAACAAGGTTTTTAACTATATCTTACTGAGCAAATAAAAACATAACACATGTATTGTTTCTATTAACGCGTTCCGGTGCTATGTATTTAATACACATGTAAAAATGAGTGGACATTCAAAAAACGGGCGAAGAGACCACCTCAAATGGATGCCCGAAAGCTACTGAAGCGAGCGAACTGAGATTCTATTTATTACGTTCCCATATAACGAAGTAGAGTGAGAGTGAGACGTGAATAGCGTAATTTTATCACCCGTAGTGTTTTTTTAGAATGAATATACCTACGTCACACACTGGCACACGTTTGATTGTATTGGTGAATTTATTCCCGATTTTCACAAAATATCTCATATGTGATCGATAAGTGTTAATTATTAATAATATTATTTTTGCATTCAATACATAAATGTATTACGGAGGAATACCTTAAATCTGAACCCAGTATTTATATAGATATTAAAGTTTTTAGAAGCAATGTGTACTAGTTACACATCACAGGACATGAAGTGTTAATGATGATATATGACATGTGGAGGATATACATGTACATTGTAATCATACTTCACAAAAGCTTTAGTAAACCTTTCACGATTATAATTGTAATTTTTATGATTTATAATTTTCGTGTTGTTTATAGTTAAGGCATTAACATTGTGGAGGTTTAAAGACATTGTAATTTATTTTTATCAAACACTGTTTATTCCACTTTATTTTTTATGACGGTATAACCCTACCGGTTTCAAGGCTTTCACCTCATCGTCAGGGGAGCGCAAACAAGACTAAATGGTGTTCGAACTGGTACCGATATACACGCTTCAACGGTTGGAGGCTGGGGGGTGAGGAAGGCACGGGACAATTTCGGCCAAGAGCGGAGTTCGAACAGCATTTAGTCTTGTTTGCGCTCCCCTGAAGATGAGGTGAAAGCCTTGAAACCGGTAGGGTTATACCGTCATAAAAAAAAGTGGAATAAACAGTGTTTGATAAAAATAAATTACAATTTATAATTTTCATCGCGCTGCTTCTGGTTATGATAAACTTTATGCGAGAAAAGAACTTAAAATAATTTAATTAAAAAAGATTTTAAAAAAATCAATATGCGGTTATGTTAAAGATACTTGTATAAGCAAGTATTTCTGAATAACTTCAGGTTTCGAAACCATTTTAATAACTACATCCTGAGTAATCAAAAAGTTTTGTTGGAGTTCCGAAATTTATTAAAATTTGAAATTCTGCTCCCTGTGGAAATATTTCAGTTTGGAATTTGGCCAATTTATATTCATGGAATGTTGCGGATTTATTGTTAACATGTACTCGGATTCGCCTTTTCACAGTTTCTAAGTGAATAATAAACTTAGGGAATCCCTCCTTTGAACGTTTCGGCCTTTGCAGAGGGATTCGCAATCCTTATAACAATGTTTGACAGCATAAGACATTACAAGTTTAAGGATAATTGTTTGTTAGAGGTGGCTATTAAAAGTTTAATTTATATTTATTTATTTATCAACGGTACAAAGTTAATTCCAACAATGTTTTTAAAAACAAAAAGGATGACTGTTACATTCAATAAAAAAATATTTAATCAAAAATAACAATTACAATAAAACCAAATAAAAATACACATTAACACAATAAATAATCCTTACATATAAGTATAGTATGAAAGTCGCAAACAAAAATATTTAAAAAATTTAACAATATAATTTGTTAATACGATACGGGACCGTATCGACCGGCCGCTTGCACGTCACCACACTGAGCGTCACTTTTGACACTCGTGCTGAAAGAAAAGTATAGTAAAAATCTATAAATTCTTCAATTGACTTTCAATTCAGTTTGTTGAGATCTCGAAATGTTTAAGTCACGTTAAAAGAATGCATCGCGAGAGGCTTACGAAACAAACACATATATCTTCATTGTAATTTATTTTTATCACACACTGTTTATTCCACTTTTTTATGACGGTATAACCCTACCGGTTTCAAGGCTTTCACCTCATCTTCAGGGGAGCGCAAACAAGACTAAAAATCGGGAATAAATTCACCAATACAATCAAACGTGTGCCAGTGTGTGATGTAGGTATATTCATTCTAAAAAACCGCTATAGGTGAGGAAGCGACGCTATTCACTTCTCACTCTACTTCGGTATCTGGGAACACAATAAATAGAATCTCAATTCGCTCGCTTCTCTCGCCTCAGTAGCTCTCGAGCATCCATTTGAGGTGGTCTCTTCGCCCGTTTTGTGAACGTCGGCCGATTTTTTTTTTCATGTCTTCAGCAATTAAATTTCAATTATTATCACTTTTGACTTCAAATTTAATTAATTTAAGCGATTGGCTATGACTATTCTTATTTTTCCAATTTTAAATCGCTCATGTTTACTTGTCGCTCATGTTTACATTTAGTCTGGTTTGCGCTCCCCTGAAGATGAGGTGAAAGCCTTGAAACGGGTAGGGTTATACCGTCATAAAAAAGTGGAATAAACAGTGTTTGATAAAAATAAATAACAATGTCTTTAAACCTCCACAATATTAATGCCTTAACTATAAACAACATATATCTTCTTCCCAGTGTCATTTCACGTTGGGGGTACAACGTTGAATATCACCTGAGAGTAGGCATCTTTGTCCCCGGCAGCCCGAAAAAGATCCCCAACGCTCCTTATACCAGTCCAATCACGTATATTGTGGAGCCAGGATATTTGCCTCCTGTCAACACCTCTTCGTCCCTCTAACATATTTTGCCTTGGATGATCAGGTGCAGTAATTTGTACTTTGCTCCTCTAAAAAGATGACCCAAATAGGATATCTTTCGGATTTTAATATATTTGGTATAAATTAAATGAGAAGAAGAGATAAACAGAGTGTGGGCTGAAAAACATCTGGTGTCCCCGTGGCTGGATTCGCCCTATATTGGTGGGGTGTATTTTGGCCGAGGGGATGCTATTAGATGAGCCCAGACCTTTTGATAGCTTCTGTGTCTGATGTATTGTCTGCAATTTATGTGTTTTAGTAGTGTTACTCAGATGTGATCTTGTACATACTATGTTGCTGTCAATAAACCTAATATTTATTTATTTATATTTATTTATAAACCGATGAAAAAGTAAATGGAGATGGTGAGAGATATTTTGACTGAAGGAAAGGTTAGAATTTTAAGAAAGGAAGGTCCGATGTGATGAGAAAGTCGATGTCATGATGATGGTCCAGCCCGTTGGCATCGTACGGACTTAATTGGTGTACTCTTGATTTAAGCTTACCATATGTGTGTCAACCAAGTATGTAATAAAGAAACAGGAAAGTCAAATATGTTGGTGACCCCCATTCTTCAAGAATGGAGGCATTATCAGTTCGTAGAGTCGTCCATGGAATTGGTGATGCGATAATTGCCCTTAACAGCTACTGAGCTGTATAAGAACAAGTTTTTATAGAGAAGGTCGACAACTTCCGTGACATAGTGTCTAAGATTCATTTTCAACCTACGAAATAACGACCATATAACTTCATACCAGAAGGCATTGAACTGGTTGAATGTTAGAAATAGACGCCAAATTCAGATACTGTCTCTATTGTATTCGTATAACATCCTTAACTGATCCGCCGCACCCTCTTATCTCGCCGAAAATTTACAGCTTCTTTCCAATCATGGATTAGCGTTACGCTCAAACAGAGATTGTTTATTGGCCTTTCCAGTTCACCGCTCCTCTTTCTTTACGTCATCCTTTACTGTCCATGCAGTGAGACTCTGGAATCAGTTACAAACCAATATAAGACTCGCTCCGTCCTTGGCATGCTTTAAGAAGCGACTGAAAAAACTCTTAATTTCTAGTCAGTAAAATAACGTGTTTTATTCCTGATTTTTCTTTTCCTTTCCTCTCCACCATCCCTTCCTTTCCTTTTGATTGATGATATCTCACTTTATATGAAAAATAATGTTCGAGTGATTGTCCGTCTTTGTCGGGTTCGTGGGCATGTGCTCACGTATGTGTTTATGGATTTCGTGGGGATGGATAGTAATTTGAATGATTTATGCGACCATGTAACTTGCTTCATTTACTTTTGTCTGGTTGTTTGGAAGAAATTGCCGCCTGGCAATAAGCCCGTCAGATTGTATTGCAATAAAAGTGTTAAATAAATAAATAAATAGTCGATAGGACCTGTCTCCAAAGCCGTAGGCTGTGGGCTCAAATCCCGCTGGATCACAGTTTATTTTTTAAAAAGGATTCCAGTTTGGTTGTCACTTAAGGTCTCTTTAACATCTGTTTGGTAGGTAAGAAGAGATTGTCATATGGCAATAAGTCTGTTAGGTTATAATGTATACAAATAAAATGTTATACAATACAACACAACGTATCTACTAGACTACTAAAAAAGGACAACAAGTTGTTTTTATATCCGTATATTTTGTGTCTATTGTTTCATAGTATTTTGTTTTAGAATATATTTTATTTATCACAAAGGTTTTCACTTGTCTCTTCTGTCCAAAAGATCTTTGGCCCATCCCCTGGGATTTACATAAAACAACACCTAAAAAGACAACAAACGACCTCGGGACAAATTTAGAGCCTTTTTTACAAGAGCAGTACCCTCGACACCGTAAATTTGGGCGATTCATGGTGTGTTTTATGGAACATTCACATGGAAAACATTTGCTCTTTAGTTAAGCCAATTGGCGTGAGAGTAAGGTTAAGTTATTTTTAAAATTGTCATTCAGACATTTTCAATTACATACTTTTTTTTATCCTCTTTTGATATTTTGTTGAAATTACGAATTTCACGCTTTGCTGGTAAAATTATTGGACTTAAACCTTTTGGTATCAAGTTAATAAATATCATGGCCTTTACTCATAAAACGTAAGTAAAAGGCGTGGTAGAGAAAAATCACAGAAAGTGTGGTTGGATCAAGCGAATGATATTCTGAAAGAAAGTAACGTAGAAGGGCAGATAAATAGTAGGATTTGTATTATATTTATATGGAAGATGAGAAAGATGTGTGTCAAGATAGGAAAGTCTGGCACTCTGCTCTCTCAATTTCTCTCTTATGTCGCCGAAAATTTTTAACGTATTTGCTCGTATGGTACTTAACAACATATTTGCTCGTATGGTACTTTAGCACATATTTGCTCGTATGGTACTTTACAACATATTTGCTCGTATGGTACTTTACAACATATTTGCTCGTATGGTACTTTACAACATATTTGCTCGTATGGTAATTTAAAACATATCTGAATTTGCAATGACAAACATATTGAAGAGCATTGTCAGAAGATAACATTGTCTTCGGCCACTGGAGTAGGATGGTAGCTCGAAGCCATCTAAATGTGGATACTTACAGAAAATCGAACGCATACTTTTCAGTTTGGGAGACAATAGTTTTATCCTTTCAACTAAGTCATTATGGTCATATTTCGTACCATCGGGACTAAAGCCCAAAACCCCAGAGTGAAAGATAAACGTCGTTGCATGCAGTTTATAGAAGTAATCTGCGTTTATTGAAAAATAAAATAAATTGAACTAAATAGAAGCTCAAACTTGTATTTAAATAATTATGTTATGCTTTCTGAAAGAGATAATACTTCAGGACGATTTAAAAGGTAGCCTGCCGCCTTAATAGGTTCTTGATAGTTTAAGCAAAAACTGACAAAAACAAAGCCTTTATTGAGCGATTATTTATAAAATTCAAATTCGATAAATTATGCGATTAATTATTCAAACAATTTGAATTACCATAAATCAGTTAGATTTAAGGTAAATCGCTTCAAATTCGTAAATAATAGCTGTTAAAACCTGAAAACATTTTGTAATAAATTACGTTTTTTTTTTAAATGAATCGAAATCCTCCATAGAAAATTGAGTAGCAAAAAAGGTGTTTTTTATTTGCTTGACAACATTGAGTTTGTTAATTTTTAACCCGATAAAATTGCGGCTTCATAAATACCAAAGCAAGTGTCACTTTTCAGAGGTCATAAAAGAGGTTCGTTATCATTCTACGAGGCGTCAAAACGACTTTCGATTTCTAAAAATTAAAATGATAAAAATTCAAAATAATTTAATTTTTATTAAAGGACTTAAAGAAAACTATCCAAGAATCTAGACGCAATGTGTTTTATATTTTAAGAATAGATTTAAGTGTCATTGAGGGAAAATAAAAATTGTGAATAAAAATTTTCAGAGGTAACTAATCGATGTGACTTATTTTATTTTATTTAATTAACGACACAACAGTGTATTTATATACAAATGAACATGTGACAGGTTAAACAAGTACTTCAAATTATTGACAAATAATACAAAACTTTATCTTAAACTAACATGAAGATACAAAAAGCAGTAGTATTAATAAATTACAGTCATCGTTTAAAATTATTTAATAATTATATGTATATTTAAGTTCAATATATGTATGTATGTATACCACAAAATATTACCAAACTTCACCAAACAGACTTATGTGATTGTCGAAGACTTACTCTGTAGTGGTAAAGAACTTAGATTTGTTTTTAGTGGAACAACGCTTACATAGAACAAAAATTAGATTTTTTGAGAATTTTATGGATAGATCTTGAGATATAGAAAACACATGGGCTCACTTGTAGAACGAGATGAATGTTGCTTTGCAGAATCGAAACCTTCCACATGTTGATGCAGGGTTACTCAACTCCAGAGGCAAAATTTATCTTTAATGTTTCGTTTTAGGCTTACAAATCGCACATTTGTCTTCAACTTGATCCAGGTATCTTAGACAGGAAGATACAATAAAAAGACTTGTAATTCAAGAGAAAATAAAAGGGTCCAGATCAATAATGTAAGGTATGCAACCAACAGCTAACTCCAAGAGTCCAGTATAAATTATATAACATATCTACAATGCGATAGATTCGCTTACAAAATCAATTCCAACGAGCACGACTATTTTATAAAGAGCACTATAAATTAGATGAATTAGGTTAAAATTAGTTAGCTATTAAACACTGATCTCTGGGTTGTGGAATTCGATATTCTTTGGAGAGACCTTACCACAGATGAATCTGTCATAAATGATATGACTAGAGTAGAAAAAGATTTCAGAACTTAATATAAAAATTCTATAATATTACGTCAAATTCAGGCATACATTTTGTAACGGCGAACAGGCTCCAAGAAAAAAATAAACTTGAAAAAGGTCGTACAGAAAAATGTCAAATAGTCCCTTGGGATAGACTCTTCATGGGAACATAGTGCCTTTCCTTGATGCAAATACTCCCACTGTTATGCCTTAAGGCCTTACTTTTACGAGATCATCGATGTGACTTTGGATTGGGTGTCTGAGAAAGCTCGTTTTGTAAACGATATTTCTTTTCGTATTGAGTGGTTTGTGGTTTGTTAAGAAAACTGACCGACAAAAGTTATATTCTTAAAATAAATAAAAAATAGATGATATCATGAAAAAAAAACATATTTTTGTTTGAGAATAAGAATGGTACGGAAAATAAACACTTAAGAAAATAAATAGTGCATTATAGTGATTAAGACGAATATTTTCGTAGGGAGGAAAAAGGTTTTTTTTTTCGTTTTTACTCATATTTATCTGATCACTAATATAACAATATCTATCTTTCTCTTTTCTTGTCTATCTCTATCCCTATTTTTGTTTTCCTTTCTCTCCCTCTCTTCCAGTCTCACACAAAATTTTAAAATTATGAATACAAAAATCCTTCTGTGCATGGAAAAATACACAAACGTTATTTTCCATCTAGAACCGAATGTGTTGCTATCACATATCGGAAGATCTACAAATGTTACTTTATAGTTTGACTTCCCTTGGTAGGTTTTCTGCAGTTTTCTTACCAAATATGTATTATTTAATACATGCAGATTTGATATACCAAATTTCTGTTGTAATGTCCGTAGTAACCACCTTCATATTCCAATTGATTTATTTAATATCAATAATTGGGTTCAAATTTCGAGTAACTGCGCCCTTTAGAGGAAAGTCTACCCTCTTAATGGCACTTAATCAACTTTTATTTTTTAATAATTCATATTATACGGCCCTGGGCCTTGTGAGTCCTGGCCGGTTGTGCATATGTATATGTAGTAGCATGTAAATACTTATTTCTGATTAAATTGTTGTACGAGTCATAAACATGTTTACATTTTTTCTGTCATTGTTTTTTAGATTCTTTCTGATAATATTTTTATACAAGTCACGTTAATGTTTGAATTTTTCTATCTTAGATTTTTAGATTCTTTCAAATTTTATTGCTTCGCAATTGGATTTCTAAATTTTAGATTCTTTGTGATATTATTTTTTTACGAATCGCATTGATGTATAAATATTTATACAATACTTTTTTCCGATTTTCTTTTTCACGTGTATACTACATCCAAAACTTTAATATTGTAAATATTTTTATGGTCGAAATCAACCGTACATTTAAAAAAAAAAAAAAACCGAATCCGTTTGCCAGTACTATAATATATCGTTTGACCAACAGATTTGTTCTTTTATGGAAACATACCATAGCCTTGTTGAAAATCGACGTTTTTCCAACTTCAATAGCCGACCTTTTCCAGCGACGACAAATAACAGGCATGCGAGCCGCAGACAAAAGGCGTACCATTACGTGGGCCACGACACTCCTGAAATCAAACGGCCTCAGGATATAACCCTCTTAACGATTCCAATCTTGCAGAGGGTGGGGCGAGGATTGATGCTTCTGAAAGGGTTAACGGGGGCTTTAAATTATAAATGATTTGAAAATAAGTAGTGGGGTTTTGGGGGCATACCTTTCTGGAAACTAGAAAAAAATTTAAATTTAGGAAATGTTAGAGAATTTTAAAATGAAAAGTCGATTAACCGTAAAATATTTGGATAGTCATATATTTCAAAGCGTATAAATACATTTTTCAATATTTTAACCAAGGTCAGTTCTTGTCCCTACCCTTCACACGACCCTTATGTAAAATAGATTAATTATTATATAATTCGTCGTCGGCCGTGGTCAAACGGTTAATATTCACGCTGTGATTCATTTCCGGATTGGTTTTACGTTAAGACCGTTTTACAGCTTAATTTATGTTTTTCCATGGCATGCAAACTACTTCTTATAAATTATTATGGCGTTATAAAGTGACGCAAAAATAGCACTATAAAAAACTCTGTATAACAAATGGCTTAAGCAGATCAAACCTTCCGATCGTCTTAGAACGTTCATCTACTTACCCTAAGAACTTAGAATTTGATCTATCAAGACTGTGTGTGTATATATACTGAAGTGCAACAGCTTGCACATTATACACCAATATCATATGGCTGACTCGTCCTCCGAATTGGTAGATGAGGTTTTACTAACTACAAAAGCCCATATTCATAGTCTAACCTCAACGCTTAATATTTCATCTTATTTTTATTTAACTGATCTCTCTGCATACACTGATAGGGAAATTACTTGATAGTATATATATGAGTGCTAGTAAAATGACTTGATATTATATAATATGTATGCTAGTAAAATAACTTGATAGTATTAGGTGTTAACATAAGTTGTGTCCGTTTTTTTTCAATTTAAAAATGAGCACCAAAAGTAAAACAAAACAGTAAATGTTATACGTCATTCGAAAGAAAATTTTCTGTTCTACAAGATATTGTGTTTGCTTTTACGTTACATATATTATTTTATTTGATAACAAGCCTTGAAAATGGAATGGCAAGTAGACGAAAGTGAGCATTTTCGACACCTACTTCTGTTCGCGTTCAATCGAGGGAATAAAATTGCTAAAGCTGCTCGCGATATTTGCGAAGTGTACGGTGAAGATGCTTATTACCGTCTTTGGAACGCAAAAACCATCGACGAGCTGTCTTTTCATTCATAGCATCTTCACCGTGCATTTCGCAAATATCGCGAGCAGCTTTGGCAGCTTTCTTCTCTCTATTGAACACGAACATAAGAAGGTGTCGAAAATGCTCACTTTCGTCTACTTGCCATTCCATTTTGAAGGTTTGTAATCAAATAAAATAATATATGTAATGTTAAAGCAAACACATTAACCGTTTTGTTTTACATTTGGTGCTCATTTTTAAATTGGAAAAAAACGGACACAACTTATGTTAACACCCAATATACTCGTATAAGTATGCAAGTAAAATTACTTGATAGTGTATGATATATGTATGTTTGCTAGTAAAATTACTTGATAGTATATAAGTATGCTAGTAAAATGACTCTATGGTATATATGCATGCTAGTATAATGACTTTATGGTATATATGTATGCTAGTAAAATGACTTGATAGTATATATTATATCATATGTATGCTAGTAAAATGACTTGACAGTATATATGTATGCTAGTAACACGTTGTTGGATAGACTGGAGAAGCCACAAAATATTTTTATTATGTTTATTTTCAATCTTAAAAAATGTGATCATCGTTTCAGACTCCAGTGGCTTAAAATAAGCAACCCTTCGAAAAGATTTCTTCAGTACTTTTAATAATTCAAAATGCTTTTTGAGAATGGACTATCCCTTTAATCTAGTTACGGCTGAATCCTTTGTAAACCAACGCATCATAAATCATTCAACCCACTATCTTTTGCAGTTCAACCGACTCGACTTTGTAAACCAACGCATCATAAATCATTCAACCCACTATCTTTTGCAGTGCAGTCGACTCGACTTTGGAACAATCTTCCTGTCTCAATCACATGTGTGCAATCCTTATCAATATTTAAGAATAAACTAAAGAAGTGTTACGTCTTTTAAATTATTCGTCGACCTAAATTTTCTTACAACCCCTAACCTTATCCTTATTTCCTTGAAATGAATGTTTTATTTTTGTCAGTTTTTCTCAAATGTTGTTTTCATAATATCGCTTAGTTTAAGACACGATCATGGATACCAATATTAATTTAGAAATATAAGTGGATTGATTGGAAGAAATTGCTTTACAACAATAAATCCAAGTTGTATAGAAATATTATTTCAATTTAAAATATCAATTCCAAATCTTGTATGGTACATTGGTTATTTAACACTTCCTGTGATGTGTAACAAGTACACATTGCTTCTAAAAACTTTAATATCTCTATAAATATACTTAATACTGACTTCAGATTTTAGGTATTCCTCCATAATACATTTACGCATTGAATGAAAAAAAATAATATTCTTAATAATTAGCACTTATCGGCCACATCAGAGATATTTTGTGAAAATCGGGACTAAATTCACCAATACAATCAAACGTGTGCCAGTGTGTGACGTAGGTATATTCATTCTAAAAAAACCGCTATGGTTGAGGAAGCGACACTATTCACGTCTCACTTTCACTCTACTTCGGTATATAGGAACGCAAGAAATAGAATCTCAGTTCGCTTGCTTCTTTCGCTCAGTAGCCAGCTAACTTTCGTTCAAGATGGTCGCTTTGTCCGTTTTGTGAACGTCGGCCGATGTTTTTTTATGTTTTCAGCAATTAAATTTCAATTATTATCACTTTTGACGTTGTATACTCGTATTCTTATTTTTTTCCGATTATAAATCGCTCATTTTTACATGTGTATTGATATGTATTGAATACGCAGCACCGAAACGGGCGGATTTTTTTAGCACAGGAAGGGAAAGGTTAAGGAAAATTATTGGAACCAGCTTATTTATCGAATTATACACTTATCAGTTTGTGACAATAACCACGTGATTGTATTGTATTGTCTCACACTTTCATTGTATATAGTATAAGGTATATAGCTGCGTGGTAATGCAATGGACTTCCGTGCGGAAGATTGTCGGTTCGAACCCCACACTATGCTACTCCCCGAGAATGCCACAGATATTTTTATCGTCAAGTATTTGGAGGTATAAAGATTCCTTTAACTTCAGTCATATTTATTTTTAAAAAAAAAGTCAAAAGAATTCCGGTGAGCTCATCATTATCTCACTTCACATGTATCATCGTATTCACTACAGTGGTGTGGCCGGTGAGTTTGCTGGTGTGAAACGGCTCACTCAATTAAAAAAACAAACTCCACGACACAGCACTTTCCAACTAAATTGGCATTGGAATGACGATGGAATTCGCGACTACGAGGTCTAACAATGACTATATATAATAACCTGGTGAGTATATTTCCATTTGGAAATCTCTTCCAACCAAACATAATGTGTTAAGGGGGCGTGAAGTGAAAACTATACGGAATTCCTTCATAAAATATCTTGGTTACAACAGGAAACGAACCTTCGCAGGGTTGAAAATAAGTTATACAGACGTATCGTCTGCTTGCGTATTTCTTAGAATTTAAAACAAAATTTTTAATGTATATGGTACATCATAAAAATATTATATCCTTTTATAGTCTAAACACTATTATTAATATCGAAATTCCTTCACAATCTCAATTTGCCTACTTTGCGAAAAAAATGTCATAAACCAATCGATCCACCAAATGAACGAACATAAAAGTATTTAAAAAACTTCAAAAGCAACAAAAATCAGGAAACCACCGATTTTTATCTCTTTCATAATAAAAACTCACACCATAAAACGTGACCCAATCGTGGCGTCGCCGTCGTTCAAAAATAGCCCCTCAGCATACACAAACTTTCCCATTTGTTACCAATTGGATTTGTCCCTTCCAGTTCCCATCATCAACGCCCTTATAAGCCAATACGAGTACGTTTACCCTTCGCTGTATCTCTTCAGCTCGCCATTTCCATGTTTTGTGTCGCCACTTCTACGAGACCAGACACGCCAATTTATTCTTCAAATGGTGGCCGATGGGCGTTTTAACTTTTGAGTGAAACTTTTTAAAAAGGTTTGGACTGAATATTTTGCTATAATTTGGTTAAATAAGTTTCAAGTACGCAAATCGGATTCAAGGATTTTTCATTGAAATTTATTTTAATATTTCTTATCTCTGTCGGTCATTCAAAGAAAACATGTGTTTTTTTTTGAAATATGTATTTTAACTAACCGATCTGATCGGGTTTGGAATATATTGCACTTATAAAAATCCTGATAAAGTCGATTATCCCATTCATATGAAACCAATGTACTCGTAAGTGGAACCAGATTGAGCAAAACAAAAGTATCAACGTTGTGCTATGAGAAGGTGTATGAATGTAGAAGAAGCGAATAATGTTTGTCATTATAGAAAAGTCTGCGACTCGTACCCCGACCCCGACACGGAAATGGTGCGATTGCATGTATGTATGTTCAACCTGCGGGTATATTGCCTTGTATTTTTGCGACAAATTCATGTTGATTTCTGAGAATGGAATATGCCTTTAATCTAGTTACAGCTGAATCCTTTGTAAGCCAACGCATCATACATCATTCAACCCACCATACTTTGCCACCTGCGGGTATGGTTCAACCTGCGGGTATATTGCCTTGTAGCAATATTTTCCAACCAACCAGGAAGATGCTATAGTTTATACCGAACTAGAACCTTTTATAAAATAAATTGGGTTCTAAATAAATCAAATCCGGTGTTCGCAGGCTGGAAGACAGACGTCTCACCATATCTGAATTTTTGTCTAATTTGAGTTAAAAAATGTGTGTTTTTACTCTCAAAAGTATTATATTTAACACAGTGTCTAATTTCTATGCTACATTTTGTAAAATTTGCTCACGTATCTGCGAAAATCATTAAGGCTGATAACGAATAATTTTGTTTACGATATTATATTTAAAAAAAACGTTCATGTTAAAAATTTCATTAACCGGACGTCAAGAAAAAATTCATTTCCAGCGTTACGGATTATTTTGGGACAGGCTTATATATATATTTGCACTTTTTTATTTTGTTATTTTTAATAAAAACAAGCTAAGCGCCCGCTCCCGACAGCAACATCGTTCAGAATTTTTTATTTCAACCCTTTTCACTGGCACTAAGTCCCGTCCCGGTGATTAATATGCGCGGGGGCGGAGAAATTCACGGTCTCGTGAATTTTGTTCAACTTTTCAGGCTTTTTTCCTGATTTTAACAAGCGATACACCCTAAACAAGGTATCTCATGAACGGTTTTCTATTTCCCACTCTTGGACCTTTTGGAAATTACCAAACATATTTAACGTTTAAATATATATGTGTAAAGAATTTTAAGCGGCATAGGGCAGTGACTAAGGGATTGCTGTGATTTTGTTGACTTTTATAGAACTTCACGCTCCTCGCTTGGACCGTGAAGTTCTATAAAAGTCAACAAAATCACAGCAATCTCTTAGTCGCTTCCCTGGGGGCTTACGAGAGTAAATCCGACCTACCCTTCCGTTATAAGCACAAGCTCCCGAAGCATTATCTGTTGCCTGACTAGTACACCTACAGTATTGGCTGGGACGATCAAGGTCTGAGTGAATGTGATGGAATACAAGTAGCCTGAACGAGTGGACTTGTTCCTGCTTAATAATTAGTTGTAAGAATTGTTATCTAGTTATAAGTAATGAAGAATTGTTATCTAGTTATGGGACTCCACATTAAAATATTTAACAAAACATAACTTTATTATTCCATTTATTACATTAATCCCCGCTCCACGTTCTTCCTCCTATCTCGAGGCTCTTCTGTTTTTCCACTAATTTCATTAATTCCCACTCCACGTGTTTATATCTCCTATCCCGAGACTCTTCTGTTAATACACTACTTTTATTAATCACCGCTTCACGTGTTTCTGCCACGATTTCATTTAAAGTGAGCCTCGGTATAGAAGGTAGAAACATGTTGCGCTTTGCATAACAATATATTCCATTCTTCTTGATGAAGTCGAGACATTGAATATGAAAAGTGTCCATATTATATAAATTGAAGGTATTTGAAACGTGGATAGTGAAGTTACCTTAGAGAGAGAGTTCACGAGTAACTCTAAAACTCCAACATCTGAGTATCATGATAGCCTCTGTTACCTCCTCTCTATCAATCCATGGACTCCCTACTCAAAGGGCAGTTGTTAAGGCTTGTTCAGTCCAACACATTGGGATTCTTCCGCTTATGCGTCGTCCTTCCACGCCCCCAGCAACCACAAACCTCTCCAAACCGTCTCCTTGGCCACGAGCAATGCCCTCAAAAAATCGGTGGGCTCGTCGAAGACATATTGTCGACAATCTATCGGTGATTCTTAGTTCTTCGATAATGTAGGCGTAAGTTAGCCTTGCTGTCCATGATATTCGTAACACCCTTCTCCAGCACCACATTTGAAATGCATCTATTCTACGTCTCGCGCTTGCTCTCTGAGTCCAAGTGTCCGCATCATACGTGAATATTGCGAAGATGACAGACTTAACTAGGCGCATTTTTGCCGTGATATTCTGCTCTCCAAAACTCACAATCCCTTAAATTTTCAAGGTAAATCATGTATGTGGATAGTTGTTTTAATGTTTTATTATTCAATAAAGTAATCCATAATACAAACATGTGCTAAAAGCTATAACTTTATATTTTTTTAAAGAATAGATATGACTGAAGGCATATGTATACTTATACCCTCGAACACTAGGCGGAAAAAGTGCCTGTGTTGTTCAAGGGTAGTAACACAGCGCGAGGTTCGAACCGACAACCTTCCGCACGGAAGTCCAATGAATTACCGCGAGGCTATGCACCTCAATGTATAACTTAAGAATTTATCTAATTTCTATATTATAATTATAAGCAAACATAATTTCAATTTCCTACGTGTCATTTTTATTTTTTATAATCTTAATAAATTGTAATTTGTTTTATCAAATACTGTTTATTCCATTTTTTTGTAACGATATAACCCTATCGGTTTCAAGGCTTTCACCTCATCATTAGGGGAGTACAAACAAGACTCCCCTGATGATGAGGTGAAATCCTTGAAACCGGTAGGGTTATACCTCTACATAAAGTGGAATAAATAGTGTTTGATAAAACAAATTACAATGTCTTTAAACCTCCACAATGTTAATGCCTTAACTATATATAATATAATGAATTGTGATCCATTAATTGATTTTCATTTTTTAGATGAAATGTTTTTAGGAATATTTGATTGCTGTTTTTATTTGAATTTTGTTTTGTTTTTGTACATTTTTCTTTAAACGATTTGATTTTTTGAAAAATGATTTTTTTAAAAAGTACAGCCATTAAAAACAAATAAGTAAGTAGGTTATATTTTGTTTCATAATTGTTACTGTGGTATCCAAATAATGATAAAGGATCGTTGATTTTTTTAATTAATAAATAAATAAATATAATAGATACAAGGGACAACATTAAAACCTTATTAATGAATCGGGACATTTCTCACGTTACACACAAACCGTTATAACATAATTATATAATGCTTTTCCTGTACGCCATAACGATCTTCTCCTCTCCTCTTTCTCTCCCAATTTCTGCTTCTCCTACTTTTCTCCTCGTCTCATCTGTCTGCCGTAATTAATATATAGGCAGGAGAGGCCCGGCCCGCTCTAATTACAATGATATACTGCCAAGGAATCATAATGTATTCTCCTCATAATATCGAGACTTGAGTTCCATACAAAAATATCAAAATTCAGCACTTCTCGTCTGGTATCGTGGCAACAGGCAACACGTATTAATCTAAGTCTATCCGGAGAACCGTATTTAGTTTCAACATTCTTCATAACAAGTGAGGTTTTTTTTAACGATAACCGTGTCAATAATAACCGCAAGGATCCCAACTCAACCTTAAATCATCACCATTGAGTTCCATACAAGAGTATCAAAATTCAACACCGTACATCTGGAAATATGGCAACAGGCAAGACACATTAATCTTAATATATCCGGAGAACAGCATTAAGTTTCAAAAATTTTCAAAACAAGTGAAGTTTTTTTAACGATAACCGTACCAATAATAACAGCAAGGATCCCTACTTAGCCTTAAATCATCTTTTTTTTTTTAATTATAGATATGACCGAAGTCATATGTATCCTTATACCCTCGAACACTAGACGGAAAAAGTGCCTGTGTCGTTCGAGGGGAGTAGTACAGTGCGGGGTTCGAACCGACGACCTTCCGCACGGAAGTGCAGTGCGTTACCACGCGGCCATGCACCTCAAAATGATCTCACCTCATCATCATTGAGTTCCATACAAGAGTATCAAAATTCAACACCGTGCGTCTGGAGACATGGTAACAGGCAAGACATATTAATCTTAATCTATCCGGAGAACAGCATTAAGTTTCAAAAAAAATTAAAACATGTGAAGTTTTTTAACGATAACCGTGTCAATTAATTACCTTCATTTGAAAGGACCTCGACTTGCCTTACATCGTTTGATCGTCATTGAGTTTCATACAAGAAAATCAAAATTCAACACTGCTCGTCTGGTATCGTGGCAACAGGCAACACATATTAATCTAAATCTATCCGGAGAACCGTATTTAGTTTCAACATTCTTCAAAACAATAATAACCGCATGGATCCCTTTTCAATCTTAAATCTAATAATAATCTTAATCTATCCGGACATATAAATCTTAATCTATCCGGGGAACCGTATTAAGTTTAAAAAAAAATCAAAACATGTCGAGTGTTTTTAACGATAACCGTGTCAATTAATTATCTCCACTTGAAAAGATCTCGACTTGTCTTACATCGTTTGATTGTCATTGAGTTCCGTACCACAGTATCAAAATTCAATACTGCTCGTCTTGAGATATGGTAACATGCTAGACAAATCAATCTAAATTTATCAGGAGACCCATATTTTGTTACAACACTCCTCAATACATGCGAAGCTTTTTTAATGATAATCGTGTCAATAATTTCCGAAGGCATCTCCACTACCCTTAGATCGGATCATGTATGGACCGATTGACTACTCCGACCTAACGACGTCAAAGGACAGTTTTACTGTATTTGAAGTTTTCCGTGAAAGTACTGGCAACCTGTTAGGCTGTTTGCACTCCAGGCTTCAAGCCGCTGTATAAATAATTTTCCTTCTCTCAAATCTTACGTCCATCGTTCCTTCTATTATATATACTCGTACAATCAAGTGTGTCGTTATCGAAAGAGCAGTTTCTTTAAGCAATTCCTTCTTCATCACAACGCGACGTCGCGTTTATAAAAAAAATAAAGATCTTGTGGCGTTCGTACGCTCGGTCAATGACCGGCGATACGACCTTTGCATACCTTGACAATTCAAAACAAACAAGTACAATGTCCACACGCCGGTCGTTCAACTCATTATCAGGCGTGGAGCACATTCCACGTTAGAGCGAGAGGGCAGCACATCTGTCGCGCCAGTTCCCAAATCTGAATGATACCTACATACGACATTAATCGTATTGCGAATGCAGAAACGAGATGGCGGCATATCGCGCGCGCATTCCCGCACACATTCAAGAATGATATAAATACCTACGTCTACCAATTAAATTTCTCTTTCCGCATTGCGATCTAAAACGAGTTTTATTTATCAACAAATCATCATCATCTCTTCTTTAAGGAACACAGTTCTTAAAATCTTTTTGATCTTTATGTATTGATCACGCTGAATTGGGACCTATGTTGTTCTTCATAACAGTGTGGCACGTAGAGAAATCGATGTAAAATTTTTTTAAATCACCTTTCTATCTGAATAATGGATCACAAATTGGATGATTCACGTGACGATCTATATTTGACTATATCTCCTTAAATGTTAAAAAAGATCTCCACATTTGTATGACGTATGTCTGTCTAGACCAAAGATTCCCAAAGTGGTATATATGGACCACCAAGCGTCGATTTCAACTTGCAGGGGGTCTATGTCAGCGAGAAAAGAAAATGGGGGTGTACGAGATGTAAATGGGGGGCCACGTGAGCGGATCCCATTTAGGAAGATCATCATTAATATTTAGGCGTTCCGTAAATGTCTTATTACACCTAACACAGATTGTGTGTACATATATGTACATATTATAAGAAGAACTGGTTGGAATAAGTACAAACGAAGAACTTAAGGTGCAGTTCAGAAATAAGTATCAGGAGTTCTGGCTTCAGATAGATATTCATGTTGCTTATCCTGCATTATGGACTATTGAAAAAAAGTTTTTCTTAGCTTTTCCATCTTCATACCTCGTGGAAAGAGGTTTTAGGGTGGTTGACAATCTTCTTACGAAAAAAAGAAATCGAGTGCAAATCACTGAACATGAAAGATTTAAGACTGTACCTTATTAGTTTGAAGACAAATATTGAACCATTTCTATCAGAGCATCAGGTCCACCCCTCTCATTAACAGTATTATTTGTGTATTAATTTTACGTAAGAATTTTACTAGGTTTTGATTTGTTTCGTTCCAAAGCCAAATATTTACTTGCATTTTGTGTCTTTTCAATAAAGGTATGAATAAAAATGTACGTGTTTTTATTTTTTTACAATTGTCCACTCTACAAAAAAACTTTATCAAGGTGAACAGCACTGTGTCAGCTGTCAAAAATACATTTGAAGTTAATAAGTTTAGGAAAATTCAATATTAGGCAGGCAGGGGTCTACGGAAAACAAAAAAAATCGGCAAGTGGTCTACGGGGCGAAAAAGTTTGAGAAACTATGCTCTAGAGCGTGTTAGTATTGTTAATAGGCAAACTTTTTCACTAGCGCAGAATTTATTTTTAATCCAGACAGAGCCTCTAGATAGAAGTCAAGCGTCTTAATAACTTAACTATGGAGACTGTTTGGAGTTTGATACTGATATTGAAATATTTCGGAAGTCTGACCTACGAAGTCCAGCAACGATAACAATACATACCTCCTGCTGATGTACTAACTTGAAATTCAAGACAAATTCTCAAAATACTTCCTTAAAGTATGTACAGACAAATAATACTCTCGTACATATGACACAACAATGAAATATGTACTTCTTAAACCACTGACACAAAGACACGATGGGTGGAAACAAACATAAAACAAAGGGAATGGAATGCAAAAACTTCGTTTTTATAATTAGAAGAATGGAAAAAAACTCAATAGTCGATGTTTTGTAATATAATAATGGCTTTGTCAAAGGTAAAGCTTAGTATAGTGGCTATATACTCGTACGTATATAGTATACCTAAAAATGTTTACATAATATGTACTTTACAGTAACATTGGTGTAGTTAGTACATATTTCATTTTTTAAGGACTATTAAGGGGAAAATATTAAATTGTTTTATCAAACACTGTTTATTCCACTTTTTGTAACGGCGTAACCCTACCGGTTTCAAGGCTTTCACATCAGGGGAGCACAAAGAATACTGAATTCTGTTCAAACTGGTACCGAGATACACGCTTCTAGCGATCGATCGACCGAGATACACGCTCGATGAGACGATCTCGGCCAGCAGCGGAGAGATTTTTAGTATATATGTGTTTGCCAGATATTCACCTCGATGCACTGACTTAGAAATTTCTAGGGGCTCTAATCTGTCCAATTTATTTCCGTTACTACTGATACGTAAGAATTTGGCATCATCGATAGAAAATGTATGGTTTTTACGATGACAATGATTAGCCATTTCAAAATAAATTAGAGGATTTGTTAAGGCGGATACTGAAATGTTTAACTTATTCTGAAATGGCTAATCATTGTCATCGTGAAAACCATACATTTTCTATCGATGATGCCAAATTCTAACGTATTAGTAGTAACGGAAATAAAATAGACAGATTAGAGGCCCTAGAAATTTCTAAGTCAGTGCATCGAGGTGAATATCTGGTCAACACATATATCCCAAGAATTTCTCTGCTGCTCGCCGAGGTTGTCCCATCCCTTCCTCAACCTACAGTCCCCAACCCGAATGTTGATCGTTAGAAGCGTGTATCTCGGTACCAGTTCTAACACAATTCAGTCTTGTTTGTGCTCCCCTGATGGCTGTCCTCCATCAATAAACTTCATATTTTTTTGTTAGTCAATAACTTGAAGCAAAAAAAGAAAGAAAATATTTTTAAAGTATTCAGTACATTATTTACAAACAAAAACAGTCAAATAAATGTCATGAAATTAATAAATCTGCGCACAAAGGTTGATTTCAATTTTTGTTTTTATTCCTGGAACAAAGAGCTCGTTAGCAGTGTGATTCAGTTTTTCCAGTTGTGTTTTAAAATTGCGGTTGAGCATGGGAATGGGTTTAGTTAATTTATTTCGAAATTGCGATTGGACGTAATCCAAATGAAATCCAGTAGAGGTGCTTGATCGTTCGGAAGGTCGTCGAATCGGATCTCACACCGCACTACTCCTTTCGGATAACACAGTTTTATTTTCAAACTAGTGTTCAGGTTATAGAAATATCTATAACCAACGTTATACTATTCTTTTGTAAAAAAAAATAAGAAACATCACGCCCAAGTCAGGCTTAGAAAAACGTAGACTGATTATTTAACCTGTACACCGCGTTAAAAATCAAATTCCACGAATCCTGTGCGCGGCACAATTTCGGCGTTTTTTTTAATTTCAAAGTTTAAAAGCGTATTTTGTTTAGAACCACTTATATTTGATTACACCACCAAGTAAACATGACATTCAAGTAATTTTCTGATAATAAATAATTGTCATTACTCTTAAGGAGACTCATTAAATAAAGGAGATAAACTAAACATTACGTAAAATACACAAAGGAATGCTACAGATCAGATCACAGGCGTTTGTGCTTCCCGCGAGGAACACGTTAAACGAAATTTAGTAAGAAAGGAAATCGGAAAGCATGAATAATATAAACAATTCAACATGGATGATGTGGTAAGAAGGTGTGGTAGAAGAAGACTAAATAATGTATAATAAGATCTATCGAATGATATAAGATCAAGTAGAGGTTGTATTAGAAGGTGTATGGATGTAGAGGAGACGAAAGATGTGTGTAGAAATAGGAAATGCGTTCTGTTATATCCGCTTATCCCGACAGGGAAACGGTGCAATTATTTTAAATTTATTTATATACGACAAATAAATTTTATACGTACATAATTTATGATAACACCACAGTTAATTTAATGTGGACACACAATTTTTATGGATCTGGGTATGTTGTCTTTTATTTGTCGTGTCCCCAGTAAACTATGTTTCTGCCTATATCTTACTGGGGGCATGTACTCGTATCATTTTCCTCGTATCTTACAGAGGACATGTATCAATTTGCCCGTATGTTACTGAGGATATGTATCAATTTGACTGTATCTTACTGAGGACATGTACGAGTATATACCATAGAATAAAATAATATTAACGTACTTTGGGCATGTTGATAGAAAATAACATAAAAGTCTGGAAAAGTTGTTGACTTCGCGGACAGTTGACGGTAGGCGGACAAGAGGAAGGTATGCTATGACATGGGCAGAATAAATAAAAGACTTAACAGGATCTAATTAAAGCACTGCATTCAACATGGCCCAGGACCGGGAGTGATGGAGACCGATAGTGCACCGAGTTCGAGACATAGTAGAAGACCATGACGTGACATAAAAGAAGATGGTTTTATTAAAGAAAAATAGCACTCCATATTTTTTTTGTCGTCATTGTGCATGTTTGATTTAACAAAAAGCAAAAGTAGTGTGTTTGGATAGAAAAGTTTGGCAATGTGATATCTCTGCCTTCTTTGCAAAGTAGTGTGTTTGGGTAGAAAAGTTTGGGAATGTGATATCTCTGCATTCCTTGCAAAGTAGTGTGTTTGGGTAGAAAAGTTTGGGAATGTGATATCTCTGCTTTCTTTGCAAAGTAGTGTGTTTGGGTAGAAAAGTTTGGGAATTTGATATATCTGCCTTCTTTGCAAAGTAGTGTGTTTGGGTAGAAAAGTTTGGGAATGTGATATTTATGCATTCCTTACAAAGTAGTGTGTTTGGGTAGAAAAGTTTGGGAATGTGATATCTCTGCCTTCTTTGCAAAGTAGTGTGTTTGGGTAGAAAAGTTTGGGAATGTGATATCTCTGCCTTCTTTGCAAAGTAGTGTGTGTGGGTAGAAAAGTTTGGGAATGTGATATCTCTGCATTCCTTGCAAAGTAGTGTGTTTGGGTAGAAAAGTTTGGGAATGTGATATCTCTGCCTTCTTTGCAAAGTAGTGTGTTTGGGTAGAAAAGTTTGGGAATTTGATATATCTGCCTTCTTTGCAAAGTAGTGTGTTTGGGTAGAAAAGTTTGGGAATGTGATATTTCTGCATTCCTTACAAAGTAGTGTGTTTGGGTAGAAAAGTTTGGGAATGTGATATCTCTGCCTTCTTTGCAAAGTAGTGTGTTTGGGTAGAAAAGTTTGGGAATGTGATATCTCTGCCTTCTTTGCAAAGTAGTGTGTTTGGGTAGAAAAGTTTGGGAATGTCATATCTCTGCCTTCCTTGCAACGTAGTGTGTTTGGGTAGAAAAGTTTGGGAATGTGATATCTCTGCCTTCTTTGCAAAGTAGTGTGTTTGGGTAGAAAAGTTTGGGAATGTGATATCTCTGCCTTCCTTGCAACGTAGTGTGTTAGGATAGAAAAGTTTGGGAATGTGATATCTCTGCCTTCCTTGCAACGTAGTGTGTTTGGGTAGAAAAGTTTGGGAATGTGATATCTCTGCCTTCTTTGCAAAGTAGTGTGTTTGGGTAGAAAAGTTTGGGAATGTGATATCTCTGCCTTCCTTGCAACGTAGTGTGTTTGGATAGAAAAGTTTGGGAATGTGATATCTCTGCCTTCCTTGCAACGTAGTGTGTTTGGGTAGAAAAGTTTGGGAATGTGATATCTCTGCCTTCCTTGCAAAGTAGTGTGTTTGGATAGAAAAGTTTTGGAATGTGATATTTCTGCATTCCTTGCAAAGTAGTGTGTTTGGATACAAAAAAATTGGGAATGTGATATCTCTGCCTTCCTTGCGAAGTAGTGCGTTTGGGTAGGTAGAAAAGTTTGGGAATATGATATCTCCGCCTTCTTTGCAAAGTAGTATGTTTGTGTAGAAAAGTTTGGAAATGTGATATATCTGCCTTTCTTACAAAGAAAATGGCGTGTAATGTTACGTATTATATACTATTTCACTTTCGAGGTATGTACAATAGTACTACTTTAAAAGCTTATTGCTACAAGCAAGTTGTTAAAAGAGTCCTTAAGTGAAAACTATACTGGAATCATTTAAAAAAACGGAATGCAGCGAGAATCGAACCCGCAATCTACGCGACTGGAATACAAGCGTCTCAACAGCTAGGATGCGGTGATAATATATTACACTTTAGTTGAATATAATACTAACTGGATGGATTATTGCTATGTGGCATTTTATTTCTACCAACCATCCAAAACTACGTTTGATAAAAACTTATTTAAAATACCAGAGGTACACAACTTTTTTACGTTCCACTGAAAATCGAATACCGTATCTCCCGGATTGTTTTTCGATCTCTTTTGACTAGACCGTGGAGATCCTCTATGTATGTATATTTGTACTTGTATAAAATGAAACATCGATCCAATTTCCAGACATCACGTTGTATTTGCGGAATTAAACCAACAGTGGTAATGTTTAATTTGGCTCCGTCCCAAACGAGGCTTGTGTCATGCACTGAACACTAAACAAAACATTGAACACTGAACACGGCTCTCCAGGGCGACAGTGCTGTGTGTATACACTCACGTGTTAACATATATTGATGCTTCTCAGAATTTAGGATTGCCTTTGATAGTTGTTTAATATCAGGACTGTGGAATCAAGGGAAGTGACTAAACACAAGATTGTATGGGACACAAGTTGAAGACGTAGAGCAGCGGTT
This sequence comes from Odontocerum albicorne, assembly GCA_949825065.1. Lineage (NCBI taxonomy): Eukaryota > Metazoa > Arthropoda > Insecta > Trichoptera > Odontoceridae > Odontocerum > Odontocerum albicorne. Next base: position 34,238,797 of record OX463858.1, read on the forward strand.
GGCAACCAGCGGCCCGCGAGGCGTCTTGGTGCGGCCCGCAAGATTCACATTTAGACGCAATACTACGCGTCTCTACTTCAAAAATACAGGCTAATGTAAAAAAACTTGCAAGTCAAATGCAGCCACAAAAATCTCATTGATTTTATTAACTACCAAATAAATGTCGTAAAAATATATTATAACTAGCGTTTTATTTTTAAAACTAAAATATTTGTACAAAAATATTGTAGGTATATCACTGTAATGACATATAGCCCAAGTGCGGCTCGCACGTATCCCCACGTAAAATATTTGGCCCTCTTACAACAAAAGGTTGCCGATCCATGTCGTAGAGGAACAACAAAATGTTTATATATTGATATATGTATTGGAAAAAACCAAACAACTTAAATTCCGAAGAACTATTTGTTTAAATTTTTTGCATCTTTGTGCCAACTCTAGGCGTTATTTATAAATTTTTCATTTCATTTTTTTTTACAGAGTGGAAATAAAGTTTGAACACATAAGCTAACATGAATATTTTTTGTCAAAAACATTTTCAATGTGTTTTTCTCTTAAAAGTAATAAATATGACCGAACTCATAGGTAAACTTATACCCCCGAATCCTAGGCGGGAAAATGCCTCTGTTATTCGAGGGTTTTAGCAGAAGACGAGGTTCGAATACTGAACCTAACGCACGGAAATCTAGTACATTACCACGTGACTATACCCTGGACGGATAGTGTTGTTATAAGGATATACCTACATATCATAATGAATCTGAATAACTGATTCGAATGAATCTGAATAACTGTTATAATAGTTATACTTACTGATTCGAATGAATCTGAATAACTGTTATAATAGTAATACTTACTGATTCGAATGAATCTGAATAAGTGTTATATACACTTACTGATTGGACGGATAATACCGTTATAAGGATAAACGTATTATAATAGATCTAAATAACTATTGTAATATTGGGAGATCATTCGAAGGGAGTAGCACGGCGCGGGGTTCAAATCGGCGACCTTCAGCACGGAAGTCTTGTCCATTACCGCACGGCCATGCACCTCGAGTGTAAGTATTGTATTGTGTTCAATGAAACTACTTTATTTATATAATAAAAATACAATACAAAAATATGATAAAAAATAGTGTCTGAGGCAAAAAAAATGTGACGTCCTCGCGGCCGGCTCGCACTCTATAGGTGGGGGTATATCTCAACTGGGAAGATGTTACGAGATCACCTTTTGATATCTTCTCTCTTGAATGTATTTTATTTTCCATCAGCTTAAAATATGTATTCAATTTCAGGAAATAGTATATTTATACATAATATGTTGCTATATTTAAACTTATGTTTATTTAATTATCTTCTTCTTCCTAGTGTCATGTCAGGTTCCCCCAACGTTGACTATCACCTGAGAGTAAGAATCTTTGTCCCCGGCAGCCCGAAAAAGATCCCCAACGCTCCTTATACCAGTCCAGTCACGTATATTGCTGAGCCAGGAGATTTTCCTCCTGCCAACACCTCTTCAACCCTCTATTTTGCCTTGGATGTTCAGGTGCAGTAATTTGTACTTGTCTCCTTTAAGTAAATGACCCAAATAGGACACCTTTCGGATTTTAATATTAGTCAGCAACTCTCTATCAACTTTGGCTCTTTGAAGAACCCTCGTGTTGCTGACGATATCCGTGCAGGGTATCCGTAGCATTATCCGGTGTATCCACATTTCGAATGCTTCCAGTCGGTTCTTACTACCAACTTTGAGGGTCCATATTTATTTTGTAGGAATACCTACCTAAATAAATAAATAAATAAATAATTGTCAAAATGAATAAGTGAATTGTTAAACACAATTAAATTAAATTAATTATTGTCAGATAGTAAACATACAGGGGCAATGACCGATGAAGAATTCAATGATTGTCACACACTATGAACAACAACAATATTTACTATTTACAACGTCTGCGAATTGGCTAGCCATCTCCAAATATAAATAATTAACCTACCGCCAATTCATTCGCTAGAGCAAGGCAGATATGTATCGCGAATGTATTCACTCATTGGTATAAATTACTCGGACGCCGAGAAATAAACATATTATTATTGTCATTCATTCAACTGTCAAGACTTATTATTTATCACCCACTGTCACTTTCGCTTTTTATATCCGCATTCCTGAGTCTATATTTATTTGAATACAAATCAAGATCATCATGACTTATAGAGATAAGCAATCCGCTATATTGATGACTCTGAACGAGAAGTAACGCAGAATCAACTAAAACGAAGATAACGATGTCGATATCAAAATCATCAGCACGTTCTAATAGGACACACGCTACATTGATAACGACCATCGTTACATTTTATAAAAACCTTAAATATAAAAAAAATAATTAAACATTTAATGAATCAACAAATACTAAAAATATATCCCTGGTCGTTGAGAGGATTTTCCAATATTTGGAATACTATAGATTCACAAAAATCAAACTGGAAATCCCTGCGTGGAATAAAACCGATCCACTCAGGGAATTCGTGCATGACCTAATTTAACATGTAGTTTAAAATTAAACACAATATTTCGAATACTCCCACAGGAATTCAAAATTTTGTAAGCGTGATTTGTTAATTAGTAATCGCGATTTGTAAATTAGTAATCGCTTGTCGTGTTTGAAAGGGGGTTTTAATTGCATCGCTAGTCTTGTTTAAATGGGGATTTTAATTGCATCGCTAGTCGTGATTGAACGGGGATTTTAATTGCATCGCTAGTCATATTTAAACGTGGCTCAAACTCGCTGGACATTATTGATAGTGTTATTATTATGCAGAAGTCTAGAGGTAATGGATACTAAAATATTATAAATACATTAAATTGTAAGCGACTCGTGCTGCATTACAGCATATTTGTTACTTTAAATCGGATAAAGCGCGTTTTCTGAAATGGAAAGAAAACCCACTGACGAGCTCTCGGAAAATATGGCACCTGGAGACCAACTGTCTTGGCCTGAAGGAGATCACTGAATGAACTCCGAGTAGGTGTTACTAGATGCAAGACCAAAATGTTAAGATGGGGTTTATTGAATAAAAGTAGCACTGAATGTAATATGTAGTGGGAATATACAAGACATACAAAACATTTTATGTTTATCCGAACATCGGGATAACATGCTCTGAGCAGGACCTTATTAATGCAAATAATAGGCAATCTCTGTTGTCTTTTACTGAAAACACATTGCATAACTGATAGTACGGATACGGAAATTGAGGAATGAATTTAAAAGCGTTATTCAAATGAACGCAAATCTCCTGGCTTCGCAATATACGTGATTGGACTGATACAAGAAGCGTTGGAGATCTTTTTTGGGCTGCTGGGGACAAAGATGCCTACTCTCAGGGGAGTTAACGTTGGGGGGACTTGATATGACACTAGGAAGAAGAATATTCAAATGGAAAAGGTTTTTTTTTTTTTCGAAAATAACGGCAGCACTTTGTGGTGACATAATAAGAAACATAGGTAATAATCCAATGTCAACAATAATACGAGTATATTGGGTTGTCTAAAAAATAATTTTGCATTTCTTGATACTCGTAGATGTCGTAAGGATGAAATTATCGTTACTTACTCCATTCTAAACGTGTCGAATATATATGATTGTGAAAGGTAATAGTTAAGCGCATTTTTTTGGTAATTATTTCGAAAAAAATTTATTTTGTTTCTCGTAATTTTAAAGATGTAACAAATAAGTTGTTTTTTTTCTGGTGCTTCATACTTTTTACTACCGCAAAGGTAAAAATGCGATACAAACTAGAAAAAATATATAAACAGTGTGTAGCAACAATATACTAAACAACTGTGTGTTTCATTCGTGGTTTAAAAAAATCGTAATGGTGATATGACACTCGAAATAGCGTTAACTCTGGAAAGCCGATTACCACTGATGACGACCAAATGAAAGATCTGATAGAAAATAACCAGTGTTGTACGACACCACCGATTACTGATAAACTGAAAATTTCAATAACCATCGTCCACAAGCATTTGGTGTAATTTTTCCGTTTGAATTTTACCTAACAATACGAAATTACTTTCTGAGCAATCTAAAAATAAATCCTTCTGCAGCATTTCCTCAATTGGGAGATTGGTTATTCAATTTTGTCTTTTTTTGTTATTCCCCATAAAACTTGACTTTCTCATTGCCCTTTAGAGATTTAATTGAAGTGAAACTTCTATTGACGCGGTAGGGCAAATCGGCCTGAACGTCACGAAAAGTGAAACCGTGTATAATATTATTATTTTATTATTATTAAATATTTTATTTATTAATAAATTATTATTAATTACTTTAATAATAATTATTATTTATTAATAATAATAATTAATAAAATTTTAAAATTACTAAGTGTATCATATTATTATTAAAACTATTATTTACTATTAAAATTATAATTATTTATTATTAAAAATTAAAAAAATATATTTTTTGTCATATACGAGTATTATTGTATTAATATATTTAACATTTATTAATTTTATTTTAAATTATAGTATTTATTTTAAATTTATGTTAATATTTATTTCATATATAATTTATATTTAACATATAATTATAATTATATATATATGTTATTATAATATAAATAATTATATTATAATTAATTACAATATAATTAATTAGTAATATTATTAATAATATAATAAAAATAATATAATAATGAATAAATAATCATTTAAAAATAATTAATTTAATCATTAATAAATAACATAAAAATATTATTATAATATATTTAATATAAAAAATATAATTTTAATATTATTAAGTGTATTACATTATTATTAAAATTATCATTTAGTAATAAAATTATTATTAAAAATAAAAAAATATATATTTTTTTATTTAAATTCCACATAACCATTTGACAAATGGACAAAAACCAATGCATAAAATCAACTTTTCCTAGGAGCTAAGAAGTTTCACTTCTACCACGCGAGAGTCTCACGCATCGGTTTTTTTTTATTTGTACGCAAGTCTTGTATTATTGATTGAATTCAATTGTTTTACTTTCCGTATTGTACATATTGTCATTTTTTGCATTATGTTCAAAATTGTTAAAAAAGTCATTCCATTTATTCAATATAACAACATTGAATAATGACTTTGTTGTTCCACTTATTACATTGATCTCTGCTACACGTGTTTCTACCTCATATCCCGAGGCTCTCTTAAGGCGGAACGACTCATTTCGTCATTCTAAACCGTGGATTATTGATAGAAATATTATACAATAGATATTTCAAAATAATGAAAGCCCTTTAAACAAAGTGAATATCTTGCTTCGTTATTGGTTTGACATTTGTTAAGAACCACAACACTGAAGTTGTAAATAAACCACAAAGAAGGAATTTTGTAATAATTATTATATTCTTCGAGATATACTGAAAATATCTTTAAATATAATATTATTTAAGATTAAAATCATTTGCCATTTACTGGTCTTTTCACTGGTCTTTCATATTGTATGATATATTATTAAAATAGATCAAAAAGATCACTATACGATGGTTTAGATATGTAGAACGAATGAATGAAAAAAGACAAACTAAACAAATTTACAGTAAATGTGAGTGAGAGGCGTGGTGGAGGAAGCCCACGGAAAAAAAGTTAGATCAAGTGAATGATATTTTTAAAGAAGGAATTGCTTTAAGTCAAAGAAATCGTAGGCGTTGTGTAAGAAGGGGTATGAATTTCAAAGACATAAAATAACGATTTTCTAGTCATGTGCGCAGTAATATTTAATGTTAATCACATTTCTAGTCATATGAGCAGTAATATTTAATGTTAATTAAATTTCTAGTCAAATAAGCAGTATCTAATATTTAATGTTTATCACATTTCTAGTTATATGAGCAGTTATATTTAATTTTAATCATATTTCTAGTGATATGAACAGTAATATTTAATGTAAATACCATTTCTAGTCATATGAGCAGTAATATTTAATGTCAATCACATTTCTAGTCATATGAGCAGTAATCTTTAATGTTAATCCCATTTCTAGTTATATGAGAAGTAATATTTAATGTTTATTCCATTTCTAACCACATGAGCAGTAATATTTAATGTTGATCACATTTCTAGTCATATGAGCAGTAATATTTAATGTTAATCCCATTTCTAGTGATATGAGCAGTAATATTTAATGTTTATTCCATTTCTAGCCACATGAGCAGTAATATTTAATGTTTATCACATTTCTAGTTATGTGAGCTGTAATATTTAATGTTAATCACATTTCTAGTCATATGAGCAGTAATATTTAATGTTAATTACATTTCTAGTCAAATAAGCAGTACCTAATATTTAATGTTTATCACATTTCTAGTCATATGAGCAGTAATATTTCATGTTAATCATATTTCTAGTGATATGAGCAGTAATATTTAATGTTTATTCCATTTCTAGCCACATGAGCAGTAATATTTAATGTTGATCACATTTCTAGTCATATGAGCAGTAATATTTAATGTTAATAACATTCCTACTCATATGAGCAGTAACATTTAATGTTTATCCCATTACAAGTCATATGAGCAGTAATATTTAATTGTTAATAACATTTCTAGTCATACGAGCAGTAATATTTAATGTTAATCACATTTTATTATTATACCTTCTTTTTACACTTTCCTTTCCAACTTAAAACGCTCAAACTTGTATTAATCAAAATGTTCAACAATTGATTACTTTGTTATTCTACTAATTACATTAATCTTCACTACACGTATTTCTACCTTCTATCCCGAGGCTCTTTTCAGGCGGAATGATCCCGGTTTGTAATGAGAGTAGTTCTTATACACGATTTTAATTAATTCAAATTCTTTGTACCAATATTGTTAGAATTCGACAATATTCGTTTTAATGCAAAGAAAACATTGCAAAACGCTTTATATTTTTCAGTTATCTATTTTTAGTTTCACCTATGGCTTTATCAAAATCTAAAGTTTCAAAATTTAATGATTTATACATTTTTTGACGTAGATAAAACTTTTACCTTCCTATATTTGAAATTATTATTTGTCTCCATTACGTTATGGGTTTGTAAGTTCTGAATAATTATTATTAGACATACTACGATATATAGTCTTCCATTCAAGTGATTTTATTTATTTTAAAAGAAACATAACTATGCTTTCGAAATAAATTCACAGCTCTCATAATAAACCTTGAACATTTCACCTGAAGAGAGTCTCGGGGTAGGAGGTAGAAATACGTGTTGCCGGAATGAATGTAATTAGAAGAATCACAAATATATTTAAAGTCAAATATTCTAATACGGAGTTTTACAAAGTTAAAGCCAAAACCTTTGATGAAGATGTGGTATTTATCTTAAAATATTCCTCTACCTTTATTTATATACAATTTTCATTCCATCCCCTATTTTCCTAGACATTAATATTTTGTTTTAATGATTTGTCACATGCAAAAAACAATAAAGTTAGGAAATAATTGATTGCAATATAGTTGGTATGCAGATCTTGCGGAATGTGATAGTAACCAATCCGGTTTTAGGTGTAGTACAGTGTATAGTGTAGTGTGTTCATAAATTTTGATAATACCTCCTAAAAAGTGTTATCTCTAAGTGCTTTTTAAAGCTGCAAAAAAAATATTTATATCGAAAAAAATATTCAATAAAGACTTTCCGCGCACGTGATTTGACGCAAATAATACAAGTTTCGCATATAATGCATATTTCCCATAAGCAAGAACAATTGACGTCACGTCGCAATTAACATAAATGGAAATTGGCTCGGAGGCCGGCTTGGCAATTAATCAGCAGAGTGTACGAGGTATCAGCAAACAAGCGCACTGCCCGACAGCAGGGACACAACACAAGAGGAAGTGCGGCCGTTGAGCCTATGCACTATAAAGGGGTTTGTTGGCTTATCGTTTCGTTCGTTCGTTCGTATTGCTAGTGTTAGAAATTTCACTGCAGGACACTGTTCCTTAATATGGAGCCCGTGGTCACCGCGTGATAAAAGATCAACGAGAGACTCGAAGATTAAAGACAGAAACGTATTTCCTTATTTTACTTAAATCTTCTTTTTTCGCGTGGTACGAGTACCATTTAACTTATTCAAATAAATCAATAATTTTATTTCCATGCCCGGACCATCAATTGTGCCATGTATCGGACGTATGTATGCGTCATAATACAACATAGAATTGATTGTTTTTCTTAATTGGTTTGATATATAAATTCATGTTTTGTTTTGATGTATAATATTTGTATATGTATGTATTTGGTATTTTGTATGTAAAATATATGTTTGTTGGGATCCGTGCGGTATCGCGACCGCAACGGAAATACACCTTATGCACGGTCACCGCGAGACTATATCGCAAGCCGGCCGGCCTCTGCAGGCGCACAACTTTCGAAAATTGTGACATTTCACTTGTTTCCAGTAGGGGGCGACATAGATCTCCCTGTTATTCGTATCAATCAGATTCTGCCCAGAGTATGTAGTCCCGATGTTTGAACACATTATAATAGCATATGTTATCTATTGTTTATAGTTAAGGCATTAGTATTGTAGAGGTTTAAAGACATTGTAATTTGTTTTAATCAAACACGGTTTATTCCACTTTTGTAACGGTATATAACCCTGCCAATTTTAAGGCTTTCACCTTGTCATCAGGGTAGAGTCTTGTTTGTGCTCCTCTGATGATAAGGTGGAAGCTTTAAAACCGTTAGGGTTATACCGTTACAAAAAGTGGAATAAACAGTGTTTGATAAAACAAATTACCAGCATATGTTGTTAATGTTGTATATGGTATTCACACAATAATATTCAGTTACTTCCGTTAAAGAAACCCCATCTTTGCATTTTTATCTTGCATCTAGTCATCCCTACTCGGAGTCTGTTTGGTTATCTTCAAGGTAGAGGAATCGTCAATTCTTGAACTCTCTTCATGAAATTATTCCTGAATTTCAATCTCAACATTGCTGGTTGATGATCATATAAGGGGGTGTCTTAGTTCCTCAACGTGAATAGACAATATGAAGAGATAATTCAGGCATTTTAAAGATACAGGGTTGTCTTTGGCCTCAGTAATAACTGGAGTAGCTACTCACGGTTCATCATTGTTGCGATATTACCGCATGTGCAGAGACAAAAACCTCGTATCTCCACTTGCGAGTGTTGTTACCAGACGATACTTTTCATTAAACTTTTTAATTTTTTTGGGTACAGTTAGAATAAACTTTTGGCTTTCAGTAGCTTATACGCTACCTGTCAATAATTCTTATAGCGCTAATAAACAACACTAAAATAACACTGTTTAAAACACTGCTTGACGAAAAGCTGCAGCAGATTAAATCAGCCAGTCGTCTCGAAGTTAATCTTTGTGTCATCGGAACTTTAGGTTTGATCTGTCAAAGCTATGTTTTTGCTAAAGTGCAACAGCTTACACACAATAACCTTTATATACATTAGCAGCGACGGCCGGTCTAGAGGTGCGCTGAACCGGGGAAATAATTCGTAATAAATAAATTATATATTCGCAAACATGACTTCCAAAAATGTTAAATATTTTTATATATTAAATATGTATAAGAATACTGACAAATTGTACGAGGATTTTTATTGAAGTGAAAATTCAAAACAAAATTTAAAATAAGTTTGCCAATACTACCGGAGCGATCTCCAATACGCACCGGACGGAAACGCTTATTCATATAGGGCAGACAGAGACATACAGTAAACCGTGAGATAGCGATATTTCATATTCGCTCAGCATCTCGAGGAGGGCTGGGGCTCAGCGCACCAGCGCATCTCGGGACCAGCCGCCGCTGTACATTAGCGTCTCCCATCTATTTTCATACTAAATCACGAGGGGAACCTGTCACATAATTTGAGAAAGATTGGACGAACAGAAAAAGGTATCTGGGTAGTTTGTGTGACTAGCCCTATAGCGTGCAATAGTCGTCTTCTCTAAAAAAAGGTGAGCTAATTGATGACTTGACTGAAGCATTGACGAGGATTCTTGTGTTCAGACTATAGAAATTAAGGGCTCTTGGAAGGCTATCTATTCACTTAACGGGGCTAGAGAAATAAACTAATTTAAATTGATTTTTTGTGAATAACAACCGTTTTGGAAGGTCTATTTCAAAATAGACTGTATGAATGGAGGTTTTGATGCGAGTAGAGGGGGGCTGTGTTTACCACTAACAATTTGCATCAGATTTGCATGTATAAATCTGGATGCATGTAGTTTGCACTGTGCATGTGCAATCGGGAATAATGAATCGAATTACTCAAGCAAACTCAATTATTAACATCAAGAATTAATTGGAGAATACTCCAACACATTTACTACAACCGAATTGAAAATTCGTGTTTGACAATAATTGGGTATTATTTAAAGTGTTTTTGTTACGTTGATTAGAGCGTATTTAATTAAAATTGAGTGGCAAATACTTTGTGGATGAATTGATGTACATAGTTGGGTAAGTAAATAGTATGTGAGTTGCGCAAGGAAAAATCGTTGAATGAATTATTTTAAATATAAAGTGATTGATAATAAAGTCTGAAACTAAATGCAATATATGGGTGAGAAATGAAAGAGTTGTGAATTTAAGGAATTCTGTTATAATTCTAGTAGATTTTTTTTAGATGACGGTAGAATTGAGAAAGATATCGAACGGTGTGTAGCGATATGAAACAAAGTTAATGGGACCCTTAAACATTTATACTCGAATCAGACTAAGATGATCAAAATCTACTAAGATGATTTGTATTGGGTGTTAACATAAATTGTGTCCGTTTTTTTTTTAAATTTAAAACTGAGCACCAAAAGTAAAACAAAATGGTAAAGATTATACGTCATTCAAAAGAAAATTTTCTGCTCTACAAGATACTGTGTTTGTTTTTACATTACATATATTATTTTATTTGATTACAAGCCTTCAAAATGGAATTCTGAGTAGACGAAAGTGAGCATTTTCGACACCTCATTCTGTTCGCGTTCAATCGATGAAATAAAGCTGCTCACGATAATTGCGAAATATACGGTGAAGATGCTATGAATGAAAGGACAGCTCGTCGATGGTTTTTGCGTTTCAAAGACGGTAATTTTGACCTGAAATGTATGGAGCGTTCCGGACGACCAATGAACTTCGATGAGGACCGCTTAAACCATATTATTCACGAAGATCCTTTATTGCACATTATGCTAGCACCCAAGTATTTAAATTTTGTTACTTGTTCAATTGGTGTGTCGTCGATCGCCACATTGCATCCAACTTTCTCTCTGGCTAGAGTCATGCATTTAGATGATGGAGATAGACATGTTGCATTTTTTGGAAGCAGTGTGGAATCGATGTAGCATTTGTTGCAGGTCTTCTTCTGATTCGGCTATGATGGTGGCATCGTCAGCATAGCATATGATGTTTAGCATATCGTCGTCCATCTTGTATCCCAGGTTTAGGTCGGCAATTTCTTCTATAATTGTATCCATAACCAAGTTCAACACAAATGGGCTTAAACTATCTCCTTGTCTTACTCCCGTTGGTGTTGGAACGTCATTAGAGAGGTCTCCGTCTTTCCCCATTGAATCAATTTGAAAAAAAAAAATTTTTTCGGATGATAGCTAAACCAACCTTAAAGTTCTACTCTCCAAATTAACTAAATTATCTTTGCTGCTCGACACCATATAAATAAATAATAATGTTAATTGAAATTTGGTTTCATCATTCATGGAAAAGTTAGTAAAACGTTAGATTTGCTCCTTAGGATTTCGAGTTCGATTGTATTGTATTACACTTTCGTTGTATGCAGTACGGTCTAGGAAGTTATTGCCATGTGGAAAAATCTTCCAACCAACCAGAAATATATTAAAAAGACTTTGAGTGAATCCCAGACTAGAATCTTTTATAAAAAAAGCTAGATTCCAGCAGGAATCGAACCCTCAATTCCTGAGTTGGGAGACAATCGTCTTACCAACTGGGCCACGGAGGTCTTCGATTCCCGATGGGGCTCAAAACAATAAACTGATCTAAAAAGAGAGCTCGTCTGTTAACAGTTCTCACAAGCGATAAAAGTATGTATGGTTCATTCTAAAATGTGTGCTTGCTGAAGTGCAGCACTTTGCATACAGTAAGCCAAAATACGCATCGGAGTCTTCCATCCATAAAATGGCTGACAACCATATTCAATCACGAGAAAACACTGTATGATTCGTCCTTTTTTGTTCGTTTAATAAGTGCCTTTTGAGAAGGGGGTTGGTAAAAGGGGATTGGTAAAAGCGTTATGTCTAATCGTGAGAGGGAAAATGACTTGGAATGGGATTTGGCGTCAAAGTGTCGCCAGCGAGGCGCCATTCCATGTTTTCCACTAAATTACTCAGTCGCATTCAGTTCGAACAGTGCTAAAACGATATTAGAGTTATGTATTATAAGAATTTGTTATTTTTTCATTCATTATCAGCCTTATTTATTGTTTGTAATTTGTTTTATCAAACACTGTTTAGTCCACTTTTTTGTAACGGTATAACCCTACCGGTTTCAAGGTGCACACCTCATCTTCAGGGGAGCACAAACAAGACTGAATTCTGTTCGAACTGGTACCGAGATACACGTTTCTAACGATTAACATTCGGGTTGAGGACGGGGGAGGGGAGGGAGGAATGAGACGATCTCGGCCAGCAGCGGTGAGATTTGTTGGATATATGTGTTTGCCAGATATTCACCTCGATGCACTGACTTAGAAATTTCCAGGGTCTCTAATCTGTCCAATTTATTTCCGTCACTACTGATATGTAAGAATTAGGCATCATCGATAGAAAATGTGTGGTTTTCACGGTGACAATGATTAGCCATTTCAGAATTAATTAGAGGATTTGTTAAGGCGGATTTGTGTGCACGAAATCTCTTTTCAAAAAATCTTCCGGTCTTTCCTATATATAAATTATCACAGCACATATCATAGCACATACAAGTTTATACACACCACTGTTGCTAAGTATTCCTTTTTTGCCTTTCCCATTCAATAAGAGTTTCCGGAGATTAAAGTTAGGGTAAAAAGTTGGCTTTATGTGACCTGGAATTTTTTTTGATATTTCATACACGTTTTTTTTATAAATATGACTTGGCTCCACTTATAGGTGTCATTAAATATATGAAGTTTTATAAGTTTCTTTTTTGTTTTGGTTTTTAAAAGTGAATCAATGAGGCTTAGCCATTATTTGTAGCTATTTTTTATGGTTAATTCTTTTTTTAAATTGTCGTCGGTTAATGGGACACTGAGCAATCGATGAAGTATACAGTTAAAGGCGGCGAATTTATAGTTATTAGGATGGTTGGAAGTTGTTTCTTTATTGTATTTGTGTTCTGTTCGGTTCTGTCTGCATCAAACGTATTCACTGATATTATGCAATTAATATACATACATACATAAATATCTACTATCAACGTCATCTATCTGTCGGGGTAAGCAGAGAAGAGAAACCTACGTTTTGCAGACGATACTCCACTTTTCACCAAATCTTTTAATTAAATTTAAGTGCTGCTTCACAGGGTAGAAGATGAAAGCAACTTTATGGGACTCTAAATTAATAAACAAAAAAATATCATGGTTATTGATTCGAACAGTAAAATACAATCAAGGCATCAACAAGATTTGCAGATTGAACATTATATAATTAATGTTGGGTCTGGAATCGCTGACAATGGTCGCTGTGAAGAAACAGAAATCAGGAGAAGAACTGATATGGCAAAGAGTGCTATGCCGATCCTGGACTGATATAAAGAAGCAGACATCTCACGAGCAGTTAAAATACGTCTTGTTAAAATCCTGATTATCTTAATATTTATCCATGCCTCAGAAACTTGAGCAATAAAGACCAGAGAATATTCTAGGAGAGACTTTTTCTACATGTGTTGATGTAAACGATTGCTGAGTGTTTCGTCGAAGGAACAACGAACGAATGCCTCTATTTGGTAAGTATGAGGGAACAGTATTTAATTATTACCTACGGCATCCTTTCTCCGTAATGATAATTTGCTTTGGGAATTTTATAACTTGCCTGGTGCTCGATATCTACTCGCTAGAAGTATCGAATATTCATCACGAAAGAAGAGTTGTAATGATGTACGAAATTTGTCAGGTTTATTTTCAGATTATTTTTTTGTGGTGTAAAACATATTTTGTGGTGTAAAACATATCGTGCGGTGTAAAACATATTTTGTGGTGTAAAACATATCGTGTGGGGAAAAACATATTTTGTGGTGTAAAACATAATTTGTGGTGTAAAACATATTTTGTGGTATAAAACATATTTTTTGGTGTAAAACATGTTCTGTGGTGTAAAACATATTTTGTGGTGTAAGACATATTTTGTGGTGTAAAACATATTTTGTGGTATAAAACATATTTTGTGGTGTATTACATATTTTTTGGTATAAAACATATTTTGTAGTGTAAAACATATTTTGTGGTGTAAAACATATTTTGTGGTAAAAAACATATTTTGTGGTGTAAAACATATTTTGTGGTGTAAAACAAATTTTGTGGTATAAAACATATTTTGTGGTGTAAAACATGTTCTGTGGTGTAAAACATGTTCTGTGGTGTAAAACATATTTTGTGGTGTAAGACATATTTTGTGGTGTAAAACATATTTTGTGGTATAAAACATATTTTGTGGTGTAATACATATTTTTTGGTATAAAACATATTTTGTAGTGTAAAACATATTTTGTCGTGTAAAACATATTTTGTGGTATAAAACATATTTTGTGGTGCAAAACATATTTTGTAGTATAAAACATATTTTGTAGTGTAAGACATATTTTGTGGTGTAAACATATTTTCTAAAATGAAGTTCACATTCATTTTTCGAGTCTTCTCTTTGTTATAATATTTCACACGAGTTTTCCCAAACTCTTATTGTTTATAATAATATAATATTAGTTCCACTATGGCTTGATATAGCAAACTCTTATTGTTTATAATAATATAATATTAGTTCCACTATGGCTTGATATAGCAAACTCTTATTGTTTATAATAATATAATATTAGTTCCACTATGGCTTGATATAGCAAACTCTTATTGTTTATTATAATATAATATTAGTTCCACTATGGCTTGATATAGCAAACTCTTATTGCGCATAATAATATAATATTAGTTCCACTATTGCTTAACTTGGCAGTCTAAGAACGTTGAAATGTTTGAGAAAATTAAATGTATTATATAATATAATGTTTTCTTACGGCCTTAAGTATCTCTAAAGAGAACTTCTTCTTCTTCTAAGTGCCCTGTCGGGTCCCCCCAACGTTGGCGATCACTTCGGCGAATCCGTCTCGGTCCTGAGCCGCCCGGAACAGTTCCTCTGCACTCCGGATGCCGGTCCACTCCCTCACATTCCGCAGCCAGGACATCTGTCTTCTTCCGGGCCCCCGGTGTCCCTCGATTTTCCCCTTCAATATAAGCTGGAGCAAGTGGTACTTCTCTCCACGCAGCACGTGACCCAGATATGAAATCTTTCTAACTTTTATAGTGGACAACAACTCCTTGTCAGCTCTAGCTCGCCTCAGGACTTCGGTATTTGTCACCATGTCTGTCCAGGGAATTTTGAGCATTCGACGATGCAACCACATTTCAAATGCTTCCAGTCTGTTCATTGCCTGGACTTTCAAGGTCCATGTTTCACAACCGTACAATAAAACAGACCACACATAGCATCTAATCATCCTCTGACGGAGTTTCAAATTTAAGTTGTCATCACAGAAGAGCGACTTCATTTTATTAAATGCAGTTCTTGCTGCCTCAATTCTGCACCTGATTTCCACATCCGGGTCGAGAGACTGCGTGAGTATGTTGCCGAGGTATCTGAATTTCTCCACCCTTTCGACGCTACGGCCGTTCAAACGCAACACTGACCCACTGTAATCCAACCGCCCGAATGTCATCCACTTGGTTTTACTGACATTTATTGTAAGACCCACTCTTTCACCGGACTCGTCAACAAGATTAAGAAGGTCCTGGAGATCATTGACGCTTTCGGCTAGTAAAACGGTGTCATCCGCATATCTGATATTGTTTATCATAACGCCATTAATCTTCAAACCTTTATCGGTGCTGCTGAGGGATCTTTTAAAGACATGGTCAGAATATACATTGAATAACAATGGAGATAGGATACAACCCTGTCTTACGCCTCGTTGGATAGCAATTGCATTCGAATTCTCGCATCCCTGTCTTATTTCGGCTGTCTGGAACCAGTAGAGGTTCTTAATAAAATTCAGATCTTTAGTATCAATGTTGCAATCGGCAAGCATTCTGATTAAGTCAGTATGTCTTACCCTGTCAAATGCCTTCTCGTAGTCAATAAAGCATGCAACTACTTCCTTTCTTTGATCTCGACACTTTTGTATTAATACGTTTACAGCCAATAGTGCTTCACGTGTTCCAAACGCATTCCTGAAGCCAACTACGAAGAAGCCAACCTAAAGAGCCTGAATTCCTGAAGCCAACCTAAAGAGAACTACGGCAATAAATTATTATCAAACACTACAATATCGTAAAAAATAATACAAAAGTATCCATCATGCATCTTGTCAGTCTAATGAGTGTCCCGTTTATTATCCATCATGTATCTTGTCAGTCTAATGAGTGTCCCGTTTAGTATCCATCATGTATCTTGTCAGTCTAATGGGTGTCCCGTTTAGTATCCATCATGTATCTTGACAGTCTAATGAGTGTCCCGTTTAGTATCCATCATGTATCTTGACAGTCTAATGAGTGTCCCGTTTAGTATCCATCATGTATCTTGACAGTCTAATGAGTGTCCCGTTTAGTATCCATCATGTATCTTGACAGTCTAATGAGTGTCCCGTTTAGTATCCATCATGTATCTTGTCAGTCTAATGGGTGTCCCGTTTAGTATCCATCATGTATCTTGACAGTCTAATGAGTGTCCCGTTTAGTATCCATCATGTATCTTGACAGTCTAATGAGTGTCCCGTTTAGTATCCATCATGTATCTTGTCAGTCTAATGGGTGTCCCGTTTAGTATCCATCATGTATCTTGTCAGTCTAATGAGTGTCCCGTTTAGTATCCATCATGTATCTTGTCAGTCTAATGGGTGTCCCGTTTAGTATCCATCATGTATCTTGTCAGTCTAATGAGTGTCCCGTTTAGTATCCATCATGTATCTTGTCAGTCTAATGAGTGTCCCGTTTAGTATCCATCATGTATCTTGACAGTCTAATGAGTGTCCCGTTTAGTATCCATCATGTATCTTGTCAGTCTAATGGGTGTCCCGTTTAGTATCCATCATGTATCTTGTCAGTCTAATGAGTGTCCCGTTTAGTATCCATCATGTATCTTGTCAGTCTAATGGGTGTCCCGTTTAGTATCCATCATGTATCTTGTCAGTCTAATGAGTGTCCCGTTTAGTATCCATCATGTATCTTGTCAGTCTAATGAGTGTCCCGTTTAGTATCCATCATGTATCTTGTCAGTCCAATGAGTGTCCCGTTTATTTGAATTTATTCGCGTATACTTGAAAAGTCTAAGAAAATTTAATATGAAATGCTTTCTTACGGCCTTAACTATCTCTACGGCGTTGAATTGTTTTCAATAACTCAACATAACAATGTTATAAAAATAGTATACAAGCATTAATTTTGTATTTTGTCAATCGAAGGAGTGTGCCCCGTATATTTTAATTCATTCCCATATATTTGAAATGTCTGAGAAAATTTAATATATATAAACTTTTCTCACGTAATAAACATCCCCAAGTAAAATATAAATTGCCTTAAATATCCCTAAAAATAACTCACGCGTTAAATTATTATTTATAATTGTACATAGTAATTTCTTTATCAAGGTATAAAAGTAACGTAACATGACACCAGTCTGATATGAGTAGTGCTTACATAACAAACCGGGATCATTCCGCTTGAAGAGAGACTCGCGATAGGATGTAGAAACACGTGTAGCGTGGATTAATGTAACTAGTGGACGAAAGTAATTTATTTGAGTTAAATCCGAAGTTTCTGATAAATTATTGTGGTATGAAAGCATGAATTTTGTAGCTTTCTCTATTTCAAAAGAAAATAATTATTTGTGCTATTTTAATTAAATGTTACCAGTATAAATAATTTTGAAATATATTACATTTTTTATATGTAAATATGTAAACTCATAACTCCTCGCAAAAAGTTGAATCAACTGACATCAAAGAATACTTTGTGTAATGGATTCTGCGAATTCGTCAGGCATTGTTTCATAAAAACTTGTTTCAATATACTCACGATGTCATAACACGAGTATATATTATGTACATATATAATAATGTAATACATAAGTAAAACATACGTTTAAAGAAAGTAATATTTAATTAAAGTGATCGGAAGAAATATTATTTTGACTCAGTATTGCGAGAAGATATATCATACAAAGAGAGAGAATAAAATATTATACAAATAACAAAAACAGAGAGAATAATATATCATACAAAGAACAACAACAGAAAAAAAATAACGTTACAAATTTACTTTGAGAAAAACTTGAATCGTTTCTTTGAAAATGGATAGTTTCTTAATAAAAAATTATGTCGTTATAGTTGGTACCAAAGAGAAAAAAAAAAGTAAAATGGCGGCTGCCTGAAAAAAAAAAACAATTTTTTTACCCTTTTTTTAAATTTTTTTAAAATTTTTTTTTAATAATTTTAAATTTTTCAAGGTAGGAACGATATAAAAACATTTATTAAAGTTTTATACTAACTTTAAAGGCAATTGGTTGGATAAAACTAGAGATTTTATGTCGACCAGGTCGAAAAAAGTAGTTACGAGAAAAACGCGTTTAAAATTTTGAGATTATTGTCCAAGTCATTCTGGCGCGGCGTAATGGCTGCATCATTTATAGCTATAACTTCGTAAATATTGAGATTTTTTAAATTTACTTTTTGCGAACATGTTCTTAAAAGTCTAAACATGAATATGCAAAAAAACATCTTTTTAAATTTCTAGAGTAGAATACCCCTTTAAGACCTCTTTAACATCTTTCTGGTTGGTCGGAAGAGATTGCATACAACAAAAGTGTAATACTAATTGTGATAATCAATTACTATAGTTTCTGGTTTGAAATCCAAATTAAGCTACTCATCCTTGCCAGTAAAGAGTGATAGGTAACAGGCCATCACTGGCAATGTTCACCATATTACAATACATCCGTGGCGCCAGGCAACTATTGTATAATGAATAAAAACGCCTGTTCTATTTGTTCGAGTATAATAGTTGCGCTCTCATATTTACTCTGGCGACGCATAAAGCAACAAACCGGGCGGCTGGAGGGTTGCGAGATGTGTTACGAGTATTACATCAATTCAATTGCTGTGATTGTGTTTTAAGTCAACACATCAATAAAATCAACATTAATTTGATTCACGAAATAAAAAAACATAAAAATAGATGGCTGTAGTTTGAAAATACTTATAAAAACGAAGCCTAACCAATGTATTTAAAACTTTAAATTGGAAGACTGAAACGCCTTCATAATTGAATGTGGTATTACTGTATTGGGCATTTTTGAAAATTTGTGGAAATACATTTGACCGCGTGATAAGAGACAAACTATGGAAAAATATTAAATGAATGTGAAAATAATTAATAAACTTCTTGCCCGGTATCCCACGGCGGAGCTTTTCAGAGAGTATCGGGTCCTGAACATAGCCAATTTGCATCTCAAATCCATTCTCTGGCACTACCATCGAGAGGAAGGGAAGATGCAGACTCAGCAGACACATGACACGCATGGCAACTAATGAAATGTTCATCATCCCTAGAGTTAAAATCTCTTTTTCCCAAAGGCAATATGCTTATTTGGCTCCCATGACGTACAATGGCGTGCCGAATTCAATAAAGATAAAGGAAGGAAAACCATTTAGACAGTCGATCGGAGCGTGGTTGTTATTGCGACAGGATTTTGAGTACTTGGGCTTTCAGGATGAATGACGTGTGGAAAAGATTTGTGTGGGCTCTTGAGTGCGGGTTTCTTCTTGTTGTTTTGATTTTTGTTGTTTTGTATTTGTGTTTCTGTATATTTTTATGTTCATTTTTATTCTTATGATTGTGTGCATTATATTATGGGATGAACATTTTTGGTTTTATTTTTGTTTCATTTTGGAATCAATTTTGGTTTTACTTTTGTTTTTGTTTTTATTATTATGATTGTGTGCGGTATATTGTGGGATGAACAAGTTTGGTCTTTCTGGAGTGATGATGTGTGAAGAGTTTGATGCCGCATGATGTTTCCAGTTGTAATTGAGTGACACTGTTTGTCAGGTTGATGAGAACGTGCAGCGGGGTTTTGTTTTTGTGTAATCAAAAATCGGAAAGAAGTATCAATTTATTTTATCATGCTAAATATCCTTAGTGAGACACAGGCAAAAGCCTAGTTTACTGGAGATACGACAAACGAAAGGCGACAAACCCAGATCCATTAAAATAATGTATGTCTAAATTAAATTACCTGTTGTTCTTTCGCAAATTATGTATATTTCTTGTCATGTGTAATAATAAATAAATAAATAAAATAAATAAATACGGTGAACGCACACTAATACGTGGTATTGTATCATTACCATATATGGTATGCTGAAAGTAGAGCATGTATTTGAATGAATTGTGCCTTGACTGAATTATGTAATATTTTGAATGATGTAAAGCACGAATCTGGTTGTCTAATATTCATGTGTGAAGGAACTACAGATGTCAATTAATTGGCGGCATACAAATGCCGATTGGGAACGTATGCGAATTATTGTATCCAGATAATATGGTACGAGTAGTGTTATTGTATCCAGATAACGTGGCACGAGTAGTGTTATTGTATCCAGATAACATGGTACGAGTAGTGTTGTATTGTAGTATCCAGATAACATGGTGCGAGTAGTGTTATTGTATCCAGATAACATGGTACGAGTAGTGTTGTATTGTAGTATCCAGATAACATGGTGCGAGTAGTGTTGTAGTATCCAGATAACATGGTATGAGTAGTGTTGTTGTACCCAGATAATATGGTACGAGTAGTGTTGTTGTATCCAGATAACATGGTACGAGTAGTGTTGTTGTATCCAGATAACATGGTACGAGTAGTATTGTTGTATCCAGATAACATGGCACGAGTAGTGTTGTTGTATCCAGATAACATGGTACGAGTAGTGTTGTCGTATCCAGATAACATGGTACGAGTCGTGTTGTTGTATCCAGATAACATGGTTCGACTAGTGTTGTTGTATCCAGATAACATGGTACGAGTAGTGTTGTTGTATCCAGATAACATGGTACGAGTAGTGTTGTATTGTAGTATCCAGATAACATGGTGCGAGTAGTGTTATTGTATCCAGATAACATGGTACGAGTAGTGTTGTATTGTAGTCTCCAGATAACATGGTGCGAGTAGTGTTGTAGTATCCAGATAACATGGTGCGAGTAGTGTTGTTGTATCCAGATAACATGGTACGAGTAGTGTTATTGTATCCAGATAACGTGGCACGAGTAGTGTTATTGTATCCAGATAACATGGTACGAGTAGTGTTGTATTGTAGTATCCAGATAACATAGTGCGAGTAGTGTTGTAGTATCCAGATAACATGGTGCGAGTGCTGTTGTTGTATCCAGATAACATGGTATAAGTAGTGTTGTTGTATCCAGATAACATGGTACGAGTGGTGTTGTTGGTCCCAGATAACATGGTACGAGTAGTGTTGTTGTATCTAAATAACATGGTACGAGTAGTGTTGTTGTATCCAGATAACATGGTACGAGTAGTATTGTTGTATCCAGATAACATGGTACGAGTAGTATTGTTGTATCCAGATAACATGGTACGAGTAGTAATGACCGAAAGTGAAGATTAATTGCAGTTTGATAAGTAAATCGTATGAGAGATCTGAAAATGAATGTTGCAAAATCTTAAGTAATGGTGATTGAAAAGTGTAAAAGGAAAAGTAAATACAATATACGTATTTATAATGAAAGATAACAACTAATTGAGGAACTCTGCGTTTTGGGTAGTATTTTCTCAGATGATCGAAGTGTGTAGAGGATATACCAAGGGGCGTGTAGTGAGAGGGGAAAAAGCAAAAGGGCATTAAAACATATGTACGAGTATGTTTGAACCGGGCAGTATGAAAATCTGCTACGATAATAATCCATTATAGTATTATATTCAGGTGCCAACGTTGATGTATGGGAGGGAAACGTGGACGTGAAAAATGATTGGAAGGAGCCGAATAGACACTGTAAAAATACGTGCATTGAGAATAATGCACAGGGTGAGAATGTTCGATAGAACACGGAATGAAGTGATAAGGAATGAATTTGAACTTAAGGCTGATGTGGGGAGTAAGAAAAACAAGAGCACGCTGAGATGGTTTGGGCATGTGGAACGAATTAACGAAGGAAGACTAACAAATTAAATATACAATGAAAAAGTGAGTGGAAAACTAGGAAAGTCTGACACTTTCTCCTCTCCACCTACCCCGACAGGGAGATGGCCGAAAAATAATCAAATCGAAAAGTTTCAAAATCAAAATAAAAGAGAAGAATACATGGGGTGACAATGTATGACAGAGTATTGAATGAAATGGTTAGGGATGAGTGTGAACTCAAAGCTGAGGTATACCAGTAAGTTGAAGAAGAGCACTATGAGATAGTTTTGTCATGTTGAACGATTGAATGAAGACTAACTAAACTAATATAGAGTGCAAAAACTAAGAGACAGCGTGTGAGAAGAAGGCCAAGGAAAGTTTGGTTGCATCAAGTGAATGATATTTTGAAAGAAGGAAACGTTAAAGTAATTGTAGAAGTTGTATAGATGTGGAAAAGGCTAAGGATATGTATCGTGAAATGAAAATCTAGCATTCTGTCTTTTCTGCCTACCCCGACAAGAAAGTAGCGTCATAATATGTATGCATATATAAGTTAAGACATTCAATTCATAACAATAATGAGAAATATGAATATCGCACAAAGAAGCCACATCTACTTTCATCTTGTTAGTAAACCATTTTTTTTAGTTGTATCGGTTAAAATAAGGAATAATTAAAATTATACCAACACTGGTTCGCATATTTTTTTCAGCGTAAATCTTGAGAAATTAATCTCTGTTTCTCGGTTTCATTTTTCTTTCAACACCGGATTGAAAATCCTGAAATGGTTTCAGTCTTGAGAAACCTGAGCCGTTTGAATGAGGCTTTGATACAGAGGCTGTGATGGGGAACCCTTTAACAGCGCTCTTCTACGGGTTTAACCTTTTTTTAAAGCTTCGTACATACATGAAACAAATCTTCACATTTGACTGGCTGCACTCTTATACGATTTAAATTTTATTTTTAGAATAAAAAAGGGTCTTCAAGAAACAAGTGTTTGAAATAAAACAATGTGTTCTTTGTCTCAATAAAAGGATACGTTTTTAAGGGTGGCTTTTAACTTGAGATCAGTTTGTCAAGTAGGGTGAAAAAAGCGCGTTCAGGTGTATTAGATATGTCGAATGGATGGTTGACTAAAAATATTTAAATGCAAACTGGGTCATTCGACCACAGAAGAAGCGACTCCTGAATTAACAATTGAAGAAATAGATTATTATTTGGTCCAGAAAATATGCTGGAGGAAAGTGTTTATTCTCAAATGAGACTCATTTTTTTAGTAAAATCACTTCGATCAAAATGTATAAAAAAAAGTGAAGATGAAAAACTCACCGCTGTTTATATTTACCAGACTGTCAAACATCCTAAAAACAGGTGTTCTGTGGCTGTTTTTCGTATATGAGGACTGGATCTCTGATGCCAATAAAAATAATGATAAACAGCCAAACAGAAAAATATATATTTAACAGCAGAGCTGGAAAAGTTATCTAAACGGAGGTGCAATTTATTAACAAGACTCGATTCTGTGTCAAACATCAAAGGTCATGGTCGAATATTTTCAAAATAAAGGGATAACTCTTCTAGACTGAAAACTTGAAAACTCACCCCATCTGAATTCTTTTGAAAATTTGTGGCAATTTGTAAGGCTAGGATAAATTAAATGGATTGCTCTACCAAGAGGTAGATGATGGAAGCTGTAATTTAGGTATTGTATCTGGGCAAAATCATCGAAAACTATAAAAAATCAATGGATTCCATGTCCTAACGAGTGCATGCTTATTGATGCCAAAGGAGGATAAGATTTTATTGAATAATAACTAAAATGCTGTTTATTATTTATTACATACGAGTAATAAAACTAAATAATTTTTTAACTGAATTGTGATTCATTAATTTGCATAATACTATATTGGCTATCCCCGTGATCGAGTATGGTAATAGTCACCCTGTGAATGAAAGAAGCATGTGCGTGCGCTTTAGAAGAAAGCGCACAGTCTTAATAGATTCAACCCAAAGTTCCGATGGTAACGATTTCAAAGACGATCAGAAGGTTTAATATCTACAGCCTTTCGTTAGGCAGAGTTTTTTCTCTCTATCGGTATTTTTTGCGTGACTTAATAGCGCTATAAGAATGAATGAAAAACAGCATATTACTTACATACAAGACGTTATAAAGGTGTGCAAAAGAATGAAGTGGCAATGGGCAGGACACTTAGCCAGAATGTCAGACTCCCGACGGACATTCGAAATAATCCAATGGTACCCAAGAAACATAAAGAGGCCCAGAATAAGACCGAAGGTACGCTTGATAGATGAAATCAGGAAGCATGGCAGCATCACATGGCATCAACGAGGAAAAAACCGAACTATTTGGAGTCAACTTGGATAGGCCTTTATCCAGTAGTGGATCGACCCTGGTTGACAATAATGATGATGATGACGTGCATACAAACATATTATCATGCCATTTCTCTTTTGGGTAGATAAAGAGGACAGAGTGCCAGACTTTACCATCTCAATAAACACAATTCGCCTATTTTAATCCATACACCGCTCATAAATATCTTACGATTTATCTGATATTTGTACGTTTCCTTATTTCAAAATATCATTAATGTGATCGAGCCACACTCCCCTTAGCTTTCCTCTACCACACCTTCCATTCGCAATTACATTTTATATTTGTTTTGGTTGTCTTTATTCTACATGCTCAAACTATCTAATGATGTTCTTCTTCATCTTACTCAACACGTAAACCTTACTTACCCCACAATCATCCTTAATCACCTTGTTCCATACTCTACATGCTCAAACTATCAAATGATGTTCTTCTTCATCTTACTCAACACGTAAACCTTACTTACCCCATAATCATCCTTAATTACCTTGTTCCATATTCTACACGCTCAAACTATCTTATGATGTTCTTCTTCACCTTACTCAACACGTAAACCTTACTTACCCCACAATCATCCTTAATCACCTTGTTCCATATTCTACATGTTCAAACTATCTTATGATGTTCTTCTTCATCTTACTCAGCACGTAAACCTTACTTACCCCATAATCATCCTTAATCACCTTGTTCCATATTCTACATGCTCAAACTATCTAATGATGTTCTTCTTCATCTTACTCAACACGTAAATCTTACTTACCCCATAATCATTCTTAATCACCTTGTTCCATACTCTACATGCTCAAACTATCTAATGATGTTCTTCTTCATCTTACTCAACACGTAAACCTTACTTACCCCACAATCATCCTTAATCACCTTGTTCCATACTCTACATGCTCAAACTATCTTATGATGTTCTTCTTCACCTTACTCAACACGTAAACCTTACTTACCCCACAATCATCCTTAATCACCTTGTTCCATATTCTACATGCTCAAACTATCTTATGATGTTCTTCTTCATCTTACTCAGCACGTAAACCTTACTTACCCCATAATCATCCTTAATCACCTTGTTCCATATTCTACATGCTGAAACTATCAAATGATGTTCTTCTTCATCTTACTCAACACGTAAATCTTACTTACCCCATAATCATTCTTAATCACCTTGTTCCATACTCTACATGCTCAAACTATCTAATGATGTTCTTCTTCATCTTACTCAACACGTAAACCTTACTTACCCCATAATCATCCTTAATTACCTTGTTCCATATTCTACACGCTCAAACTATCTTATGATGTTCTTCTTCACCTTACTCAACACGTAAACCTTACTTTCCCCACAATCATCCTTAATCACCTTGTTCCATATTCTACATGCTCAAACTATCTAATGATGTTCTTCTTCATCTTACTCAACACGTAAATCTTACTTACCCCATAATCATTCTTAATCACCTTGTTCCATACTCTACATGCTCAAACTATCTAATGATGTTCTTCTTCATCTTACTCAACACGTAAACCTTACTTACCCCATAATCATCCTTAATTACCTTGTTCCATATTCTACACGCTCAAACTATCTAATGATGTTCTTCTTCATCTTACTCAACACGTAAATCTTACTTACCCCACAATCATACTTAATCACCTTGTTCCATATTCTACTTGTATCATATATTGTCATCCTATGTTTTATTTACAGTACATGCATTGCAGCAGCATTTATCCAGCTCATTTTAATATTTCTTCACGTCCACGTTTCTCTTCCATACATCTAAGTTGGTAATAGAATACTGTCGCTTACAATCATTTTAGCAGATTTTAATACTAGAACTGTACACTTTATCAAAATTGAGAATTGAACCTAAAATGGGTTAATGAAAGTCAATATTTTATATGTCCTCAGTGAGATACAGGCAAAAGCCTAGTTTACTGGAGATAGGACAAATGAAAGGCAACAAACCCAGATCCATTAAAATTCTGTGTCCGAATTAAATTACCTGTTGTTTTTTCGCAAATTATGTATATTTCTTGTCATGTGTAAAATAAAAAAAATGTATTTTAAACGCAAAGCCACTTACAACATCATTACAGCAGTATTGTATTACACTTTCATATAATACAATAACATAGTGCTGTTGGTTCAACTTGGCAGGATTATCGCCTTGGGGCATATTTTCTATTCAACCAGAAAGTTTGCAAAACGCCCTGAGCTGAAATAAAATGACTTTTTCCTTTTTTCTTCATTAAAATTTTATTTTAAATCTTGAAAATACTTGACAACCTCCGTGACTTGTTGGTAAACCAGTTGTCTCTTAGCCCGACGCTCGATTCCCGTTGGTATCGATATTGAAAAAATGGGTTTTTGTTAGGTTATCATTTAAAACTTCCATATCAATAGTAACGGAAATAAATTAGAGGCCCCAGAAATTTCTAAGTCAGTACATCAATCCGAACATCTGGTGAACAGTTATATGCCAAAAATCTCTCCACTCTTAGCCGATATCGTCCCATGCCTCCCTCCCTCCTCAGCCCCCAACCGTTGAAGCGTGTATATCGGTACCAGTTCGAACAGCATTAAGTCTTGTTTGTGCTCTCCTAAAGATGAGGTGAAAGCCTTGAAACCGGTAGGGTTATACCGTTACTAAAAAGTGGAATAAACAGTGTTTGATAAAAATAAATTACAAAAATTTAAAGCTTCGTTAACATATTTCTCGTTGGCTAGACGAGATTGGCAAATGTCAAGAAATCCACCAGGTTCTACTTTTATATCAATATATATAAAATGAAAATGTCATACAATTAGTATACGAAGACCTTCTAATACAGATTACGGAAGGCATCATTAAGGATAAATTTAATTTGTTAAAATATTTTATTACTAAATAAAGTTATCGGTCTGCTCTCTTATAAACCCAGTAGACCCAACTTTCAAGCAGTAAAAAACGTTGAACCAGTTTCATCAAAGGATAATTAACACAAGTTAAACAAGGTAACAAAACTCAGTTAACTTTTCCGATGACTTGAGTTGTTTTATTGACTCGGTGAGGCTGTGTATATTTGAGTTTTGGAAATAGCAGGCAGACTGGTACTTGGAGAACAGGTAGACTGGGAGTTCTCTAATTCTCGCTGAGAGTTCAGTGATTAAGTTATCTCCAGAAACTTCTCACTTCACCTCCTGAAACTCCGCTAATGAGTTTGATTGATATGCAATCACTTTGTAGTCGCTGTGCAAATTATATTGTTTGTGAAGTTTGTTATTTGCAAATATGTAGCACTTTCTTTCAGATACATATTTCAGATTCTCTCCACCATTTTTTGATTGATGATATCTCACTTTATATGAAAAATAATGTTCGGGTGATTGTCCGTCTTTGTCGGGTTCGTGGGCATATGCTCACGTATGCGTTTATGGATTTCTTGGGGATGGATAGTCATTTGAATGATTTATGCGACCATGTAACTTGCTTAATTTACTTTTGTCTGGTTGGCTGGAAGGGATTGCCGCCTGGCAATAAGCTTGTCAGATTGTATTTACAATAAAAGTGTTTAATAAATAAATAAATACATATATCCAGACATATAAAACCATCTAGATTTCTACCTGTCAGAATAGGAAAATAAAAGAAAGCGCTAGACTTTCCTATAGAGGCACAAATTTTTGGCCTCTTCTACATTTATACATACATATCTAATCATGGAGCTTCTACAATTTCTCTGACTTTTAATATTTTCTTCTTTCAAAATATTATACACTTGTCCCAACTATACTTTTCTCTATCTTTCTCCACCATTCCTGCTACTAAACTTTGCACTATATTTTTGTTTGGTTCATCTTTTTTCATTCGTTCGTTCCATGTGCCCAGTGATATGATCGTAAATACTTGGTAAGTATAGAAAGTATTTTGTTTGGAACGTGTTTGATATGTACCGTATTAGCCCAACTATAAGGCGAGGTTTTTATTTAAAAAGGGGACACGTAAATAGGGGGGTCGCCTTATATTCGGGTTTTATTTTTCATAATATTATAATGGTGAGGGAAATGTTTTTTTATTCAAAAAGCAGATAAAAAAATAGGGGTCGCCTTATAATCAGGATCACCCTATAGTCGGGCTAATACGGTAGTACTTAAACAAAGAAATATTTAGTAAATACTTATATCATCCTACGCCAACTTCATCATATAGACGTCCTCCGTAGTCTAGTTAGTAAAATGCTTATCTTTCAACCCGGGGATTGCGGGTTTGATTTCAGTTCTAATCTGGTTTTCACTTACGGCATTTATAACATTTTTTTCTCGCTATAAGGATGAAATTTTCACAATTGACAATACGTTTCCAGATTGTACTGCATACAACAAAAACGTAATACAATACAACTTCTTAAAACGTAACACAATACGACTTATTAAAACGTAATACAATACAACTTCTTAAAACGTAATACAATACAACTTTTTAAAACGTAATACAATACAACTTCTTTAAACGTAATACAATACGACTTCTAAAAACGTATTACAGTACAACTTCTAAAAACGTAATACAATACAACTTCTAAAAACGTAATACAATACAACTTCTAAAAACGTATTACAGTACAACTTCTTAAAACGTAATACAATACAACTTCTAAAAACGTAATACAATACAACTTCTAAAAACGTAATACAATACAACTTCTAAAAACGCAATACAATACAACTTCTAAAAACGTAATACAATACAACTTCTTAAAATGTAATACAATACAACTTCTAAAAACGTAATACAATACAACTTCTAAAAACGTAATACAATACAACTTCTTAAAACGTAATACAATACAACTTCTTAAAACGTAATACAATACAACTTCTTAAAACGTAATACAATACAACTCAAAAATACTTAAAATATCAGTAAACTCCAATTTTATCACAAAACATTCCGAATTTCAAATATGGTCAAAAGACTTTTTTTTAACAAACATGAATACGAATGTAAAACAAAAAAATGGAACAAGACTGAACAGGGTCGAAAAAATACTGTAAGAATGCGTACGCTTAGAATATATGGGGAAACTATTTCTGTTAGAACACGGAATGAAGTGATTAGGGATGAGGGTGAACTTAAGAGTGATGTGTTGAGTGAGATGAAAAAGAGCACTCTGAGATAGTTTAAACACGGGGAACGAATAATTGAAAGAAGACTTACAAAATAAATATACAATGCAAATGTGAGTGGAAGACATGAGTGAGGACGACCAAGGAATGTATGGTTAGATAAAGATGATGAAATTTTAAAAGAAGGATGAGTAGAAAGGGAGAGAAATTGTAGGAGTTATATGAGAAGGTTTATGAATGTAGAAGTGGCGAAAAATGTGTGTTGAGATAGGAATTATTGACAATCTGTCTTCTGCGTCTATCCCGTCAGAGAAATGACATGAAAGTATACTGGAGTCTCAAGATCTATTCTACGATGTCCACCCACGGATTTCGGGGTTAAATCCCGATGGTACACAAAACAAGGACGTCAGTCTATTTAACCTTTCCTTCCCGGTGTTGGGTATCTTCTACACGTTGCTTCAAATAACCATCAATATCTCTATAAATATTATAAATACAAGGTTAAGATTTCAGGTATTCCTCCGTAATATATTTACGCATTGATTTCAAAAATAATATTAATAATAATCCGAATTTATCGACTACATCGTGGGTATTTTGTGAAGATCGGAACCAAATTCGCATTTAAACGCTGTGAGTGCCTCGACCTTGTGTCTTGACGATAGGTGAAGAGTATGCGGGAAACGCGACACTATATTTGCATCTCACTCTTGCATACTCCACTGAATTGCGAGGAGCTCAATTGTCTCAACCGTCGCAAGCGTAACCAACGCCGGGGTAAGCCACTACCGCTCCGCGCCGCGGCAGCTTCTGGGCTTGCAAATAGATTAGACCTACGCCCGTTCCGTGAGCGTTGCCAGATGGTTTTTTAATGTTTTCAGCAAATAAATTTCAATTATTATAATTTTTAACTTCAATTATAATTAATTAAGGGGATTATCTATGAATGTTCTTATTTTTCCGATTTAAAATCGCTAATTTTTTATCGCGTACTCACTACCCAACGCCGGAGCGCGCGTTTCAATTTTAGCACCGTAAGGGAAGGGTTAAGGGTTCGTTTAGTGACAATACTTGCACGCGCCGAGCGGTAGCGTTGTCAACACGTTTAATGAAAAACCGCGAGTTTCGTATCTATTCCAGAGATTTTAAGACCGAGAACTCACTTACTGGTGCCGAACACAATATTGTATTTTGGTCACGCTCTTCAATGTGTCTGAAACACTTATTCGGATATATAGAAGGGTACCATATGAAGAAAAAAAACTAGATAAAACCGTGAATTCGTATTTTCATTATTGTCAAATTTACAGTATTATAATAATCATAAAACAATGTTAGAAAATCCAAATAAATGGAACTTGTATGTTTTCTGATACATTTTTGAGATCCGGTTTATACAGTGTGACACTTTTGATTGTCATGCAATATTTTAGTGTTCATGTTCCTCTCCCAATTTCATACGTTTTTGTTACATTTTTTATAAGTATCTCGCGGGTACTTTGCGCTAGCGAGCTACCGGTTGAACATCACTGATATGTAAGACAGTCTCCCCTCCTCAGTGAAATATTTATGAACTATTTTGAAAAATGTATTTTTAGGAGTAAGTTTAAGTTAACCAAAAATGTTGTGTGCTGGTTTAGGTATGCAGATGACATTCTTTGTGTTTGGACGGGTACCGATAGACAATTACACCAATTTCTTAAATATTTAAATTCAATAGAAACTTTTATAAAATTTACACTACAAACAGAACAGGACGGAAAATTAAATTTCTTGGACCTAATATTATCTAGGAAAAATGGCACATTTGACTTTGATATATATAGGAAAAATACTTATTCAGACTCTATAATTCCAGCAACTTCCAACCATCCTAATAACCATAAATTCGCCGCCTTTAACTGTATGCTTCATAGATTGCTCAGTGTCCCATTAACCGACGACAATTTTAAAAAGGAATTAATAACCATAAAAAAATAGCTACAAATAATGGCTGTCCTGGAAGCCTCATTGATTCACTTTTAAAAAACAAAACAAAAAAGAAACTTATAAAAGATTATATATTTAACGACACCTATAAGCATACCTATAAATGGAGCAAAGTCCTATTTATAAAAAACATATCATATGAAATAACCAAAAATATTCCAAGTCACATAAAGCCAGCTTTTTACACTAATTTTAATCTCCGGAAACTCTTATTTAATGGGAAAGGCAAAAATGGAGTACTTAGCAACAGTGGTGTGTATAAACTTTTATGTGCTGACTGTGATCATTTCTATATAGGAAAGACAGGAAGATCTTTTGAAAAGAGATTTCGTGAACACAAATCCGCCTTAACAAATCCTCTAATTTATTCTGAAATGGCTAATCATTGTCATCGCGAGAATCATACTTTTTTTATCGATGATGCCAAATTCTTACATATCAGCGGTAACGGAAATAAATTGGACAGATTAGAGGCCCTAGAAATTTCTAAATCAGTACACCGATCGGAACATGTGTTGAACAGTTATTTCCCCATAATCTCTCCGCTCTTGGCCGAAATCGTCTCGTGCCTTCCTCACCCCGCAGCCCCCAACCGTTGAAGCGTGTATATCGGTACCAGTTCGAACAGCATTTAGTCTTGTTTGCGCTCCCCTGAAGATGAGGTGAAAGCCTTGAAACCGGTAGGGTTATACCATCATAAAAAAAAGTGGAATAAACAGTGTTTGATAAAAATAAATTACAATATGTAAGACACTTTTTTTTTATAAAAAAATAACTCAACTCCTTAGAGAGAGATGAAAAGTAAATTTATTTTTAAAGAAATGAGTATAAATAAGAATATACAAGCTCTGCATAATCATTCCCTTCCAACTAGGGTAAATGTTGATAATTGAGTTGTAAGGTGATTAGTTCTGATTTGGTTCGTTTTGAAAGTTTCTTTAACCTTGTGTTTCTTAGATGGAATACGGAATTGAATTAAATTTGTAATATCGAGACAGTCTATTTGATTATTCAATGTTTTGAATAAAATATAACATCTTCTATGATACGCATATTGGGTAATTTTAGAATATTCATATCACAATCAAAATATTCATAGTGTTTCTAAGGGAAATGGTTTTAAATTGACATGACGTAGAGTTGTATGCAGAATTTTTTCAGTTATTTGGTTGTAAGTTATTGTATAATAAGGAGACCATATTGAAATGTTATATTTCAGTTTTCTTCTGGCGAGGGAGCTGAAATAATTTTTAAGATGGATGAGTTTTGAATTTTTAAGATGGATGAGTTTTGAATTTTTAAGATGGATGAGTTTTGAATTTTTAAGATGGATGAGTTTTGAATTTTTAAGATGGATGAGTTTTGAATTTTTAAGATGGATGAGTTTTGAATTTTTAAGATGGATGAGTTTTGAATTTTTAAGATGGATGAGTTTTGAATTTTTAAGATGGATGAGTTTTGAATTTTTAAGATGGATGAGTTTTGAATTTTTAAGATGGATGAGTTTTGAATTTTTAAGATGGATGAGTTTTGAATTTTTAAGATGGATGAGTTTTGAATTTTTAAGATGGATGAGTTTTGAATTTTTAAGATGGATGAGTTTTGAATTTTTAAGATGGATGAGTTTTGAATTTTTAAGATGGATGAGTTTTGAATTTTTAAGATGGATGAGTTTTGAATTTTTAAGATGGATGAGTTTTGAATTTTTTTCTTATAGGTCCGAATATGTGTAATCCTTTTTTTAAAAGTGTATTGTTTCACAAAAAGCTAGCTTTTTCAAATCATATTTTTACAATCCTAACAATTGTAAAAATATGATTTGAAAAAGCTAGTTTTTCATGACACAATACCCCAAGATCTCGTATTTCTGATATTTTTAATGCCAGGTATGAAATTATTCGCCGGAATTATTGTATTAATGTTTTTTATAATTATGTATCAAATATAATGTTGGTCAAGTGGCCGCCTCTGACTGTGGCACAAACGCGAGCTTTTTCAAACATATTTTTCATAACATTCTCGCAGGCTTCTTGTATTATTTCAGCGATTTCTTTTCGAATGTTGTCCTTAAGCATCGGGATTAAAGTTTGTTTGTTGGTGTACACCTTTCCCTTCAAGTATTTTTATATGACATAATCGGGGGCGGTCAATTAGGGGATCGTTGGTGCCAGTCGATATCACCATTGTTTGACATTATTCGGCCGGGAAAAGTCTCTCGTAAAATGTGCATCCTAGCACGTGCTGTATGTGATGTGGCACCGCCTTGCTGGAACCACATGTGTTGTGGGTCCAATCAATCCAATTTGGGTACAAGAAAGTGTACCAACATGTAACGATAGCGAGCACTAGTAACTGTTACAGCATTGCCTCTAGCATCCTCAAAGAAATATGGCCCAATGAAACCGCCGGCCCAAATGGCGCACCATACAGTTACTCTACGAAGGTGTAATAGTCTATGGTGTATCAATTGAGGATTTTCAGTGCCCCAATAGCGGCTATTCTGTTTATTAACAAAGCCAGCCAAGTCGAAATGTGTCTCGTCGCTCATGATGATTTTCCCCCCAAAATGGTGGTCGTCTATACCGACCTGTACAACCCGAGCACTCCAATCTCGCCGCCGTTTATGGTCATTTTCCTGTAGCTCTTGTATCAATTAAATTTTATACGGATAAAAATACAAATACTTTTTGACAATTTTTAACAAACATGATGGAGACATTCCCAATTCTTGTGCACGGCGTCGATGAGAGGTGCACGGACGTTCACCAGTACTCTGCCTCACTGCATATTTTTTTCTAGCGTACTTTGGCTACGTTGTCGCCTAGACTTTGATTTATCTCTCAGTGAATGTAAATTTCCAAAATTATTCATTACACGCTAAATGGTTGACTTGCTTGGCACATGATTAAAACCGAAAAAAAACACGTAATTTTCTTCGCGTATTCACAATTAAACAATTATTTAAATAAAATGCCTTGATAACTTCAACACGTTGTTGTTGAGTTAGATGCTCCATAATATTATACATTATTATTGATCACTTTATTTATTTTATTTATTTATTTAACACTTTAATTGCAAAACAATCTGGTGGGATTATTGCCAGGCGGCAATCTCTTCCAACCAACCAGACAAAAATAAATGAAGCAAGTTACATGGTCGCATAAATCATTCAAATGACTATCCATCCCCACGAAATCCATAAACACATACGTGAGCACATGCCCACGAACCCCACTAAGACGGACAATCACCCGAACATTATTTTTCATATAAAGGGAGATATCATCAATCAAAAGGAAAGGAAGGGATGGTGGAGAGGAAAGGAAAAGATAAATCAGGAATGAAACACGTTATTTTACTGACTAGAAATTAAGAGGTTTTTCAGTCACTTCTTAAAGCATACCAAGGATGGAGCGAGTCTTATATTGGTTTGTAACTGATTCCAGAGTCTCACTGCATGGACAGTAAAGGACGATGTAAAGAAAGAGGAGCGGTGAACTGGAAAGGCCAATAAACAATATATGTTTGAGCGTAGCGCTAATCCATGATTTGAAAGAAGCTGAAATTTTTCGGCGAGATAAGAGGGTGCGGCGGGACAGTTAAGGATGTTATACAACAGAGACAGTATGTGAATTTGGCGTCTATTTCTAACATTCAACCAGTCCAATCACTTTCTACGACTGTCAAATATAAATTGACAAATGACAGACAAATCAAAATGGCGGCCGAACAAAATCGCCCTGGAACGTGAAACGTACCCTCCATCATAATAAATTAAAAATAATATTCCGTTCTTCTTTAGTTTATAATATTAT
Source organism: Odontocerum albicorne (assembly GCA_949825065.1). Classification (NCBI taxonomy): domain Eukaryota; kingdom Metazoa; phylum Arthropoda; class Insecta; order Trichoptera; family Odontoceridae; genus Odontocerum; species Odontocerum albicorne. The sequence goes on from OX463858.1 coordinate 34,274,566, forward strand.
AAGTGGAATAAACAAGTAATAAATTACTTTATTTATTTAAAAAAACAATCAAATTTGCAGTTTTACTAATAATTATTGTAATAACATTGTAATAAAAAAATAGTGTAATAAAGAAAATACTCTCTATTTTTTTCCTATCTTGTTTTCTTGCGACCCGTAGCAGCTTTCCTCAAATATAATAATATGGCCGTCATCCCATTTTGAGTTGTGCAGACCTACTCTAAAATGTTATTTAATTATATTTAAGTCATAAAAACCGTACATAATTAGATTTTAAAACACTCAACGTTCTGTCAATCAAAATGTTTTTGAACAATAATAATAAATTACTTTTCAAATCGTGACATTATGTTATATTAAATATTTTTAAAATTTTAAGCGAGATTTTTTTAAAAACTCTGAAAAACTGTGGATATGGTATCAACTAAGTTCTTGTTTTCTTTTCTGGTGACTGATATATTTTTGTCATACAGTGAATGGACGGTGATTGATGAACTTCCGGACCAAAAAAAAAAACATGTATATTAGAGTAATTTTCTAATGTTCTTGACGAGTGAAATTTTTTCAGATAATTTGAAAATTGAAATTGTATACATCGTGTATAGGTAGGTGTATGATTTGGTAATATTTTTTATGTCCTTTTAAAAATATAAGACAAAACACTTTATTTCCAACCCTATATGAACATGTTAGTTGACACAAACATAGTTAATATGTCACACAATGTTAGAATATGTTGCAATGAGGGTCGACAAAATCATTGATGGTTTTTTTTAAAGATTGCTGCAATATTCTTAGAGCGGCGCTTTTTGGATATCTAGTTAATTAAATGCATTTTCAATTTAATTAAAGGCATATTAATAAAATAAAATTTCTATAGGTCACCATTGTCATCTATACTATTCTGGTATTCTATAGGTCACCATTGTCATGTATACTACTCTGGTATTCTATAGGTCACCATTGTCATGTCTACTACTCTGGTATTCTATAGGTCACTATTGTCATCTATACTACTCCGATATTCTATAGGTCACCATTGTCCTGTATACTACTCTTGTATTCTAGGTAGGTCACCGTTGTCCTGCACTATATACTACTCTGGTATTGTATAGGTCACCATTGTCTAGCCTGGTATTCACCATATTGGTATACTCTCACCCTCGTCTGTTTACTTTGAACAATGATACAAAAAATCTTCCATCTTTCTTCAATAACTTATCTTTTCTCATTTTATTTTTCTTTTCCAAGTATTTGATGTCGTTTTTATTTAATGCTTTTAGTATGTTTAAGTATTTTTTGTTTACTTTAAAATAAAATGTTTAAATAAATAAAATACACTACAATACAACATAATGTCAAATAATTCTTCAAATATGTCGTTATCTCTTATGAAAAAAGAAAAAGTAATAAACTATTCAAATAGTTATAAAGACCATCTATGTAGTGATATAACATTTCCATATTAATTATATTTGTTAATGGAATTATATATACACATATATAGATCATTTTCATACTAAACATACGCCCACATAGGCAACACAACACGCGCCTCTGTTAATTGTGTGAGACTTAAGTCAACATGACGTACGTCGAGCGACGGACTGACAATTCAAAATTGTATCGGAAAATCGATTACGTACAAACTCTTTCTGAAAGATAAATGCTTTGCACACCTCTTGATTTTCTTTACATGGACAGATATTTTTTAATTTGATTTTCGATCCTAAAATGTTTGCTACTCGATCACTACTAAAATGTTTGCTACTCGATCACCACTAAAATGTTTGCTACTCGATGACCACTATTTTTTTTGCTATTCCATCACTACTAAAATGTGTGTTACTCGATCACTACTAAAATGCTTCCTACTCCATCACTACTAAAATGTTTGCTACTCCATCACTACTAAAATGTTTTAATACTCGATCACTACTAAAATGTTTGCTACTCGATCACTACTAAAATGTTTGCTACTCGATCACTACTAAAATGTTTGCTACTCGATCTCTACAAAAATGTTTGCTACTCCATCACTACTAAAATGTTTTAATACTCGATCACTTCTAAAATGTTTGCTACTCGATCACTACTAAAATGTTTGCTACTCGATCTCTACAAAAATGTTTGCTATTCCATCACTACTAAAATGTATGTTACTCGATCACTACTAAAATGCTTCCTACGTAAGGTGGAGACGAGGAAAACGGAGGTCTTTGAAACCGATTGTGAACTCATACAAATAAAACAGTGGTGAATAGTAAAGGAAAAATAAACGTTTTATTAATTTTATTAAAAATTAATCACAAAGACATGACATCACGTCACAAAGTGAAAGAAACATATATAACAGTTAACCTGAGATGGTATATGTGGGTTTACTTTTCATTTTGTTTTCTGCCATACGTTTCTGTTTTTTTAATTTATTATTTAATCTAGATATGCAGGGGTGTAGGATGGAAGCCCCTCCCCTTGCGGTCGGGCTCGCCCTACGTTGAGGGGGGGGGGGGTGTATCTCGGCCTAGGAAATGTTTGTGGGATCAGCTCGGACCTTTTAATGTCTTCTCTTTTGAATGTATTTTTTTTGTCATCTATTTATTTTCTGTGTTTTTTTTTATCTTCTTGTTCTACGTGTTCAAGGGTGTGGGCTGAAAAACATCTGGTGTCCCCGTGGCTGGGCTCGCCCTATATTGGTGGGGTGTATCTTGGCCGGGGGGATGTTATTAGATGAGCCCACATCTTTTGATAGCTTCTGTTTAATGTGTTCTTGAAATGTGTCTTAATGTATTATGTACATACTATGTTGCTATCAATAAACCTGTATTTATTTATATGTTTGAGATTCAAAATATTTATAAGCTATAAAAAACGTGATTGTTTTTTTTCATAATATGCAATCCACGTTGGATGATATATGCCATCATATCAAAGCCAAAAATAGAATAAATTATAAAAGTCTACTTCTTCTTCTTCGACTTTCTATATACTCAAGAGTCTGTTATTACAGGATTATCCCCTTGTGATGCTGAGCTCCAGCTATCTCTCCATCGTTTCGGGGGTCTCTCTGGTGGACGCCGTCCATCCGGTACCCCATGCAGAGCTATGTATGGGATTCTTGTGGAATTCATTATCTGTATATGTTGGTACCAGTATCGTCGGAGCTGTCGTCCCCATCTGAGGATATCTTGGAACTCACAGACCTCTCGGATCCGAACTCCGCCTGTGCCACCTAGGAAGTAAGTACTGCCGGTCCCAAGCCCGGATAAAGGAGGAGGGTTCCCAGGCAAGGTTAGCAGCCTACCTGAGATAAAAACACTGTAAATGCTCACAGAACAGGAGAAGGAGCCTCGGAATTATAAAAGTGAATATTATTAATGAAATTTTAAAAACAATTATCGACAGTTTCGAGATTCAACTAATAAAACTTTAAAAATGATAATTGATCTATACGAGTAAGTGGAAAAAATCTTCGAAGAAATAATAAATGCAACGCTTTTTGGACGCCGCAAAAATATGAATGGTTGAATTAAAATAGGCACTAAGTACCAAAAAAAAAACAAAAAAACTAAGCATGCAGTTTCATTATATGACATATAGAACGAAACTGCATACTTAGTTTTTTTTGTTTTTTGTTTTGGTACTTAGTGCCTATTTTAATTCAACCATTCATATGACGTTTAGCAAATCGAATCTGTCACGCAAAGGACAATCGAAAACACATGATCTGTAATACTAGCAGCCGGATAAACTCGCTGCTGGGATATTTTATGTTACAATGCCAATTATGTAAAGGTGACAGCCACCACTCATATAGCCGTAAATACTGATGAGTGGGGTCAACTTTAATAAGTGTTTTGGTGTCTGTTTCCGGAATAGAAACTGCTGTTCCACGAGACTCGAATTCCTCCATTTTGAACCTATCTCTATAAATATACGAAAATCTAGAAAATTGTTTATTCAAATGCATATTCATTTGCATATCAGCCCATTTGCGCATCAGTCCATCTGCATGTCGGCCCACCTCTTCATCACCTTATCTGCTCAATGACCCATCAGCATATCGATTCATCTGCACATCAGCCGATTTGTACATTAGTCCATTTGCTTATTTGCACATCGGTTCATTTGCACATCAGTTCTTTTGCACATCGTTTCATTTGCATATCGGCCCATTCGAATATCAACTCATTTCTATATCGGCTCATTTTCACATTTGAAAGTCGGTCCATTCGCATATCCGCTCATTTACACATCGGCTCATTTGCACATCAGCACATTTGAATATAGGCCCATTTGCATAATAGCTCATTTGCACATTGATTAATTTGCACATCAGTACATTTGCATATCATCCCATTCGAATACAAGCTCATTTTCACATCAGCACATTTGCTAATTGGCTTATCTGCCCATCAGCCTTTTTGTGTATCGACATATCTGCACATCGATACATTGAACATTGGCCCATCTGCAGATCAACCCATTTGCACATCAGCTCATTTGTAGATCGGCCCATTTGTTCATCAGTCCATTTATACATCGGCTCATATTTGCACCAAAGTCCATTTGCACGTCAATTCATTAGCATATCGATCCATCTCCAAATTGGCTCATTTGCACATCCACCCATTCGTACATTAGCACATACATTGGCACATTTGCGCATCGACCCATTTGCAAGTCGGCCCATTTGCACGTTGGCCCATCGAGAAATACCCGGCAGCCTAGTCCGCCGCTGCACACGTGACGTGTACGCTAACATACTATACGAGTATGTGGAAGGATACATAACATACCCGTATATCTGTATACAGTCCATGCAAGGCTTTCTCGTTATCTGGAGCATGAAGCGATGCTGAACGTAATAGACGTTTAATCCATCTAGGGAGATGGGTTATAATTAATTTCATTGGTAGTTAAAAGGTTCAATATTTTAATACATTTTTTAAAAATATTATTCTAGGTAATGCGTTAAGATAAAAATGATGCCCAATTTGTATAGCATAACACATAGTGCACATTGTATATTGTATACAGTCCACTTTGTATATTGAGCATAGTCCACTTTGTATATTGTACATTGTTCACTTTGTTTATTGTACATAGTCCACTTTGTTTATTGTACATATGGTAGCCACTTTATATATTGTACATAGTCCACTTTGTATATTGAACATAGTCCACTTTATATATTGAACATAGTCTACTTTGTATATTGTACATAGTACAACCATATTTCGGTCGTTATCTTCTTAGTTTACAATGTGTTTCGAAGTAGTTGTTATGTTAAGAAACTTTGTCACTTAAATGATAGCCAACCTTTAAAGGGGTTACATAAATACAGACAAAAATGACGTCCAATTTGTACATAGTCCACTTCGTATATTGTACATAGTCCACTGTGTATATTGTATATAGTCCACTTTGTATATTGAACATAGTCCACTTTGTATATTGAACATAGTCCACTTTGTATATTGTACATAGTCCACTTTGTATATTGTACATAGTCCATTTTGTATATTGAACATAGTCCACTTTGTATATTGTACATAGTCCACTTTGTATATTGTACATAGTTAACTTTATATTATATATTGTACATAGTCCACTTTGTATATTGTACATAGTCCACTTCGTATATTATACATAGTCCACTTTGTATATTGAACATAGTCCACTCTGTATATTGTACATAGTCCACTCTGTATATTGTACATAGTCCACTTTATATATTGAACATAGTCCACTTTGTATCTTATATATAGTCCGCTTTGTATATTGTACATAGTACAACCATATTTCGGTAGATATATTTTTACTTTACAATGTGTTTCGGAGTAGTTGACATATTAAGACACTTTATCGCTTAAATGATAGCCAACCTTTAAAAGGCGTTACAGCCTTTGTCCTCAGGGTGATATCAAAAAACATTAAAAAATATAGTAATCACGCGGGAATCGCCTCCTTAGTCAACTCTTTCAACCAATCAGAAATATGTTCAAGAGATCGTAAGCAAAACCCAGACGGAAAAAAATATTACTAACGGAAATAGATCCCACAACCCCGGGGCTGGAAAAAAAGCTTCCTACTACCTAAGCCACAAAATTATTTGTCTGCGTACTAACGTACTGTGTGACAATAATGTTATAAAACCAAGTTGATGCTGAACGTAATATGTTAGACGTTTAATCCATCAAGGGAGTTCGGTTAAAATTAATTTCAATGGTGGTTAAAAGGTTTAATATTTTAACACAACATTTTAAATATTTTTCACGATAATGGGTTAAGATAAAAATGATGTCCAATTTGTACATAGTCCACTTTGTATATTGTACATAACCCACTTTGTATATAGTACATAGTCCATTTTGTATATTGTACATAGTCCACTTTGCATAATCCACTTTGAACAATCACAAAAGGCCGCAGCTATTTCCGGGTGTTTAAATAATACTATCTGGAAAAAAAGCATATGAACATCCAAAGCAAGTTGAGGAGGAACCAGCGAAATGAAGGTACTCAGGAGTATCGCTGGCAAAACCCTTCGTGATAGAGTACGAAACACAGAAATCCGAAGGACGTGCGAAGTTGAAGATATTGTCAGATGGGGACGACAGAGAAGAAGGTTCTGGAACGATCAGATATCCAGAATGGCGGAATCAAGAGCCGTATGAATGGCCAGGGACAGTATCCCCTAAGCAAGCAGACCTCCAGGACGACCTCCCAAAAGATAAAATGACAGCTGGCAGTCGACCGCACAAGAGGCAAACATTGATGCAGAACCATAACAGGCCAACAGGCCTAAAATAAGAAGAAGAAGAAGAAAGTGAAAATCCTTCTTCCTAGGGGTTGTGTGTGTTTTTATATACTTATTTACTATTATTTATTTTTTTGTATTTTAATTCTCGTATACAACAAGGGTATGGATGGAAAAGTATTTGGTATATTTGTGACCTACTCATTCTATAATATTAGTGAGATGTATCTCTACTGAGATAATGTTATGAGGCTTCTTTTTCAAATGTTTTTTATTACCTTACCAAAAAATTGCATAAAAGTAGACTTGAAAAGTTCAATAAATCTGAGCTGCAGCCTCTCATGTGATTTGACAACTATGAGGAAAAAACTTCTAGTTTCTCTGATTTTTCAAAATTTAGACTCCTATTATATTTTACGGTTAATAGATATATCGACTGCTTATTTTATATAATATCATTGGGTTTATAGTAATATAAATTGCTTATTTAATAGCATATTAGTTGGGTTTATAGTTATATCAACTACTTATTTAATATCATATTCATTGGGTTTATAGTTATATCAACTGCTTATTTAATATCATATTCACTGGGTTTATAGTACGAGTATTATAATATCAAATGCTTCTTTAATAGCATATTTGTTGGGTTTATAGTTATATCAACTGCTTATTTAATATCATATTAATTGGGTTTATAGTTATATCAACTGATTATTTAATGTCATTCAATTTTTCACATTGTATTTACGTGAACAAGGGTGAGGGCTGAGAACATCTGATATCCTGATCTCGCCCTCCTATCGGTAGGGATAGATCTCAACTGGGAAGATGTAATGAGATGAGCTTTTCATAGCTTTTGTCTCAAATATACGAGTATTTCCTGGTCCCATTACTTTATTACATATTTATGTGATTCCAGGATATGTTATATATGTTACATACTCTTACATACCGTCACGCCATTTCCTTGTCAGGATAGGCAAAGAGGACAGAGTGCCAGACTTTCCTTTCTTGACACACATTCTTAGCGCATTTTACACCTAGACAATTTATCATGCAACTCGTACAATTTCATTATCTTTCTACTCTTCCGTCTTTCAAAATGTTCAATTATTACCTACTATATTGCTATCAATTAACTTTTTATTAGTGTATTTATATTGATTTCAGGATACTATCTAAAATTAATCTCGTAACTCATGTGTAAAGTGCAGTACCACAAAACAAGCTATAATCAGTAATCTCGTTACTCATGTATAAAGCGCAGTACCACAAAACAAGCTATAATCAGTAAATATTCTTATTTTCTCAAAGATAAAAAAAATCGAAATAAAGGTTTATTTTGTTAAAAAAAATATCAAATTTATTGGTGTCATTATTGAATTAAGTTTGTTTTCTTGAATAACAACATTGAATCGAATAAAATGGTGTAATTCCAAAAGTTTTATTAGAAGACATAAACTCACATCGATATCTCAAGATCGTCCGATGATTTTATAAAAAAACACAATAAGCAAAACGAATAGCCTGATTTCAATTCCGTTCCGATCGTTAACTTGTCGTTTCATTTCGTATTTTAATTTCTGTTCATTCTATTCCCTCGTATTGTTCCATAACAGGACAGAGGAGTAGTCTAATGGGAAGAATAAAGGAAATACAAACGAGGGAACAAAGGGGATTAGGGGAACAAACGGGAGGGAAAATAGCGACATCAAAATTAAAGACGCCAGACAGGGTAAACTTTTATGATCTTGGTATTCGAAGGCTGTTGAGATACAATAATATAGATATGCGTTTAATATGTTTCAATTTTTTTTATATATAAGTAACAACTTATTAATGGCCTTCATTCAGTCTTAGTCTAGTTTGTAAGATACTAGACTTTCCAATAAGGGTTCAGAGCAAAGATTCCCAAAGTGGTATATATGGACCCCTAAGGGTCAATTAATACTTGCAGGGGGTATATTTCAGCGAGAAAAGAAAGCTCGTGGGGGTGCACGAGATGTAAATGGGGGCCACGTGAGCGGATCCCATTTAGGCAGATCATCATCAATATTTAGGCGTTCCGTAAACGTCTTATTACACCTAATATAGATTGTGTGTACATATATGTAAATATTAAAAGAAGAACTGATTGGAATAAGTACAAACGAAGAACTTAAGGTGCAGTTCAGAAATAAGTATCAGCAGTTATTCAGGCTTCAGAAAGATATTCCTGTTGCTTATCCTGCATTATGGACTATTGCAAAAAAGTTTTTGTTAGCTTTTCCATCTTCATACCTCGTGGAAAGAGGTTTTAGGGCGGTTGACAATCTTCTTACGAAAAAAATAAATTGAGGGCAAATCACTGACCGTGGAGATTTAAGACTATACCTCACTAATTTGAAGCCAAATATTGAACCATTGCTATCAGGGCATCAGGTCCATCCCTCTCATTAACAGTATTATTTGTGTATTCATTTTATGTAAGAATTTTACTAGGTTTTGATTTGTGTCGTTCCAAAGCCAAATATTTACTTGAATTTTGTGTCTTTTCAATAAAGGTATGAATAAAAATTGTACATGTTTTTATTTTTTTACAATTGTCCACTACAAAAAACCTTATTAAGGTAAACAACATTGTGTTAGCTGTCAAAAATACATTTGAAGTTAATAAGTTTAGGAAAGTTCAATATAAGGCAGGCAGGGGGTCTACGGAAAACCTAAAAAATCAGCAAGTGATCTACGGGGCGAAAATTTTTGGGAAACTATGGTTTAGATGTTGATTCAAGATGGTACCCGAACAAAAAAAGAGGCAAAACCTGCTAAAACCTTCAAGTGCAGAGTAGAATTGGCAATATGCTATGATAAACAGTGAGTTGTGCTCACTCAAATGGTTTTATACTTGGAGACTAAATTAATGGGACAGAATGCAACATCAGCTCCTTTCCACGCTATTTAATACATTATAACCACCTATGTGTATATGTTGAAGGATACCATACGAATAACTTATAAAAGGTGTTTCGGGAAAAGCATTTTATTTTAGAATATTTGACAGTAAATTACTTTGCTGGGGAAAAGAAATCCTTCGCGATCGAGAAAGATTTCCATAGTTAAAAATTAAGTGTAGGAAGAAGATTGAAGAACGTTTCATATCTCACGGATAATGAACCATCTGGGAATGTGCTTCGTATGGGGTGGGATATTTTTATATTTCATTATTTACATAATAAATATACACAATATTTATACATAATATAAAGGATAAAGCAAGACTCTTGCTATAAAAATTAATTTAAGTAACTTTTGTTATATTTCATTATTTTTTTACTTTTGTTTCCAAAGAATTATAACACATTTTACTTTTAATAAAACTTGTTAATCTTTTCTTACCTGTGCTAAAAAAAACCGCCCATTCCGGTATTGTGTATTCAATACACGTGTAAAAATGAGCGATTTAAAATCAGAAAAATAAGAATATTCATATCCAATCGCTTAAGTTAATAAAATTTGAAATCAAAAGTGATAATAATTGAAATTTAATTGCTGAAAACACGAAAAAACATCGGCCGACGTTTTTTTAACGTCGTGACGTTCACAAAACGGGCAAACAGACCATCTCAAATGAATGCCCAAGAGCTACTGAGAGTTGAGACCGACTAGCACTGTGTTATTCCTCGAAGGAAGAAACCAACTGCAAACTGAGATTATATTTCTTGTTTTCCCATATACCGAAGTAGAGCGAGAGTGAGACGTGAATAGCGTCACTTCCTCACCCATAGCGGTTTTTAGAATGAATATATCTTCGTCACACACTGGCACACGTTTGATTGTATTGGTGAATTTATTCCCGATTTTCACAAAATATCTCTGATGTGGCCGATAAGTGCTAATTATTATTAATATTATTTTTTCATTCAATGCGTAAATTTATTACGGAGGAATACCTAAAATCGAAACCCAGTATTTATTATATTTATAGAGATATTAAAGTTTTTAGAAACAATGTGTACTAGTTACACATCACAGGGAAGGAAGGGTTAAGATATATTTAGATGCAGAACTAATGAAAATGGTTCAACTGTATTTTGAAATAAAGTCCTCGGTTTCAGTGGAACGCGAACATTGAGAAATGATTGAAGACGAAGTATTCCGAGCTAATGAGGTACGGATTACGGATTAAGTAGCAGTTTAATAAGACTACGGATTAAGTGGCAGTTTAATAAGACTACGGATTAAGTAGCAGTATAATAAGACTACGGATTAAGTAGCAGTTTAATAAGACTACGGATTAAGTGGCAGTTTAATAAGACTGCGGATTAAGTAGCAGTTTAATAAGACTATGGATTAAGTAGCAGTTTAATAAGACTACGGATTAAGTAGCAGTTTAGTAAGACTACGGATTAAGTAGCAGTTTAATAAGACAACACTGAAAGGAATCCTAAAAAAGAGACTAGATAGCTCGGACAACGGATAACATCACCACAGTGACCGTCGCCATTTAATATGATCCGACGAGGCAATTGATATTGGACGTTGGCGTCAGTCGAAGGAGGGTGTCTTGTATACGGCGTAAGGATTTGTTTTATTTTTCTCTTACATAATTAAAGCAAAACACAGTCTATATCTTAACACGGGACCTTGTAAGTAGCGAGAGCCCCAGGTTTGATTCCTCATGGATTCACTTTTATATTGGTTTTGCTCTTAGACTATTTTACGAAGTTATGAGATATGGCAACATCAGTGTAGATATGTCGAATCTGAGATCAGCATGGTAAAATTTGATGTTTTTAATGGTATGCGTGCTCAGAAAGTTTTGTCATACGAGTGCTATTTGTGTTGTTTACAGTGACTTGAAAAATTCATCTCGGCCAAAAATTGAAGTAAGTCGTGAACATTTTCGTGCGATGATATTTTGTGATTTTCGACGTGGACTAACTCAACAACAGTGTGCCGATCAACCCGCTTCGACTTTTGGTGATGAAGCATCATCCCAGGCCACTGTGTTTCGCTGGTTTTCCGAATTCAATGGTGGTCGTAGTTCACTCCAGGACGAATTTCGTGAAGGTCGTCCAATATCGATTGTTGTGCCAGAAAACATTGATGCTGTGCGTGAACTGATATTGCAAGATCGTCATGTGACTTATTGTGAGATTGAGGAATGTTTGGGCATTAGTTCCACTCGCATACATTCAATATTGCATGAACAAGTCACTCTTTCAAGTCTTTCTACTTACTTTATTTCTTTTATGAATTGAACTCGTTAGGTTTTGTAGTGATCGCTATGTTCAGGAAATAACGCTGCACGAAATTATATATGAAAAAAAAACGGAGAGAAGAAAGGGTATATAACGAGACACACAAAATTGATCAACACATATACAAGCAACAACAGCCATAAAAGAAAAAAGTCAATAATAGTACTGATGAACGAAACGAACGATGGGGTCGAGATATTCAGACCATTGGTTCCTGAAAGGCGACTCTGTCGTTAGATTGAGGGCGCTAACGGCGCCAGCTAACGAACCGTTCGCCAGATGTTTGGAACAGCGTCAGCCATGGAAAAAACCATGGCAATTGAGGCGTCGAGTTTCAAAACCCTTTTTGGATAATAATAATATATGTGTGTAGGTAAGCAAGTAATTCATATGATAGATGGTGTGGTAGAATACGAAGAAGTAATTTTCTTCTAATTTTTTACATCATCATCACTTGAATATTCTGCCTCAATGTATTTGTTTTTCTTCTTCATGCACCGTGTCCGGACCTCTTGATATTTACGATCACTTTTGAGAAAATGTATCTGTCTTTAACGGCATGGAACAACTTCTCAACTGTCTGCATATATCTATTTATTCGCGAATGTCGCGTAACCAAGAAAGGCGCCTTATGCTGATTCCGCGTCGATTCTCAATTTTGACAATCTACATTAATTTTCTCTTATCAATATGTGATCAGAAACAAACACATGCTAACCGAATGTAAGGTCAGGATATATAAGACATGCGTCCACCCCATCATGACATATGGAATAGAAGCAAGAACCGATACCAACAGGACAAAAAACCTTCTCAGAATGGCAGAAATGAGAACCCTACGCTCCATCGCAGGCAGAACTCTTAGAGATCCGATCTGAAATGAGACGATAAGGTCTGTCTGTGGTGTTGAAGACATAGTGAGGTGGGGAAGAAACAGAAGGTGCTTCTGGAGGGATCATGTGGATCACATGGAGGATATAAGACTGGCAAGAATCGCTAAGACTGAAAACCCTAACAGCAGGAGATTAACAGGAAGGCCGCCGAAAAGTTAGAAGAACAGCTGGACGTCATCATTCCAGGACAACCCACCGCTCCAAACAGGTCATACGACCTAAACCAAAAGGAAGAAGAATATGTGACCAACATAAGAAAATTTTAAGAACTCCCCAATGAAAGAATGCAGCTTATTTAGCATTCTGGTATTCATGGTCCATGTTTCAAGACCATAAAGTAAAATATATCATATATAACACTTAGTCGTGCGTCACAAGTTTGAGATTCAAGTTATCAGTGCCAATTAAATATTGTATATAAGTCTAAGAATAGAATAGTAGTGGCTGCGGCCATTAGATAAGGTACTTCGCCACATGTGCATACTTTACTCTTGAAAAGAGTTTGTGCTCTATAAATTATCCTTGTATTTTTAGCATATGTCAAGGAAAAAACATTTGGTTATAAAACCGCAGAAAACTTGAGAAGGTAAGACTAACTACAAAGAAATTTTTAAAATTCTTTATATATGTGATAGTAATACATTTTGCTTTAGGCGTAGTGTAATGTATGTGTGTTGTGTTTATATAAAATCATAAATTTTGATAACATTTCTCAAAAATTGTTGTATTCAAATATTTCTTAAAACTGCACGCGTCCCCGTGTTTTTGCATAAAAACCTTTTATTTTAAATACTCGTATATTTATTTATGCTTAAAAGCGGTTTGAAAGAAGACACATTTCTTGAGGTGAAGAAAAAAGTATTGAGTACGTAGAAAGAATGCCGTTCCCCACCAGCAAGGCAATACCGTAACGGTCAATGCCTGTACTACAGACGTCATCAATTATCTACTCGTAGTTACTGCTGACTACTGATTATTAACTACGTTCTCCCTTTTCTGACTTCCGTAGCATAGTTGGTTAGGCATTGGTATTCCCCAGGGAGTGTCGAGGTCGATTGCCGATAATTCCCAAAAAAGTAACTTTTTTTATAAATCTTACAATTTACATCTTCAAAGCTTGTTTGTCATCAACTACGCCTTTGAGAAGAGTTGGATCTTTAAACGGCGCTATATAAATTGTCCTTTTGTAACTATTATTATAAGTGGTCTATAACTTAGCCTATAGTGAAGTCAACAGTAACGTCATAACCGATATATGGCAAAGTTGATTACAAACAAGCTCTGATAATGAAAACTGCAACTTTTTCGAAACGTCGGCATCATAAACCTAACCACGTGGCACAATTCTCCGAAATACCTTACAACAGATACTTCATTCCATATTTTGTCAATCATCGTCATGTCACATATGATTCGCATTTCACCTATTTGTACAGCATTCATTTATTATTTAAAACAATTAGTTTTCGATTTGTGTTCAAAAAACCTCAATACCAAATGGTTAAACTTGATGGAACAAGTTATGGTAAAATAATTAAAGATTTACAAGACTAACGTATACGAGTAGTGCAGGAAGAACGCGAAGTTTGGTAGGTTGTAGAAAAACATACCACGACAATATTTATAAATTTTTGAAGGAGAGGGAAAAGATTGGATGTGGCAGGGCAGAAGAGAAAGTAAGAATTAATTAGAGACCTGTTCTATCTACCTACTGACTTTATGATTAAATATTAATGTTGTTAAAATTTTTAGCGTTCAAATTTATTGTATATCTTAAAGCAATGCAGTCGTAAATAATGAATAAATAAATAAATGATTAAACTCCATTTATTCATTTCTTTTTCAGGTCCTTTGTACATTACAGGTTTCCCTAATTCGTACAAGGACCAAACATAACAAGTACCAAAAAAAATATGGATTAAACAGAGCAACATTTTGAAACGTTTAAAGAATATAGTAAAAATGTACATGTTACACTAAAACACTATGACAAAATGTAGTCTGTAAGATAATATAAAATTATTTAATTATTGCAAGTACTACACTAAATTCAAGAGATTTTTCCTGAAGGAGCTGAGTGACACATGAAACACGTCTATATGAGGACACACACGGTTAAACAGTGTGATTGCTCTACCTACCACTGGCATATCCAAACGCAGGTCGGTTTGACTTATAAGTTGATAGAACAATCTATGGGAGCGTTGTCTCAAATAATTATCCAAAATATACAAACCATGACTGTTCAGGATGGATGGGTTAACTGAATTATTTATTTAACACTTTTATTGCAATACAATCTGGCGGGCTTATTGCCAGGTGGCAATCTCTTCCAACCAACCAGACAAAAGTAAATGAAGCAAGTTACGTGGTCGCATAAATCATTCAAATGACTATCCATCCCCACGAAATCCATAAACATATATGTGAGAACATGCCCACAAACCCCACAAAGACGGACAATCACCCGAACATCATTTTTCATATAAAGTGAGATATCATCAATCAAAAGAAGGAAAGGAAAGGATTGGGGAGAGTAAAGGAAAAGAAAAATCAGGAATGAAACACGTTATTTTACTGACTAGAAATTAAGAGTTTTTTCAGTCCCTTCTTAAAGCATGCCAAGGACGGAGCGAGTCTTATATTGGTTTGTAACTGATTCCAGAGTCTCACTGCATGGACAGTAAAGGACGACGTAAAGAAAGAAGAGCGATGAACTGGAAAGGCCAATAAACAATCTCTGTTTGAGCGTAGCGCTAATCCATGATTGGAAAGTGAATTTGAAAGTTGAATTACTCCTGAGCAAGGAAAAAAAATGGACATCCAATCGAAGATTATGTATGTATTTTGAATTTCGTTTTCCAAAATCGTTTATAGCGGTTTTTGTTACAGGACGATTCATATTTTTGCAAGGAAAACTTTATAACGAACTAAATACGAAAATGTCCCATCGACATTTCGTTTCGAGGATGTCTTCAGGAGAAAAAGGAGAAAATATTAAAGTCAAGTGGACGATTTTGTAATAAGGAGATTATTTCGGTTTCTCGATTTTGTGGAATTCAATTTATTTGATTGGGATGTTATCGGAGTAATTAAAATTCTGTGGACGTAACGAAATTCTAGTTCTATGGTATCGTACAACCACGGATTGTATTATGGAAAGTATTCCAAATGTCATTTGGAAAGACATTTTCTGATTAAAAAAAATATTGGGTGTTAACATAAGCTGTGTCCGTTTTTTTTTTTCAATTTAAAAATGAGCACCAAAAGTAAAACAAAATGGTTGAGGTTTTACGTCATTCGAAATAAAATTTTCTGCTCTACAAGATATTATATATACTTTTACGTTACATATATTATTTTATTTGATTACAAGCCTTCAAAATATTGTAGAATGTCA
The DNA here is from genome assembly GCA_949825065.1 of Odontocerum albicorne. Lineage (NCBI taxonomy): Eukaryota > Metazoa > Arthropoda > Insecta > Trichoptera > Odontoceridae > Odontocerum > Odontocerum albicorne. The sequence continues at coordinate 34,290,865 of OX463858.1, forward strand.
AGTAGACGAAAGTGAGCATTTTCGACACCTCCTTCTGTTCGCGTTCAATTGAGGGAATACAGCTGCCAAAGCTGCTTGCGATATTTGCGAAGTGTACGGTGAAGATGCTATGAATAAAAGGACAGCTCGTCGATGGTTTTTGCGTTTCAAAGACGGTAATTTCGACCTGAAAGACATGGAGCGTTCCGGACGACCAGTGGACTTCGATGAGGACCGCTTAAACCATATTATTCATGAAGATCCCCTTCGTAAAAGCGTAAAAGCAAACACAATATCTTATAGAGCAGAAAATTTTCTTTCGTATGACCTTTACCATTTTGTTTTACTTTTGGTGCTCATTTTTAAATTGGAAAAAAAACGGAAACAACTTATGTTAACACCTAATAGTTAAATGTTTTTTGATTGACATAAACTTGTATTAAATCAATACATATTGCAATTTATTTTATCAAATACTGTTTATTCCACTTTTTGTAACGGTATAACTCTACCTGTTTGAAGGTTTTCACATCTTCAGGGGAGCACAAACAAGACAATAGCACAAACAAGTCTTGTTTGTGCTCCCCTGAAGATAGAAAGGTGGTGGCTGCGGCCATTAGATTAGGTACCAATATAAGACTCGCTCCGTCCTAGGTATGCTTTCAGAAGCGACTGAAAAAACTCTTAATTTCTAGTCAGTAAAATAACGTGTTTCATTCCTGATTTTTCTTTTCCTTTCCTCTCCACCATCCCTTACTTTTCTTTTGATTGATGATATCTCACTTTATATGAAAAATAATGTTCGGGTGATTGTCCGTCTTTGTGGGGTTCATAAGTATATGCTCACGTACGTGTTTATGGATTTCGTGGGGATGGATAGTCATTTGAATGATTTATGCGACCGCGTAACTTGCTTCATTTTGTCTGACTGGTTGTAAGAGATTGCCCGCCAGATTGTATTTGCAATAAAAGATATTTATTTTTTACTATTAACAATCAGCTTCCCTAACCGGTATGGCACGTTTACGTATCTCAATTATCTCTTGTGCCTTGTTGATAATAAATACGAGTACACCTGTCTCCCGATCTGGGGGTTCCATGTTTGATTTCCGATGTTGTAAATTTTTCCGAAAAAGAGCTATTTGTATTATTTGTACATATCTTGCATAGCAAGATTAAACAGATTGGGTAATCAATGTGGGCATTGTATGGAGTTTCATGTGGCTGTAACTACTCACAGGAGTAAAGCGAAGTTGTTCTTGCTGGAAAGAATTCATTGAATTGTATGGATTTGGTTTGTTGTGATGCGAGACTTGTATACTGTTGTTTTCTTATTGTATTTTAGCACCGCTTACACGTAAATATTTTTTTTTTTTTTTTTTTTTTATTTACTTTGCACGGATTTCTCATGTTACACAAAGAGGGTTTGCTTCTAGCGTTAGCTTATTCGTTAGGAATAATATCAGCCAGGATTCTTCTCATACTGCTAGACGGTACCGAGAATATATCAACCGTGTCATTCAGTTGGTTCAATATATCTATACCACGCGTGACTGAGTGTTTAGCCATGATATTCGTCCTGTAAGTTGGTATGTAGAACAGAGGGTGATTCCTTGCACGGCTATATTTATTGGGTACATATAAACTTAGTGCTTCTAGAATCGCGGGACAGTTAAAGGAACCTTGGAAAACCTTTATTAGGAATATCACAATGGATTCTTGCCTTCTTGTTTCAAGGCTTCGTTAGTTACACACCGTGAGAAATTCGGCATGGTGAGCATATTTTGGGTAATCGCCCTTTGTTCTGTACCATAGATATCTGAGGATTTTTTTTTGTATTTGTTCTATATTGTTTTTATATTTGAGCTGGTGAGGAGCCCAAACCGTAGATGCATATTCTAATTTGGTTCTAATTAGATAAGTATATACGTTTCGGAGGATATCGGTGCTGTTAAATTATCTTGATATTCTCATTACAAAACCGAGTAGTTTGTAACAGTCCGATATCAAGCGTGAGACATGGTTAACGAACGTGAGTCCGACATCGAAGGTTACGCCCAAATCCTTGAATTCAGAAACTCTGTTTAGTGCCACTCCCTGTAAAGTATACTGATGGTGGATTGGTGAAAACGATCGCCTATAAGATACACAGACACATTTAATAATGTTGAACAGAAGATGATTTTGCTCACTCCAGGAGACTAGGGAGTCTAGGTCCTGTTGTAATTGATCTTTTTGAATATTTTCAAGTCGTCAGCGAACAATAAACATGTCGAGTGACTTATGGAATTTTGAATGTCGTCTATTAATATGAGAAATAGTAGGGGACCTAAATTGGATCCTTGTGGTATACCAGATCTTGCGATAAATTCCACAGAAGACTTGTTACGGATTGTTCCGTATTGAGATCTTTATTTTAGGTAAGATGCAAATAATCCAATTAGATTATCGCAGAAGCCAAGTTTGTGCATTTTCTTAAGTAATATATCGTGATCAACTTTGTCGAAAGCTTTCTGAAAGTCTGTATATATTACGTCCGTTTGTGAAAGTTCGTCTAAGTTTGACGCAATCTGTTATTTTTAAAGTCAAAAGTCATTTGATCGATAAAATAAATATATTTTTATTTGATCCATCTTTTACGTAACCTTATTCTAACCATTTATTTTCATAATTTTCAGTTTTATAATAAACTAATTCATCTTCACGAGAAAGTCTTAACTATTTCATAAAAAAATTAACGGGATGCTTGGCGTAACATCCCTACAACTTATTTAAATAAATTTCTTCAGACGCTAATTGCCATTATTTATGAAAATTCACTAAAAGCTCTATTTACATAATTTCACGACCATTAGTGCTCCATTTATACTATTCAACGCCTGTTTGAATGGTAAAAAAAGTATAATGAGTCGGTACCTACCTATCTTCAAAAACGAATATAATTTATGCGCTTTATTTATTCTATGGTCGGTAGAGCCGTAGAAGGGAGAGACAGGGTATATTCAAGGGATGAGGCGGATTTCATTACTTTTTTAATACATTTTTTATTCAACTTAACATCAGCTGGCAATATTTTATAATGTTTAACACTTGCCACCCTGTGATGGATAGCGAGTGACCAGGACTTATATTTAATTTGATTATTCGACGTTTTAATACACAATAAAATTATTTTTATAGCTAATTACAAAAAAATACTTAGCAGACTTAGCATCATTTTAATTTAAAACACACATTATTCACTGGACGCTTAGCGTCCAGCACAGTGGCTGGAGGAATTTTTTAGCACAGTAAGGCAAGTGTTAAGAAGTAATTATATAATTTATTAATGTCTAACGCAGGAAAAAGACCTTGTACGAATTAGCACATGAATGACGGCACATTACGAAAATTAAGCAGTTGGAAAATAAACTTAATTCATCTAAAAGTATAGGTACATCTTAGTGACCCTCCTGATCGATATATTTGTGAAGGCATAGAATGGAAAATTTAAAATTTTTTTGCAGGTCTTTGGATAAACAAATACAGAAAGACAGAAAATCACCTTTAAGAGCGATATTCTTACAATGAAATAAAGAAACATGACATTAATAAAAAAGTAAAGGATTTTATTTTTATTTATTTATTTATTATTACATATGACAAGAAATATTTATTTATTTATTATTACACATGACAAGACATACAATTTTAATGGATCTGAGTTTGTTGCCTTTCATTTGTCGTGTCCCCAGTAAACTAGGCTTTTGCCTGAATCTCACTGAGGACATATAGCATGAAAAAATAAATTGATACTTATTTCAGATTTTTTATTACACAAAAATAAAACCCCGTTGCACGTTCTCATCAACCTGACAAACAGTGACTCTCAATTACAACTGGAACCATCATGCAAAATCAAACTTCTCACACATCATCACTCCGGAAAGACCAAAAACGTTCATCCTACAATTAAGAATTATTATTGCCAAAATTGCTATATTCCAACTTGAAAAAATAAAGGAAGATAGTATTTCAATCAAAGGACGTATTCGTATGCATTTAAACACAAAAAATTAGCAATCTTTGCGTTGCTGATTATTTTAAAAATGATTATTTTCTACGGGAGTTCAAAATAAAGGATAGGCTCTCTATCATGTTTCTAAGGCGTATTCTCCAATGTTTCTAGAGAAAGACGTTGATTGCCTAGAGAAGCTTGTGTGGTTGGGCAGGGACGATGATGAAAAGAAAAGGGAACTTGATAAATCAAATAATCTGTTGTGTCGATAAAGTTCCCTGTCAAATGTCGGTCGATGTTTTTTTTTTCATGTTTTCAGCAATTAAATTTCAATTCTTATCACTTTTGACTTCAAATTTTATTAATTTAAGCGATTGGCTATGAATATTCTTATTTTACCGATTTTAAATCGCTCATTTTTACATGTGTATTGATGTTTATTGAACACACAGCACCGGAACGCGCGGATTTTTTTAGCACAGGAAGGGAAAATTTAACAGCCGTTTGCCACATCAGAGATATTTTGTGAAAATTGGGAATAAATTCACCAATACAATCAAACGTGTGCCAGTGTGTGACGTAGATATATTCATTCTAAAAAAACACTTTGGGTGAGGAAGCGACACTATTCACGTCTCACTCTCACTCTGTTTCGGTATATGGGAACGCAAGAAAGAGAATCTCAGTTTGCTCGCTTCTCTCGCTTCAGTAGCTCTCGGGCATCCATTTGAGGTGGTTGCTTCGCCCGTTTTATGAACTTCAATTATTAGCACTTTTGACTTCAAATTTAATTAATTTAAGTGATTGGCTATGAATATTCTTATTTTACCGATTTTAAATCGGTCATTTTTACATGTGTATTGATGTTTATTGAATACACAGCACCGGAACGGGCGGATTTTTTTAGCACAGAAAGGGAAAGGTTAGCAGCCGTTTGAAATGTTTTTTTTTTATAAACAGTAACATTTCCTTTCGTTATTTTCAGCTTGCAACACCTTATCAAAGCACCTAAATATGAAATAAATATATTTAACTTATCGTAACGTATTCAGTAAAATGAAGAAAAACACTCAGAGATGGTTTGGACATGTGCAACGAATAAATGAAGAACTAACAAAATAAATATTAAGTGCAAATTAAAGTAGTAGGCTTGTGAAAAGTTGGCTAAGGAAAATACGATTGAATCAAGTAAATGACATTTAAAAAAAAAGGAACGTGGATTATCAAATAAATTATACGAGTTGTATGGGAAAATGTATGGATGTTGAAAAGGCTAAGGATGTCAGCTTTATTGTATTTCACTTTTCATTGTATACAGTACAACTTGGTAGCTTATTGCCATGTGTCAATTTTCCAACCAATCAAAAATATGTTAGAGAGGTCTTAAGTGAAAACTATATCAAAATCCTTTTAAAAAATCTGGACTCTAACGGAAATAGACCTCGCAACCTCCAGGTCGGAAAATAAGCGTTTTGTCAACTAGAGCCACGGAGGTTGTCATGTGTGTGTCAAGAAAGGAAAATCTGACGTTTTGCCCTCCCTGCCTACCCCAACAAGGAATGGCGTTATGGTATGCATAATTATTGTAATTCATTGACAAACTAGTGCGACACTCTCCCTAATAACGGTCCTGAGGCAGTTGTTATTTTGCATTCGATAATTGAAAATTCCCGCTCCGCTTGATGGCCCATAAATAATGGAGAGAGGAATTACAATGTCTATGGGAATAAGTTCTCCGGTACGGGAAGGTGCCAGTAATAGGGGAGGGAAACATTATCCAGGTAATTAGAGAGCAAATGAATATGTTAATGCGAAATTATAATATTGTTAATTGATCTATAAACAATTAGTTTGATATACATGAATTAATTAATAAATTAATGCGCACAACCCGTGACTAGTGTTACAGAAGACATATTATAAAGTAAGGGATAATATAAAATGTAAAGTTAAAAGATCAGATGTTTGTATAATTATAGATCAAATCAATGATGATGGCATAAAATCGGTGAAAATGCAAAGGGACTAAAGGAACAACATTTTTCTAGAACTAAATTGTTCAATTGAGCTAGACCTCTATTATCCATCAACTCAATTGAGCTAGACCTCTATCATCCATCAACTCAATTGAGCTAGACCTATATCATCCACCAACTCAATTGAGCTAGACCTCTATCATCCACCAACTCAATTGAGCTAGACCTCTATCATCCACCAACTCAATTGAGCTAGACCTCTATTATCCATCAACTCAATTGAGCTAGACCTCTATCATCCATCAACTCAATTGAGCTAGACCTCTATCATCCACCAAATCAATTGAGCTAGACTTGTATCATCCACCAAATCAATTGAGCTAGACCTCTATCATCCCCCAACTCAATTAAGCTAGACCTCTATCCTCCCCCAACTCAATTGAGCTAGACCTCTATCCTCTCCCAACTCAATTGAGCTAGACCTCTATCATCCACCAACTCAAATGAACTAGACTTCTATTATCCACCAACTCAATTGACCTAGACCTCTATCATACACCAATTCAATTGAGCTAGACATCGATCATTCACCAATTCAATTGAGCTAGACATCGATCATTCACCAACTCAATTGAGCTAGACCTCTATCATCCACCAACTCAAATGAACTAGACTTCTATTATTCACCAACTCAATTGAGCTAGACCTCTATCATCCACCAACTCAAATGAACTAGACTTCTATTATCCACCAACTCAATTGAGTTAGACCTCTATTATACACCAATTCAATTGAGCTAGACATCGATCATTCACCAACTCAATTGAGCTAGACCTCTATCATCCACCAACCCAAACTAGACGACCTAAAATATGTGGATGTAACAATAGGGAAAAATCTACAAATTAACGAACCGTCAAAGAACGATATCCAAAACGACAACTTGTGAACCAGAAAAAAAGCACCCTAATAGAGTACAACTCAAGATTAGGGATAAGGGTGGAAGGACGAAAATAATTCAAATATAGTAACTACTTTATAAGAAATTTTATTGATTTGATATAAGGTTCAATTTCCAGTCGACTAGAGCTCAAGTGTTATTACAGAGCTAATACTGCTGGTGCCCACCTTGACGTATTATGGGAATGGAATATGGACTCAGGAAAATAAAAATAAAGAAGCGACTTAATTGCCCTGTAGATGCATACCTGCGCAAAAATAAATAATATATATGTTCTATATATGGTGTCCAAAAATAATGTAAACAGATTTTTCACCACGTTGCTAACTTGAGCTTGCTGTAGGAATTTGTCATATTTGGCATTCGTGAGGAGTTTAAGGACGAGAAGGACTCAAATTTTCAGTAAAATGATGCACATCCTCACTACAATCGTGATTTAAGGCCTATTTTAATAAAAAAAAATGCGGAACAGGGGGATTAAACGAAGATGTAGCATTAAATTCCTCTGGACTCCCTAGATCTCATACCAATGGACTTTTTTATGTAGACTTGTTTTAAGTTTATGGTACCAAATCGACAATACTTAATGAATTGAGAGCAGCCATTGAAACAAAATACCCCAAAACATATCATTCGTGATGTTTGCAATTCCACGTTATCAGCGTGGAGCAAAACGTATACATGACAAGAAATTGTCTTCTTCTTCTTATTTTAGGCCTGTTGTGGTCCTGGATCATTGTTGTGACGTCGACTGCCAGCTGTTTTTCCATCTTTTGGAAGGTCATCCTGGAGGTCTGCTCGCTTGGGGATACTATCCTTGGCCATTCTTACGGCTCTTGGTTCCGCCATTCTGGATACATGTTCGTTCCAGAACCTTCTTCTCTGTCGTCCCCATCTGACAATATCTTCAACTTCGCACATCCTTCGGATTTTTGTGTTTCGTACTCTATCACGAAGGGTTTTGCCAGCGATACTCCTGAGTACCTTCATTTCGCTGGTTCGAAGGAGATTTTTGGTTCTGACAGTGTCGGCTCTGGACTATATGCTGTATGTCATTATGGGGCGGACACAGGTCTTGTTTATCCTCACCTTGCTTTGGATGTTCATAACATATACTTGGTTTTCCAGATAGTGTTATTTAAACATCCGGAAATAGCTGCGGCCTTTTGTGATTGTTCAAGCACTTCGCCATGGAGGTCATTATTGCACATTATGCTAGCACCCAAGTATTTTAATTGTTGTTAGTTGTTCAATTAGTGTGTCGTTGATCGCCACACTGCATCCAACTTGCTCTCTGGGTAGAGACAAGAAATTGTATAATTATATAATTTATGAAAAAACAACAGGTAATTTAAATGAACACACAGTTTATATGGATCTGAGATTGTTGGAATTCATTAGTCGTGTATCTAGTTAACAAGAGTCTTGCCTGTAGGGAAAATATAACATGTTGGAATTCTTTAGTCGTGTATCTAGTTAACAAGGCTCTTGCCTGTACGGAAGATATAACATGTTAGAATTCATTAGTCGTGTATCTACGAGTAGTTAACAAGGCTCTTGCCTGTACGGAAGATATAACATGTTGGAATTCATTAGTCGTGTATCTAGTTAACCAGGCTCTTGCCTGTACGGAAGATATAACATGTTAGAATTCATTAGTCGTGTATCTACGAGTAGTTAACAAGGCTCTTGCCTGTACGGAAGATATAACATGTTAGAATTCATTAGTCGTGTATCTACGAGTAGTTAACAAGGCTCTTGCCTGTACGGAAGATATAACATGTTAGAATTCATTAGTCGTGTATCTAGTTAACAAGGCTCTTGCCTGTACGGAAGATATAACATGTTGGAATTCATTAGTCGTGTATCTAGTTAACAAGGCTCTTGCCTGTACGGAAGATATAACATTTACATTTTCTCAAAATAATGTTTTATTTTTTCAAAATGTATCGAGCCAGTGTCCCCTTGAAATTAACACTTCTAACGGTGATATACAATATAAATTGCCCATTTATAATTCTTATTAGTAATAATATTAGACGCCTGATCGCTAAATTTTCGCAACATGTAAAATAAACCCTTAATCACGTCATTAAATGAACGAGAATAAATACTTTTAAATTACACATCCCTTTGTTGAAGGAAAGCGAGACGAGAAAATATATATGACAATAATTTAACTCACTCCCTTCCTTTTTCATTAAGCTTCAAAGATAATTATTTTTCTCTTCATGATAAATAATGTCTTAAGAAGAATTTATTAGTTTGCACAAACAAAATAAAATTGACGATTAAATTATGTTTGTCGAAATTAACTGCAATTTATCTTGTATTAAAAATCGTGAAAATTCTTAGCTCCTGGGAAAAGTTGATTTTATGCGTTGCTTTTTTCCATTTGTTCCCGATTTTCATTTTTTTTTTAAGATTAGGAAATGGTTATTTGGACCTTAATTCAAGAAAATCTCTCTAAATTAAATTTAAAAATATATTTTTTATTATTTTTAATGATAAATAATAATATTTTAAATAATAATTTTAATAAAACAATAATATAATACACTTAAAAATATTAAATTTATATTTTTTAATATTAAATATATTCATATTTTCATGTTATTATTAATTATTAAATTAATTATTTATTTATTATTATATCATTTTTATCATATTATTAATTATATTCTTATATTTTATTTTTAATTAATTATATTATAATTAATTATAAAATAATAATAATATAAATATAAATATTATAATAACTTATACATGGTATATTATAATTATTATATATTAAATATAAATTACACAGTAAATAAATATTTAAATGAATATTAAATAAAATAAAACAATTTAATATAAAATAAAATTATTAATTATTAAATATATTAATATAATGCAAAACAAAAAAAATATTTTCTTTATTTTTATTATTAAATATTAATAATTTTAATAATAAATAATATTTTTAATAATGAATAATAATTTTAATAATAATATTATACACTTAATAATATTAAAATAGTATTAATTATTATTAGTAACAAATAATTATTAATATTAATATAATTAATAATAATTTATTAATAAACAAAATATTTAATAATAATAATAAAATGATAATATAATACACCGTTTCACTTTTCGTGACGTTCAGGCCAATTTGCCCTACCGCGCCAATAGAAGTTTCACTTCAAAATAATTAAATATGGTACAATTTAACTTTGTGGAACTCCATATCCGAATATTTAAAAATGACTTTCTTTGTTATTTCACTGATAACATTAATCCTCCTGCTACTTGTATTTCTTTCTCCTTTCCCGAGGCTTTCTACAGGCTGAATGGTTCCGATACGTTGCGAAAGCAATGTTTAGGTCCGACTGGTGTCATGTTACATCGCAAGTAAGCCATTGAGGGAAATACTGCATTTTTACGGGAGTACTGATAATTCATGTTGTGTATACTTTCTTTATATACTACATATAAAGTTAAACTTGGCAGGCTTATTGCCATGTGGGTGTTTCATCCAAACAATCGGAAAGATGATAAAGATGCTTTAAGTAAAACCAGACTGAAAACCTTAACTAAAACCAGACTGGGATCCAACGGGAATCGAATCCGTAATCCACGGGTTCGAAAACAGGCGTCCTACTAACTAGGCAACGGATGTCATCATTTTAATTGTATAAAAATTAAACCCACCGTTTGCCTGTTAACTGAATATTCAGCATTAACATCATATTATACGGGCTGGTATGATATGAATATAAATTAAAATGAAATTGAACTGAATACACATTTAACTAGCGTGTTACTTTTGTAAATATTAGATTCAGAAATGCTTATCTGATATTTCGTTAATATTTTATATTAATAACATAAATTATGTTTGAACACGTCGACTCGAATATCAAACGATTTTAATCCTACAACTTTACACTTAAATATTTATAGGAAAACATTTTAATAAAGCGCAGAAAGTAATGGCAAACAGCGAGATTTATTTCAAGCAATGAAATATCAGACGGAAGTGGAAGTACAGAGTGAGAATTTTCAGTAAATAAAGAGTGAATGTAGAGCATAATATTGGAAGTGCAACGCGGTTGTGGAGCAAATGGGATCATAACAGTGGGAAACTACCCTCCGGGCGCCGTCTAGTCAGTAAGGGTGGAACATTGAAATGTTGCAGGGGCATCAGAAAAAAACTATGGGAAAGTTGGTGCAGATTCAATATGTGTCACTCACAGTCAAATAATAACATACATTTCAATAAATATCAAGAAGTCAAGTTGGGTTTCTCATTTGGTCAGTCCAACGTATTGGGGTTATTCTTCTTGTGTGTCGTCCTTCCATCCCTCCAGTAACCACAAACCTCTCCAAACTATATCCTTGGCCACAAGCAATGTTCCCGAAAAATTGTAGGACATGTAGAAGTCATATTGTCGACAAGGCATACGTTTGCCTTGATGTTCTTGGAATTTATAAAATTCTTCTCCAGCACAGAACGTTTTCCAATAAAAATATACATTTCCACAAATGCCTCTCAGTCGAATAATTGAATGTCTTTCAATGTCATTCAGAATCGAATAAAAACATACACTTTTGTAAATGTCACTCAATTGAATAATAAAATACCTTTTGATACACATAACATATGTCACTCAAAGTCGATTTATTTCAATATACGCGTTTATCACACTCATAGTCGAATAATAAATGACATGCATTTCAATACTCAGTCAAATAATAATACGCATTTCAATACATGTCACTCACAATTGAATAAAAACATGCATTTCAACAAATTTTACTCAATCCAATAATAACAGTGAATTTCAACAAATGCCTCTCAGTTAAAAATTATATGTATTTCAATTCACTCGTATACCACTCACAATCGAATAATATGCATCTGAACAAATTTCACTCAATTTAATAGTAAAATGCATTTTAAGGTCACTTTTAATCAAATTTCAACATGTATTTATCTGTCGAATAATAATGTGCATTTCAATTTATGTGACTTACAGTCGAATATTAACAAGTTTTTCAATATACACGTATAACACTATCAGTCGAATAATCGTATATATTGTATGAAAAAAGGAGAAAAAGAAAGAGAATTATGATACAATTTTACAAAATCGATTATCTAAACGTATAATATACAACAACCACGCTGTACCATATATGTAAAGAGCAGAAATGGCAGAACATAATGGTGTTTAGTGCCTACCGTGACGTACTCGTATGGAAGTGAAACATAGACTTTACAGAAAACATATAAACGTTAGAATAATGCTGGGAAGATGCGTGTACTAAGATAACATGTGGAGTGTCAACGTATGAAAAAAGGACGCCAGAAATGAACGTATAGATACAATAAATGTTTCAAGTAAGTGTTTGAATATTTGGAGAGAACGGAAGACGAAATAATGAATAAGAGAGTCTCCTTCTTCTTCTTCTTCTAGATCTTGCGATCTGTTTAAAACGGGATTTCAGTTTTGGTCCTGTAATGAATAAGAGAGTATATTGGTATAAGTCAGAAATGCAAGATGTACGTGTAAGAGGCAGACCGAGGAAAACGTGGCTGGATCAAGTGGACTAGATTTTGAAAGAAAGTAAAGTGAGAAGTTTGAATATTGGAAGAACGTGCATGACAAAATGTATGAATATAGAAGACGCTAAAATTTTATTTTATTACAATTTAGTTATTCACAGTACAACCTGATCGACTTATTGTCATGTAGCAATTTCTATCAACCAACCAGAAAGATGTAAAAGAAGCTCTTCAGTGAAACATGATTGGATTTTTTATTCTGGGTTCTTACTAACCTCCGGGCTGGGAGACAGATATCTTTCTTACTAGGTCACGAAGGTCATCGAAAGTTTTAAGCTTGAATAAACATTTTTGGAGATTTGTTTTCTCTGCCTACCCTACAAGGGACACGGCGTTATGATTTGTATTATATGTATGTTATGCTGCGGTAAAATTGATTATTCAGCAGAAAGATATAAAGAGGGAAACGAGTTTGAAACGAAAATGATTATAAAAATGTCACTTTTGACAGCCCTGCAGATGGAAAAGAGAGCAAAAAATGAAAAAGAGACCCAGATGAGTTTGTTAAGTGTGCTCGACAGCCTTTTCCGTTTTACAAGCTCTCCAGCTGAAAACTTTACGAGTGGACATGCTCTCCCTTCCACCTCCGGCTGCTGCGAGAGGGATGGGAGCAATCTGGGACCGTTGCGAGGGGGAGGAACAAGCAGAGGGTGGCTTATCCACTTTGCTCTACCACCCTCGAAATATGCTGGGGACCTACAACGTTTCAGCGCTTACAAGCTACATCCTGAAACTGAAAAAGGATGCGATGGTCACTTTTAATGGGCATTCAAAATCAGATTAAGAAATGAATTATATCAAACGGGCTTCGGTACATTTGAATTAGTATAATAATACGAGGCGTATCCAGAAAGTAAGTGTACTGAGGCTCTCACGACCGGATGGATTTTATTTTTCGACATGTTGGCTACACTTCCGTGTAGCCTGACCCTTCCCTTCCGCAACGAGACCGGTTCGAGGTCAGTATGTTGAGAAGTGTCGACGCGACAACACGTTTCGTGAAAAATGTCAATCCAATCTCCCGCCAAGTGCGAAATACGGGGCGTCATCCGTTATCTCGTTTGAAAGGGAAAACCTCCGGTTGAGGTTTATAATGAGGTGAAAACTGCATATGGTGATAAAGCTATGAATCGTACGAGTGTGTACAAGTGGTGTCGCGAGTTTAAAAACGGTCGTACGTCTGTGCATGATGATCAGAGGAGCGGAAGACCTTCAATTGTGACTGACGAAATTGTTTTGGGACTGTCAAGGCATAATTTTAATTGAATATATGCCTCAAGGGGAGACCATCAACTCTGCAAGATACTGTGAGACCCTAAAAAAATTGCGGAGGGCGATTCAAAACAAGAGGAGAGGCATGCTGACAAAGGGAGTCTGCCTGCTGCACGACAATGCCAGACCACACACGGCCAACGCCACGAAGGAACTGCTCGCCTCGTTTAAATGGGATGTCCTGAACCATCCCGCGCATTCCTCTGACCTAGCACCTTCAGATTACTATTTCTTTACCTCCCTGAAGCTGCACATGGGTGGAAAAAGGTTTTCAACCGACGAGGAGGTAAAGGAGGAGGTGGAAAAGTGGACGGAGGGGTTGGCGGGAAACTACTTCGAGGAAGGCATCAAAAAGTTGATACCCCGCTTCACCACCTGCATTGAGAGGAATGGCGACTTTGTCGAAAAATAGCTTACATATTTACTACGGTAACCACGTAATTTTTTTGTTTAAATAAAAAAAATTGTAACCTACAAAAATTCAGTACACGTACTGTCTGGACTTACCTAGTACATTAAAAATATTATGTAAATTTAACACGTTTTTTTTTTACAAAAATCAAGACTTAACAGATCAACCCCTCGTTTAATATTTTTCATTATTTACTGAGAACACTTGGATACTCAAGAGATGCGATAAACAAAGAATAGATTTCTTTGAAATGTGATGCTGGAGGGAGCTTTTGTACATTCCATGAAAAGCCGAAAGAACCAAACCATCGACTGAATTATTTACTCTATTTTGTAAAAGTCATACATGGTCCAGCATTTCGAGTCATAGGAAAGATGAATATTTTTTTTTGTATAATAGATTGTAAAAAATAATAAATACTGATCTAGCTGGTATTTACAAGATATCGACTGGGATATTTAATTATGTGGATTGAAAAAAATAATAAGCACTGATAATATTCGTATTAAAAATACAAGTATATCGACTGGGATTTGTAAATTTGTAGATTTTAAAAGGAATGAATACTGACTATGTAGGTTTTGTAAAATAAATGAATGCTGCTTGTGTAGGTATTGTAAAAGGAATGAATACTGATTATGTAGGTATTGAAAATGTAGGGAATACCGACATCCCTAAATATTGTCAACATGCACGGTCAACGACCGATGAATCAACCTTTGAATATGTACAAAGATCACATACCAGAACGTCAATATTGTTTACACGCAAATAATATTTACGTCGCATTCCACGGTAGAGAGAGAACGCATCGCGTTGTCTCGCCGTTTCGGCAATAAATATTCTACCCACTATATCATTGGCAACGTCTGCGACCACCTCGGTACGCACAGGAGTGAGATCAAGATATACCGCGGACGCATTCACGCGCCCCGTTCCGAAATTGTATATATACCTACTTATCGACAAATAAAGGGCACTTGTTATTATTCACTTGACCATTCATCGCTGTTTATTATTTATCGATTATTCACTCTCACTTTTTCGCATTCCTGAATCGACGTATTTTATTTTAAATATAAAACAAATCAAAATCATCACGACGTATCAAATTAAGCATCCGCAAAAAAAATATATTTCTAACTTGTATCAGTAAGTAATAAATACTGGATTTGTTGATATGAAAAAAAAAATTTATTCAGATCGATAACAGGAGTCTTGTGTGACCCAAAAATGCCTATAAACAGAAAGGAAAGGTATACCAGACTATCGTTAGATCCGCAATTATGTATACCGATTGATTTTGTATTAAAAATATATCGATTTTGTTGTTACATTTTGTAGATTGTTAAAAATAATAAATACTGATTTTGTTACCATTAAAAATATTTCGATTAAGATATTTCATTTCGTAGATTGTTAATGTAATAAATACTGATTTTATTGACATTAAAAATAAATCGATCGGGATATTTAATAAAGTGCATCCAGTATATTTACAGACAACGTTCCATCTAAGGTGTGCAGATCGATAATAGGAGTCTTGTGTGACCCAAAAATGCCTATAAACTGAAAGGAAAGGTATACCAGACTATCGTTAGATCCGCAATTATGTATACCGATTGATTTTGTATTAAAAATATATCGATTTTGTTGTTACATTTTGTAGATTGTTAAAAATAATAAATACTGATTTTGTTACCATTGAAAATATTTCGATTAAGATATTTCATTTCGTAGATTGTTAATGTAATAAATACTGATTTTGTTGACATTAAAAATAAATCGATCGGGATATTTAATAAAGTGCATCCAGTATATTTACAGACAACGTTCCATCTAAGGTGTGCAGATCGATAATAGGAGTCTTGTGTGACCCAAAAATGCCTATAAACTGAAAGGAAAGGTATACCAGACTATCGTTAGATCCGCAATTATGTATACCGATTGATTTTGTATTAAAAATATATCGATTTTGTTGTTACATTTTGTAGATTGTTAAAAATAATAAATACTGATTTTGTTACCATTGAAAATATTGCGATTAAGATATTTCATTTCGTAGATTGTTAATGTAATAAATACTGATTTTGTTGACATTAAAAATAAATCGATCGGGATATTTAATAAGGTGCATCCAGTATATTTACAGGCAACGTTCCATCGAAGGTGTGCGCGTGTGCGGCCGCACATCTGTTAAAAATTGTTCGCACACATGTTTCCATCTTCCGCACACATCTCAAAGAAAGGAACTTGTAGCCATATTTTGTTTTGCGCAATTATATATTGATAGATTCTCAGGTTCCTTTCTTTGAGATGTGTGCGGAACATGGAAACACCATATACCTACTCGTATTATGTTAAGAATTTTTGTTTTAAATTTGTTTTAATTTTTATTCTTATGATTGTGTGCGGTATATTGTGGGATGAACATTTTTGGTCTTTCTGGAATGGTGATGTGTGAGGAGTTGAATTTCGCAAGATGTTTCCAGTTGTAGTTGAGTGTTACTGTTTGTCAGGTTGATGAGAGCGTGCAACGGGGTTTTTTTTGTGTAATCAAAAATCGGAAAGAAGTATCGATTTATTTTTTCATGCTAAATATCCTCAGTGAGATACAGGCAAAAGCGTAGTTTACTGGGGATACGACAAATGAAAGGCAACAAACCCAGATCCATTAAAATTATATGTCCAAATCAAATTACCTGTTGTTTTTTTCTCAAATTGTATATATTTCTTGTCATGTGTAATAATAAATAATAATAAATAAAAAAAAAAATTAAAAAAAATAAAAATTGTAAAGTCCACGCTCTGTAAGGAAAGAATAGTGTAGAAGGGTGACCATGATTTTTATTTATTATAAATTCAGATTATTTAGTTTATTTATTATTCATTTAAAAAAACAGAAGTGGATTTTTTTGGTTAGAACAAATATTTGTTTATTGATACAGAAAAAGATAAAAAATAAACATGAAGTTTTATTTATTTCTAACAACCTTATATTTTATTTACTAATACACAATGGAAAATTTTAAAGAAATAGAAATGTTATTTTATTTTAGAAACGTATTGGTTAAGAAACACAGTATAGATTATTACTAAAAATCATGGTGACACTATTTTTTGACACGATGACACACTAGTAGTAGTAGAAACTGACCAATCAGCACACAGGAGTTGACTAACGCAATCACACGCTCTGTGTACCTACGCTATAGTACAATACAGTAACAGATTCTTTCCTTACGCCGCACATATAAATTGATGGGCCGCATACGTGGTTTTTTTTTTTGTGTAATCAAAAATCGGAAAGAAGTATCGATTTATTTTTTCATGCTAAATATCCTCAGTGAGTTACAGGCAAAAACCTAGTTTACTGGGGATACGACAAATGAAAGGCAACAAACCCAGATCCATTAAAATTGTATGTCCAAATTTTAGCGATATGTCCGATAGGGGAGAGATGATGAGGATGATTTGTTGATAAATAATAAAACACGTTAGATCGCAATTCGGAAAGAGAGAGTGTTTATTTTTATAGTAACGTAGGTATTTATATCTTTTTGGAATGTGCGCGAGAGTGCGCTCGCGATATGCTTACGTCTCGCTTCTGTGAATGCAGAAACGGTTATTGTCGTATGTAGGTATTCATCTAAATACGGAACTGGTGAGATAGCCGTGGTGCGTTCTCTCTCTCTGGCGAGTGGTGCGGTCGCTCGGCCGGCGTCAATGGCCGGCATGTGACCTTCGGACTGTTTACTATAATTTATCGAGGAATCCGAAGGTCGTTTCATCGGTCATTGACCGTATGTATGCGACAATATTCCGCGACGACCGCCACAAAATCAAATTACCTGTTGTTTTTTCGCAAATTGTGTATATTTCTTGTCATGTGTAATAATAAAAATAAAAAATAAAAATACACAATGAAAAAATTAGGAGAAACGTTCTATACAAGCAATATAAAAATGATTTCATTTTTCTCGGTGTTTTTTTTTTTGTAAATTGTAAAGGCGTGGACAAAAAAACACCTGTGATGCCCCCCGGTCAGGTTTCTCCTCTACACGCGGAGTTGATACATCATTGCGGGTCGTACGAAATGAGTATTTCGATAACATATGATTAATATAATTTTTTACATGAATCATGCGAAACCTGTTTTGATATATATTTTTCTCGTGTTTCTTTGTTTTTTTATCAATGAACGAGATTTTCATGCGCATTAATTTTTTTATACATAGTGGATAAAAAACCAACTCAGGATTAAAAAAGATTTATGTGCAGGTGTTTAATCACATTATTTAAAAAAAAATTTATTCCATTATTTCAAATATTCAAATTTGTTTATATTCCAATTGAAAATAGTAATTTGATATTATTGATTAATAAATTAAGATAAAACATTTATACGTTGACTTTCACGAATAAGATAATTATAAATCCAAATTTAATTTTGTATACACTGTTTGAATCTACCGCATAATATAGAATTACATAACCCCCACACACACAAGTAAATATATGTTTTTGGAAATTAAATTTCCCTACAATTTCTCTTGAACAGTGATTTATTACTAGGAAGGCTTTAGTGGAGTTGTACAATATGTTATATTATGTACGGAGGTGTTTAATTACTGTGTCACGTCTAAATATTAAGACGGACGTAAACGAACGATGTGTTTTGTTTTATCAATATCAATATATTATATTATGTACGGAGGTGTTTAATTACTGTGTCACGTCTAAATATTATTAAGACGGACGTAAACTAACGCTGTGTTTTGTTTTATCAATATCAATATATTATATTATGTACGGAGGTGTTTAATTACTGTGTCACGTCTAAATATTAAGACGGACGTAAACTAACGCTGTGTTTTGTTTTATCAATATCAATATATTATATTATGTACGGAGGTGTTTAATTACTGTGTCACGTCTAAATATTATTAAGACGGACGTAAACTAACGCTGTGTTTTGTTTTATCAATATCAATATATTATATTATGTACGGAGGTGTTTAATTACTGTGTCACGTCTAAATATTAAGACGGACGTAAACTAACGCTGTGTTTTGTTTTATCAATATCAATATATTATATTATGTACGGAGGTGTTTAATTACTGTGTCACGTCTAAATATTATTAAGACGGACGTAAACTAACGCTGTGTTTTGTTTTATCAATATCAATATATTATATTATGTACGGAGGTGTTTAATTACTGTGTCACGTCTAAATATTAAGACGGACGTAAACTAACGCTGTGTTTTGTTTTATCAATATCAATATATTATATTATGTACGGAGGTGTTTAATTACTGTGTCACGTCTAAATATTAAGACGGACGTAAACTAACGCTGTGTTTTGTTTTATCAATATCAATATATTATATTATGTACGGAGGTGTTTAATTACTGTGTCACGTCTAAATATTAAGACGGACGTAAACTAACGCTGTGTTTTGTTTTATCAATATCAATATATTATATTATGTACGGAGGTGTTTAATTACTGTGTCACGTCTAAATATTAAGACGGACGTAAACTAACGCTGTGTTTTGTTTTATCAATATCAATATATTATATTATGTACGGAGGTGTTTAATTACTGTGTCACGTCTAAATATTAAGACGGACGTAAACTAACGCTGTGTTTTGTTTTATCAATATCAATATATTATATTATGTACGGAGGTGTTTAATTACTGTGTCACGTCTAAATATTAAGACGGACGTAAACTAACGCTGTGTTTTGTTTTATCAATATCAATATATTATATTATGTACGGAGGTGATTAATTACTGTGTCACGTCTAAATATTAAGACGGACGTAAACTAACGCTGTGTTTTGTTTTATCAATATCAATATATTATATTATGTACGGAGGTGTTTAATTACTGTGTCACGTCTAAATATTAAGACGGACGTAAACAAACGTTGTGTTTTATCAATATATAGTACAGTGGATAGATTTTCTGAAATATTTATTAAATTACTAGAAAACTAACGTGAAAAGGAATTATCAAGATTAAAATATATAATATTATATTTAAACTATTTCGAATATGAATGTATTATCATACAAACATATAACGACCTCCGTGGCTTAGTTGGTAAGACGCTTGTCTCTCAACCCGAAAGTTGCGGGCTCGATTCCCGCTGGAGTACAGATTTTTTTAAAAAGGATTCGTTTGGTTTTCAGTTAAGGCTTATTTCACATCTTTCTCGTTGGTTGGAAAATATTGCCGCGTGGCAATGAGCCCGTCAGGTTGTACTGAATACAACGAAAGAGTAATACAATACAATACAAATATACCATTACGCCATTTATCTGTCGGAGTAGGCAGAGATGACAGAGTGCCAGACTCTCGTACCACAACACATATTATGCTTAGCCGTTTGTAAATCCTAAAACCTTCTCATACAACTTCTACGGTTTCCCTTACTTTCCATGCTTGGTTTCTTTCACTTGATCCGACCATACTTTCATTGGTCTTCCTCTTATACACTTTTCACTCACATTTGTACAATATATCGTCGTTTTTCTGCAAAAAGCATTTAAGTCCAAATATTGAGTTTTGAGATAAATGCAATTTAAGTTACGGAGGGCGATGTAAAATCAAGTTATATAACTTTTTATCTTTTCATAACAGCAAAACCATATAACTTTTGGTCATAAATGTTTTTTCCATGTGTAGATATTTTTAGTTTAAGTAAAATGGCACCAAAAAGTTATTTTAAGCAAAAATGGACTTCAATGCTTTTCGCAGAACAACGACGATATTTGTTATGTTATACTTACTTTATTAATTCGTTCCACATGCCCAAACCATCTCAGCATGCTCTCCAACATACCTAACACATCTTCCTTAAGTTCACTTTCATCCTTTATCACTAAATGTATTCTGTCATGCGTTTTTACTCTACATATACATACTTTTACATACTTCTCAATGCACGCGTCTCTACAGCACTTATTCGACTCTTCTTAGTCATTTCACAAATCCACCTTTCAATCCTATACATTAAAGTCACCACCAAAGTACTATCGAAAACTATCATCTTAACAGATTTTGGTACTACCGGTACGATGACATTACATATAATTTAGTACCCCATTGACTTTGTTCCCTATCGTTACAAACCAATCGATATCCCTTTTAACTCATCCATCATCTGATAAAATACTACCTAAATAGCATAATTTCTTAACTTGCTCAAATCTTTCATTATTTACCCATATGTCGCATTTACTTTTCCTTTTATACATTTAAATCATTACTTCAGATTTCATCACATTGATTCTAAGATATTTTAATAACTATATTTAAAATAATATAAACAACCTTAATGCAGGTTAGCAGAATATTGGATGAAAATTATGTTGTGTCGGTGTCACTATAAGAAGAAATTTTTGTAATTTATTTTATCAAACATTGTTTATTCCACTTTTTGTAACAATTAAACCCTACCGGTTTCAAGGCTTTCACCTCATTTTTAGGGGAGCACAAACAATACTGAATTATGTTCAAACTGGTACCGATATACACGTTTCTAACGGTTGGGGACATTTGGGTTGGTGACTGAGGGCTGAGGGAGGCATGGGACGATCTCGGCGAGCAGCGGAGAGATTCTTGGTATGTATGTGTTTGCCAGATGTTCGCTTCGATGTACTGACTTAGAAATTTCTAGGGCCTCTAATCTGTCCAATTTATTTCCGTTACTACTGATATGTAAGAATCATCGAGAGAAACAGTATGGTTTTCACGGTGACAATGATTAGCCATTTCTGAATAAATTAGAGGATTTGTTTTCAAGAGAAGAAAATTTGTTTTTAATTCAAAATTCAATTTTTTTCTGCAGGTTTTCGCAGATTAATTGCGACCCTTATTTTAAACCGAATGAATTTAGTGTGGGGTTAAGAATTGATTGATCGTTATATGCGGGGTGTTTTTCATTCCTATGGATTAAAAGGATATACGAGTATCCCAAATGTGACACCACACAATCTGGATTATTCTTGATTAGTTATTCAACCCCTGAGTATAGTTTCTAGATTTTTAAGCGGAATGAAGCATTTTCCAAATGAGAAATTAATTAAACCACGGATTAAAGCTATGCTTTTTATTATTTAAAGTAGACTTTCAATTACTCGGGTGCGCATTTATTTTTAATAATTTTTCAAAAAATTGTTTGAAATAATGTTTTAACTCGACTACATACTATGTAACAGAAAATAAAACTGGCGAAATACTAACACGTCATTCACGGGAAATCTTGGCCAATTAAGTGTTTGCTTATTACTATTTGGGCGCTAATACAGTATGTAAAAAAGGTGCGATTAATGTCCTAATTGTCGATCTTGCTGGACAATAATTTTTAATTCGACTACATAATATGTAACAGAAAATAAAACTGGCGAAATAATAACACATCATTCACGGGAAATCTTGGCCAATTAAGTGTTTCCTTATTACTATTTGGGCGCTAATACATTATGTTAAAAACGTGCGATTAATGTCCTAATTGTCGATCTTGCTGGACAATAATTTTTAATTCGACTACATAATATGTAACAGAAAATAAAACTGGCGAAATACTAACACGTCATTCACTGGAAATCTTGGTCAATCAAGTGTTTGCTTATTACTATTTGGGCGCCAATGCCTTCTGTCAAAAACGTGCGATTAATGTCCTAATTGTCGACCTTGCTGAACAATAATTTTTAATTCGACTACATAATATGTAACAGAAAATAAAACTGGCGAAATACTAACACGTCATACACGGAAAATCTTGGCCAATTAAGTGTTTGCTTATTACTATTTGGGCGCTAATGCCTTCTGTCGAAAACGGGCGATTAATCTCCTAATTGTCGATCTTGCTGAACAATCATTTTTAATTCGACTACATAATATGTAACAAAAAATAAAACTGGTGAAATATTAACACGTCATACACGGAAAATCTTGGCCAATTAAGTGTTTGCCGCTAATGCCTGCTATCAAAAACGTGCAATTAATCTCCTAATGGTCGATCTTGCTGGACAACAAGTTAAATAACTTCAATATACACGTTGTATTCAAATAATTGTCTCACAATTTTCGAAATAAATTTCAATAATTTTCGTATATTTGTTAAATTCTCCATTGTAAATTCTGAAAAAAAAATCGAATTAAAAAATTATGAATGTTTGAAACTGGAGCACGTTTTATAGGCCACCCAGTATTTATTAATTAATTTCGTTGATAAAATAATTTTCTATAATTTTCTAATGCAATCAAGCAGTGTGAGCAAAGCTGTCAAAAAATAAATTATATAGAAAATAGCATAATGTTAAATAGGCTTTGAATGTTTAATACGCGTCAGTTCTTTGTCGATTCCTCATGATTGAGGGTCGTGATCTTTCTAATTCAACAGCCCAAGTCTGACCACGACAATTGCTCCAACTCTTCCTACTTTGGGTCGGTCAGAGTACTGCCGTCACAGATGATCTTATTGCGTTCCTGACTTGGTCAGTCCATTGGGTTGTTAATGCTTCATCGTCTCGCCACACTGCCCGTTAGCACGAGGTTTTTTTTCAAACCCATCATAACATATGGACAAAGTATTTGAGTACTAATTGAAGATCAATTGTGGACAAACAAGTTTCGAAACTTTTATGGTTCTTTATATCAGTCGTATAGGGGTTTTCAGAGTGTTTCGTCTAATGATGAAACTGCATGGTTTGTCTTATGATACCGACGTTTCGAAAAAGTTGCAGTTTGTAGCGTCAAGGCTTGTTTAAAGTCAACGTTTACATTAACGTCAGGCCTTGTTTGTAATGAAATTGAGTAAACACCACAATAGTTTTGAAACGTCTGTATCAAAAGCCTAACTACGTGTTACATGTCTGTATCAAAAGCCTAACAGTTTGAAAAAAAACCCTAACACAACAATTCGAGGGCCTGCCCTGAATCCAACATTTTTGGATAATTCATTCATTGTTGTACCGCGCCATAAAATATATTTTCAGCACCACATCTTGAATAATTCCATCTTTTTTTTAGTGCGTGTAAACTTCCATAAACCCAGATAAAATATATTAAGTATCCAATCTGTTTTTGAAAAAATAAACATTGAACGTTTTATTTATGAATACATTTATCGTGTTTCCTCGCTGAAAAATGGTTATATGAAATCAAACGTTCTCTCTGTAAATATTTGTTGAATGAAGCGCGTGATTGAAAGCTTTTTATTGAGGTAAATACAAATTGACGAAGCTCAACCAAACGACTTCCCGCTCCAACAATCAACTTAACAGTAGTTATTGAACAGTTTATTCCGTGGCATTTTATTTAGGTTCTATGAAATCAAACGTGCTCTCTGTAAATATTTATTGAATAAAGCGTGTGATCGAAAGCTTTTTATTGGGGTAAATACAAATTGACGAGGCTCACGCAAACTGCTTCCCGCTCCAACAATCAACTTAACAGTAGTTGTTGGACAGTTTATTCTTTAGCGGAATGTCCTTGAAGGACGCGCTGATGATTTTTATTGTTTGGTATTTAAATAAAATACGTCAATTAGCAATGCGGAAAGAGAGAGTGAATGAATCAATGAATAATAAATAATAATTAATGATGCTTTATTTATCGGTAAGTGGGTATTTACACATTTCAGAATGGGCGCGGGAGTGCGCCCGCAATATATTTTTATCTCGCTTCTGTGCGTGCAGAAATGGTCGATTGAAATATTGCAGACATCGCAAATAATATTGTGGGTAGACAATTTGTTGGCGAAAACGGCGAGACAGCGTGATGCGTTCTCTTTCTACTGTGGAATGTATCGTAAATAGTATTTGTGGGTAAACAATTTCAATGTTTTGGTATGCGACCTTTGGACATATCCAAAGGTCGTTTCGTCGGTCGTTGACCGTGTGTGTTGACAATATTCAGCGACGACAGTAGTTCCTACAATTCCATTGCATTTTATTAATGTTCTTTTAAGGAAAGTTTGTTTTAAAATTTTAAGACAAGTGCCGCAGAAATAAGGGTGTTGCGATAGATAAAAGGTGTTATTAGAGGAGACAAAATATATATACACACAAACCATCACGCCGCTTTCCTGCTGGGGTGCACAGAGAAGACAGAGCGCTAAACTACACTAAAAATTATCATAAAGCTCCTTAATTTTTCTTGCTTCTTCATTTTCCTTCTTTCAAAATATCATTCCCTTGATCCAACTACACTTTTACTGGGTCATTCTATACCACACCTTCTATTCACATTCACACTTTATTTGTTTAGTTAGTATTTCTTTATTCATTCATTCTACCAGCCCTAACCATCTCAGAGTGCTCTGTTTCATCTGAAATGAGATGAAATATTTGTTAGAAAAAGAAGCATAGAGAATGGAAGAAAATCGTTTTGTTTCCTCTAAGATATGGTTTTGGTTTAGAATACTGAGAATTCCGTGAACTACCAGAAGAATGAACATCCTCATACTACAGTAATTAGATAATCGAGTGAACTACCAGAAGAATGAACATCCCCATCCTTAAGTAATTAGAAAATTGTGTATTGATTGACTTTCAGTACGTATTTTTCGTGAACATTTGACTCAAGGGTAATATTTATAGTTCTGAAATCTCATTTTGCTTCTGATGTGCAACAATAAAAAAGAGCAAAGCTTTGACAAGTAATGTGTTTTTTTTATTGAATCATCAGAATAGATAGTATACATTTATATCTGGACAGGTCAAATGTTGGAAAGCCTGTAAGTTCATATTATGATTGGTATTATCAAACTATGTTATAATGTTGGTAAGTTCTTGATTTCAACAATTTTTTTTTCTTGTGACGAACTTTCCTATTAGTTATTACTTCATAGCCAGGCGTTTTTTGTGTTATAATTTTACTCTTTATGAACTTGAAAACATCTGTAACTTATTTTAAAAGAAAAATAAGTAAATAAAGTTTTCAAACCATTTTTATTTTATTGGTGCCTTATCAGTAAACATCACGACATCCCTAATAAGACGCCATCACACCAAAAATATCAATTTCCTTTAAAAGGGGGCTGTGGCGTATGTTAACCCTCATCGGTTTTCAAATGAAATTTGGTTCCAAAATTCCTATTTTCACTTAGTGTCTTTATATTTCAACTCAATTTATTGTTATAACCATGTCACGCAGTTTTTTTGGAATTCAATATGTAAGCTTCGTGATGAAATAATAAATTCAATATATACGCTTTGTAAAGAAACAATTGAGTTGACGAATAATTAATGAATGTGCTTTCTTGAATCTTCGAATAGACTTTAGTTTCACTTTGTGGTGCAATGTTTTATGTAAAAGGACAAATAAGTAAATAAAACACTTATTTAATATTTTTGTGTTCACCGCAGGTTTATTTTTGGGTTTACTACCGGTTTCGAAGACCACCGTCTACATCGTTTGGTGAAGATAAACTAAATTGCTAAAAACACATTTCCTGTAAAAGTGTAAATAATATAAGAGGAATGATGTAGGGGGAGAGATGTGATTCAATGGTAAATGGGGCGGGGAAAAAATTAAAATGAATATTTCGGGCAGGCCAGGGTCTGGATATCCAAGGGGGGGGGTGGATTTTAAATAGGAAACATATTAAGCAGAGGGCTATTATTAAAATTGGTTTGGTTGTTGATGATATTTAGACTTAATTTTATACATTTTTTAATCTCGAGAATTTCCAAATTGTCAATCTGCAATCCCCCTCGGCTTATGTGTAGAATCCGCAAACCACGATTGATATCGAACGAATGGCTATTTTCAATTAGGTGGTTAGTGAACTCTGAAAAATTATTGTTGTTCAAGCATCTTAAATGTTCCTCAACTCGTTTTTCTAAATTGCTCCATGTTCTTGTGAATGGTGAAATGTATACATGCTAGCATTTGCAAGTGCTTTTAAGTAAAAATCTTTCATTTACAAGAGCAAACGTATACATACTAGCAATAGAAAAAAATATCAACTTTATTCGAATTAATAAAAAATGTTTTACTCCAGATGTAAGTCAGAGAACCTGGAAAAATCGGCAATCATAAGAAGCGTGCTAGAAACAAGAGGCAAAGTGCTAGCAAAATGGAGGGATCAGATGATGAGATGACTATCGAAAGCCTTTACACTGTCATGCAAAAGGACAGTGATTGAGAGGAGTGAAGATACATCCTTGCAGCCTGCATCATCAATAACCCATAGATCACAACCTTCAGTAATGAGGAACGACAGAGATAAATGGGTTAGTTATTTCGAAAAAATATAGTTTCTCAACCCAGAAGCCTAACAAACGAGGGCATTATTTTTAAGAAAGGCAAATATTGGGGGAAAATCAATCTTCGTGAAAAGTCTTTATTGTAAACAGCGCCTTTATTATTCAAAGCCTTCTTTTTCCAATATTCAAATTTTACTTCAATACATTTACAGTTGAGGAGCGTCAAATAAACTCTCTTTCAGAGAAGTACGCACTTCAAAGCACAAAAATTTCAGGGATACGAAATAGCTTCAGCAAACATCGTATAATCACAGGTATGGCTGTACCTTTACAATTTCGATTGGATCTTCTGAACCCAATATACCAACCTTTCCCAATGTGTGGTCTGCAGTTTAGAAGAAGTTCACAATACCAAAATACTCCTTACATAGTTCAGATAGTCATATAATTCATGTAGACTTTTACCCCCCGGACAATTCATTTTCGAGCTGATCTGTCTATTTTTTTTCCATTCTCCATGTTTATTTATTATTTATTTAAAACTTTTATTGCAATACAATCTGGCGGGCTTATTGCCAGGCGGCAATCTCTTCCAACCAACCAGACAAAAGTAAATGAAGCAAGTTACGTGGTCGCATAAATCATTCAAATGACTATCCATCCCCACGACATCCATAAACATATACGTGAGAACATGCCCACGAACCCCACAAAGACGGACAATCACCCGAACATCATTTTTCATATAAAGTGAGATATCATCAATCAAAAGAAGGAAAGGAAAGGATTGGGGAGAGGAAAGGAAAAGAAAAATCAGGAATGAAACACGGTATTTTACTGACTAGAAATTAAGAGTTTTTTCAGTCGCTTCTTAAAGCATGCCAAGGACGGAGCGAGTCTTATATTGGTTTGTAACTGATTCCAGAGTCTCACTGCATGGACAGTAAAGGACGACGTAAAGAAAGAGGAGCGGTGAACAGGAAAGGCCAATAGACAATCTCTGTTTGAGCGTAGCGCTAATCCATGATTGGAAAGACGCTGAAAATTTTCGGCGAGATAAGAGGGTGCGGCGGGACAGTTAAGGATGTTATGCGGAGTTCTAGTGTAACATAATGTGGGTCTAATTTTTAATACTAGGAAGGATGGAACATAATTCAGTCTTGTTTGTGCTCCCCTGAAGATGAGGTGAAAGCCTTGAAATCGGCAGGGTTATACCGTTACAAAAAGTGGAATAAACAGTGTTTGATAAAACAAATTACAATGTCTTTAAACCTCCACGATGTTAATGACTTAACTATAAATAATGCAAAAATATTATATTTATTTCAATTCAAGTGAAAATTCTTCTCTCTAAACGCTAATGATAGGACTAGAGGAAACGAATTCGTTCAATATTAATGAGAGAAAGGAAAGGATTAAAGGGGTTGAAAGGACGTAATAAGTCGTATTATAATTTTTCAATTATCTTTTCAGATTAAGGATGATGCGCATATCTTAAATTTTGGAAATTCATTTCACAGCAGTACTGTGTGAACCACAAATGAAAACGTGAAAAATAAGGTGTGGGTAAGATATTAACATATTAAAATGAATTCTGCAAAAAACGACCTGTAAAAAAAGCTTTGAGAAAGACTGCTCTTCGCGGAAAACGAAAATAATGTTAGCAAATCGAAATGGATTTGCTTCGAGACTAAAAAATATGCGATATTTTTTTTATATTTTTATTACATTTATTATTTAAATTTCCCGGATCACTGATTCGGTTATTGGAAATTTTCATGTTCCGTCATGGTGAAATTTTGAAATGTAAAAATACACTTGGAATAAGTCAAACATTCACATTTTCCCCCCTTAATCATGATGAACTGAGGCAGTTTTTTCAGACTTATTTCTGGTATTAGATAGTCATTTGACTGTTTATAAGAATAATAAGATAAAATGTGTCACTTAGAGAGGAAACTTTCCTTAAGGGCGCTCAAACTAAACTCGAATTGATTTTAATTGACGGGTTATAAATATAATAAAACCAACGTATATGTTGTTTACAGTTAAGGCATTAACATTGTGGAGGTTTAAAGACATTGTAGTTTGTTTTATCAAACACCGTTTATTCCAATTTTTGTAACGGTATTGCCCACTTTTTGTAACGGTATTACCCACTTGTTGTAACGGTACTACCCACTTTTTGTTACAGTTAAATAAGAGTTTCCGGAAACTCTTATTTAACGGGAAAGGCAAAAATGGAATACTTAGCAACAATGCTGTGTGTATACACTTTTATGTGCTGACTGTGATAATTTCTTTATAGAAAAGACAGGAAGATCCTTTTAAAAGAGATTTCGTGAACACAAATCCGCCTTAACAAATCCTCTAATTTATTCTGAAATCGTTAATCATTGTCACCGTGAAAACCATACGTTTTCTATCGATGATCCCAAATTCTTACATATCAGTAGTAACGGAAATAAATTGGACAGATCAGATGCCTTAGAAATGACTAAGTCAGTACATCGAGGCGAACATTTGGTAAACACATATATCCCAAAAATCTTTCCGCTGCTGGCCGAGATCGTCCTATGCCTCCCTCAGCCCTCAGAAGCGTGTATATCGGTACTAGTTCGAACATAATTCAGTCTTGTTTGTGCTACCCTGATGATGAGGTGAAAGTCTTGAAACCGGTAGGGTAATACCGTTCCAAAAAGTGGAATAAACAGTGTTTGATAAAACAAATTAAAATGTATATAAGTTGAGTGTAAGATTTGAAAGGAAGTGCGTGCAGTCATTGAATTAGGTACTTTCCCGCATCTGTATATGTTCATTAAAACATATTTGGTAAGAAAATCGCAGAAAACTTACTAAAGGAACACGAACTACAAAGAAACATTTGTTGTTCACGCTGAAGCGTGACGTGAAATGCCGGCCCCGTCATATTGGGCCGCTCGGTTGTCGATGACGGCCCCGTCGCGCGATGTGGTGTCATTCTCGCAAGTCATTTAATATTGTTCTCACCTATTCTAAATTATAGTATTGTCGCGGTATAACGATTTTAACGCGACGAACAGATTCCGTCGCCTCGTTCACTTGTGCACAGACAGTCACCCGGGTGACACCTCAAGAGGACCAGTAGCAACCGATACGCTGCATCGCCCGAAGAACCAGACCAATAAGTTATCAACCACCGTGACGCTCCAAGAGTCCTGGAAGATCAGCCGATACCTCCGACTCCCGTCTTCAACACCCATGAGTACCATTCCATTTGTTCCTTTATCTCCATCTAGGGTTTGGCATTCACCAAACCATTTGTAGATAGTTACACATTCGTGTAGTATTCATATATGATTTTAAATGTTGATAAAAGCTCCCAAAAAGAATTCCTAAAGCTGCACACGCTACTCATATCTTGAATACAAAGAGATAGACCATTTCACGCCACAGGACCAGCAATAGCAAAAGCTCTGTCTATCTCATCATATTGGATCAATTTGGAACAGTTTGGAACAGTTTATTATATGACAAAGAAATGGATCTTAAAGTTTTTCTCCTGTCCGAAGAAACATTATACCATAGAAGCCTGATAAAAAGGTAAAACATGTTTGTCTAGCGTAGGATTGCTTACTATTGAGAAAGACACAAAGATATTTGATGCTATCTTTTGGAAAAAAACTTACTAACACCCATGACTGATGAAGAATCTACATCAAGATGATGTTGTTTACGCGACGAAGCCACCCAGAAATGTAAGAGCTTATTAAAGTCAATATAATACGTTTGGAGATCAGTTGAGAGTGATAATTTACTCGAACGAAAGATTCACTGGCAATATCAAGAAATGGTTGAGGGATTTTAGCAGGAATAAAATTGTAGTATGTTGGGATCGCAATTGGATGATCGTTTGGAAGTCGAAATATTCTCTAGAATGATAACATTGTTTGGTGATTTTGTTTCGCTATCGCTAATAATATTTTCTTTTGGTATTTGTATGGAAAGGGCTAATGTTTTTGGTTAGCATAATTGTATATTGTAAACAATACCAATGAAGGGAATTCAATAGAAACATATATTGGGACAAACTATGCCCTGCACTGCTGCGATATGACGGGAAAACAATCAAGTATTTCATTGGACATTTATTGAAAACAATTTTCGATGTGTCGGTCAAATAAAATTATTATCACTTTTATATTTATTTATTTGTTTGTTTGTCAAAAAATCATCATCAAAAATAATGCTTTTTTTTTTCTCTTGCAGAAATAAATCTATTATTATGGTAAAACAAATTGAAAAAAGGCTATTTTTTATTAATTTTTTTATTAAACAAAGTAATGCATTGTACAAATATTTGTCAAGGCTATACCTATACACAAATTTATTACTTAACTAATCTTATTTATATATTATAATTAATGAACTTACTTAATCTTATTTTCCTACACGTCATTTTATTTTTATTTTTTATAATCTTAATATATGATTTCTTAGAAATAATTAACACGTACATACTACTTATAACTAGATAACAATTCTTACAACTAATTATTTAGCAAGAACAAGTCCACTCGTTCAGGCTACTTGTATTCCATCTCATTCATTCAGACCTTGGTCATCTCAGCTAATACTGTAGGTGGGACGACCAAGGTCTGAATGAATGTGATGGAATACAAGTAGCCTGAACGAGTGGACTTGTTCTTTCTAAATAATTAGTTGTAAGAATTGTTATCTAGTTATAAGAAGTATATACCTAGGTGTTAATTATTTCTAAGAAATCATATATTAAAAAAGGCAAATAAAATTATGTAAAATGCGCCAATTTACAAGAATACATAAAACAGTACATAGTAGAAAACAGAAGGAAGTGAGTAGGGATAGGTTTGAATTTAAAGCTGATAGGTTGAGTGAGATTAAGAAAATCTATTTGAGATGGTTTGGGTTAGTGTAACGAATGAATGAATACAGTAAAAATTTGAATGAAAGGTGGGATAGAGGAAGACCAAGGAAAATATGGTTATATCCAGTGTATGATATTAAAAAATAAAGGAAATGTAAAATGTCAGAGAAATCGTAGGAGTTGTTTGACAAGGTGTACGAGTATATAAGTAGATGATACGAAATATGTTTTTTTGCAAAAGAAAAGACTGACACTATTTTCCCTGATTACATCGACAGGTAGATTTCGTGATGGTGTGTATGTAGTCATGTATTTTCATTGAAAATGGCATAATACCCCGAATTGCCCCACGCATCACGTCTCAATTTTCTTTTAGTCCTAAACTTAAGAAGATTCCCCAGCACGCAGCACGCAGTCTTGATCCAAAGTATTTGCACTGCCTCTATATTTCTTGCAAAGTATGATCCGTATAATCGTGTGAGTATCTTCAACCAGAAATTTTAAATGTTTACCATAAAGCGAAACACTTGTTTAATTTCTTTTTATTTTTTATTTATTTTTATTTTATAAAAAAAACATATTTAACCTTTCCTTCCCGGTGATGTGTAACTAGTACACATTGCTTCCAAAAAATGTAATATCTCTATAAATATAATAAACACTGAGTCCAGACTTTAGGTATTCCTCCTTAATACTTGTACATTTACGCATTGAATGAAAATATAATATTCATAATAATTAGCACTTATCGGCCATATCAGAGATATT
The DNA here is from genome assembly GCA_949825065.1 of Odontocerum albicorne. Classification (NCBI taxonomy): domain Eukaryota; kingdom Metazoa; phylum Arthropoda; class Insecta; order Trichoptera; family Odontoceridae; genus Odontocerum; species Odontocerum albicorne. Next base: position 34,323,967 of record OX463858.1, read on the forward strand.
TTGTGAAAATCGGGAATAAATTCACCAATACAATCAAACGTGTGCCAGTGCGTGACGTCGATATATTAATTCTAAAAAATCGCTATGAGTGAGGTAGCGACGCTATTCACGTCTCACTTTCAATCTACTTCGGTATATGGGAACGCAAGAAAGAGAATTGTTTAGTTTCTTCCTTCAAGGTATAACATACACGGTGTTTATCTTTCCGCCCCATCAGTAGCTTACGGACGTTCATGTGAAGTGGTCTTTTCGCACGTTTTGTGAACGTCGGCCGATGGTTTTTTCATGCTTTCAGCAATTAAATTTCAATTATTATCACTTTTGACTTCAAATTTAATAAATTTAAGCGATTGGCTATGAATATTCCTATTTTTCCTATTTTAAATCGCTCATTTTTACATGTGTATTGAATACACAGCACCGGAACGCTCGGATGTTTTTATCACAGGAAGGGAAAGGTTAAAAAAAGATAAACTGATTATTAATTTATAACCACACAATTTATATGGATCTGGGTTTATTTCGTTTCATTTGTCGTGTTCCCAGTAAACTATGTGTTTGTCTGTAACTCACTAAGAACATAACTATAAAATATTGTTTTGGAATTTAAATTGTGTGACAGAATAAGTAAAGTTATTAATAAGGAAGAATATGAGCTACAAAAATACGTATTTAGCAGGGAAAAAATTAAACGTTTATGTGGTTTGGACATGTTAAATGGATGGGGGACTATTGATGAAATCATCAAATTTATAATTGAAGCATTAATTAGAGTTTTTTGTAGCAAGTGGAGTTTTAAAAGGAAGAAAGTTAAGGGATAAAATAGAGGTTCGAAGAAGTGTTGGCAAGTGGCAAATCTCCTGGCTCCGCAATATACGTGATTGGACTAGTATAAGGAGCGTTGAGGATCTTTTTCTGGCTGCCGGGGACAAAGATATCTACTTTCAGGTGATAATCAACGTTGGGAGGACCTGACATGACACTGGGAAGAAGAAGAGGGAATAAAAGATAAATATAAGGAGCTATAAGAAATTATGTATCCATTTACATATGTTCTTAATTTCTTAATCAATTTGTTCACTTCAATTTGAAATTATTCACTTTTAGCACTTCTCTGCCTGCGGAAAATGACGTGACAGTATATACATATGTCATATACTATCACGTCATTTTCCGCAGGCAGAGAAGTGCTCAATAATGATTTTACGACATACTACTTTCGCATATTCTATATCCATATATAGAAATTAAAAAGTATATTCATTATGTAAAAGGTAAAATAAGTAAATAAAACAATTATATCATATTTTTGTGTTCACCACTGGTTTATTTTTGGGTTTACTACCTGTTTCGAAAACCACCGTCTTCATCGTCAGGGGAAGATAAACTAAATTGCTAAAAACACATTTCCTGTACAAGTGTAAATAATATAAGACGAATGAGGTAGGGGGAGAGAAGTGGGGAGAGATGTGATTCAATGGTAAATAGGATGGGGAAAAAAATTAAATGAAAATTAATCCTTCCGGCAGGCCTGGGTCTGGATATCTAAGGGGGGGGGGGGGATTAAATAGGAAACATATTAAGCAGAGGGCTATTATTAAAATTGGTTTGGTTGTTGATGAAATCTAGACTTAATTTTCTACATTTTTTAATCTCGAGAATTTCTTAATTGTCAAGCTGCCATCCCCCGATAAAGACGGTGGTCTTCGAAACCGGCAGTAAACCCAAAAATAAACCAGTGGTGAACACAAAAATATAAAATAAGTGTTTTATTTACTTATTTATCCTTTTACATAAAACATGGCACCACAAAGTGAAACTATTGTATTTTCAAAGATTCAAGAAAGCATATTCATTATTTATTCGTCAACTCGATTATTTCATCACAAAACGTACGAGTATAAATTGAATTTATTATTTCATCACAAAGCGTACACATTGAATTCCAAAAAAACTGCGGGACATGGTTATAACAATAAATTAAGTTGAAGTATAAAGGCACTAAGTGAAAATAGGAATTTCGAAATCAAATTTCATTTGAAAACCGATGAGGGTTAATATACACCACATCCCCATTTTAAAATAAATTGATATTTTTGGGGGTGATGGCTTATTAAGAGTGTCGTGATGTTTACTGATAAGGCGCAAATAAAATAAAAATGGATTGAAAACATAAAAGCTTGAAGAAATAAAAAAAACAATACTGAATGCGAAATGGTCTGTAATTTCTAATATTTTTTTTGTATTGTTCCGTTACCATCGGTTATAAGTACCCGACCGATGTGTTCGGGTTGGGTAGAAGTAAAAAATGCTACCATTAGGCTATCACCTCCGTAATTTTGTGGTAATATTCTTGACTTTAACCCAAGGGTTTTGTGTTCGATCCTCAATGGACCCAAAAAAAGAGCAGTGGTAACTATACTCGCACGCACCGAGCGGTAGTGTTGACAACACGTTCAATGATGGAACGCGATTTCTGTGTCCAGGAACTTTAAAACCAACAGCTCGATAGCTGGGGCTGAAGACAACGTTGTCTCCCGGCCACGCTCTTTAATTTATGTGTTGTTTTTTTATATATATTTGATATGGTGCTGTTTCCCGATAAAACACATCATCTTAATAGCGCTTCCTTATAATAAATCGATCAATAAGTCCTGGGACTAACCAACAGAGGGCGCCTCTAATAACAAATCCATACCATTCTCAGTTAGTACCAACCTTTAGAAGTTACGTGTCAAACTTTCATGACATTCCGACACTGTGTCATTGAGTTACAGTGGTTTTAATAATTTCTTAGAAATATTTAACACCTATGTATGTACATACTAATTATAACTAGATAACAATTCTTACAACTAATTATTTAGCAAGAACAAATCCACTCATTCAGACTACTTGTATTCCATCACATTCACTCAGACCTTGGTCGTCCCACCTACATCGTATTAGCTGGGACGACCAAGGTCTGAGTGAATGTGATGGAATACAAGTAACCTGAACGAATGGACTTGTTCTTGCTAAATAATTAGTTGTAAGAATTGTTATCTAGGTAAAAGTAGTATCTAGGTGTTAATTATTTCTAAGCAATCATATATTAAGGTTATAAAAAATAAAAATTAAATGACATGTAGGAAAATAAGATTGAGTAAGTTCATAAATTATAATATATAAATAAGATTAGTTAAGTGATAAATTTGTATAATGGTATAGCTTTGACAAATATTTGTACCATATATTTACGTTTAATAAAAAAAATAATAAAACAATAAATTGCCTTTTTTCAATTTGTTTTACTATAGTAATAGATTTATTTCTGCAAGAGAAAAAAATGCATTATTTTTTAAGATGATTTTTTGACAAACAAATAAATATGTATATATAAAAGTGCATATGATCTTGTTTGACCGAAACATCAAAAATCGTTTTCAATAAATGCCCAATCTACTACTTGATTGTTTTCCCGCCATATCGCAGCAGTTCAGGTCATATGTTAAGCTTAATATAAAATAAGGCAGCATGAGGAATACTAATGTCGCTGACAAGAACATCATCTGGTTATTTAGCATATATAGTAAGCTACAGAAATACTTAAATTCACATATAAAATGACCTAGGCGTAAAACTAGTCCGTAAGTAAATCCACCAGGAATCAGCCCAGGGGCGCCCACTTGCTGAGTATGAATACTAGACTACAGTTATCGACGACATGGACTTTAAATTTGATCAAATCAAGTGTAAAAAAAGTTCATTCGAATCAAATAAGTTCAACGCGTAACCGTTTTCTAATTTTCTTTCTTGTAAAATAAAACATTGAAAACTTTTCTGTGGAAAAAATAGGACGAGAAAAAATTGAGGAGATTTGAAATAATTCTCTTATTTCGTGACGGTAAATTCGTGTTTCTTTTCATTTTGTTCTTACGATAAATAAATCGGATTATTTGGAGGGCGTTCCTGTGACACGGGAATCCCCCATAAAAGGAAAGAATAAAGCCTTATTCCTTTTGTTTCGTTTGACACAAAACGGGTTTCACTTCAATTAAGGAAATCGAGTCAGGATTAATTAAGGACAGGATTTGGTAACGAGGCGTCAATTTTATTAGGAAATGACACCGCTTTAAAAATGTTTGACAAACGAAAAACGATATACATTGTTGCTAAACGAGTTAAAAAAATTGTGACATATGTTTTACAAAACCAAGTAAATTTTTAAAACAAGTTAAAAATGTATGTTTATACATATTTGTTTTTACAAAAACGAGATTCTTCGTGGAACGAGTTGGAAAATTTGTGATTATAGATTTACGTTTCGTAAAACCGAAGTTCATTTTTACGAAAGTAATAAAGCGAACATAGAAAACGGTATCATAATTATATTAAATTTATTTTTGCAAATTAATACAAATGTAGAAAACGTGAACTTGGTGAAGATCTTTCCGAGTTACAAAAGTTACACTCCGTTTATAATACAATACAAAGAACGAATTTAAAATCATATGTAAGCAAAACAACACATAAATGTGAACCATGCCAATAGCGCTTTTCTATCATGGACATGATGATGGAAACGAGATAAATTAAACCGTGTTCCACTACGAATAAAGGAACAGAGTTGTATTAATCTCGTTGGATTTTTTAATTTTTTTCGTTCCTTGTAATTGTTTACACATTACTTACATTAACCTTTCCCTTCCTGTGCTAAAAAAATCCACCCGTTCCGGTGATGTGTATTCAATACACATCAATACACATGTACAAATGAGTGATTTAAAATCGGAAAAATAAGAATATTCATAGTCAATCGCTTAAATTAATTAAATTTGAAGTCAAAAGTGATAATAATTGAAATTTAATTGCTGAAAACATGAAAAATAACATCGGATGACGTTCACAAAACGGGCGAAGCGACCACCTCGAACAAAAGCCCGCTGGCTACTGAGCGAGACAAGCGAGAGAACTGAGATTCTATTTCTTGCGTTCCCATATACCGAAGTAGAGTGAGAGTGAGACGTGAATAGCGTCGCTTCCTCACCGAAGTCCACTGGTCGTTAGGAACGTTTCATGTCTTTCAGCTCGAAATGACCGTCTTTGAAACGCAAAAACCATCGACAAGCTGTCCTTTCATTCATAGCATCTTCACCGTACACTTCGCAAATATCGCGAGCAGCTTTGACAGTTTTATTCCCTCGATTGAACGCGAACAGAAGGAGGTGTCGAAAATGCTCACTTTCGTCTACTTGACATTCCATTTTGAAGGTTTGTAATCAAATTAAATAATATATGTAAGGTAAAAGTAAACACAATATCTTGTAGAGCAGAAAATTCTCTTTCGAATGACGTATAACTTTTACCATTTTGTTTTACTTTTGATGCTCATTTTTCAATTGGAAAAAAACGGACACAACTTATATTAACACCCCAATATTACGGAGAAATACCTAAAATCTGAAGCCAGTATTTATTATATTTATAGAGATATTAAAGTTTTTAGAAGCAATGTGTACTTGTTACACATCACAGGGGAGGAAGGGCTAACTGCGAAAAATAACAATGTACGATCCAAATTACCGCTTACATAAATTTAAAAAAAAAACATGACCAAACAACCCCAGCAATTCAGCGAATATCTTAACTTTGGTACACACTAGGGATGATTCTCAGTTAAACCTTGGACACCTTACTTCTTCATCGGGTAAGTTCTGACAAAAAGGATATTTTTGTTTGGTAGTTTTGGAGAGAGATTCCGAGAAATCGGGGGAGATACAGCGACCCTTTGAGAGGAAGGGTATATCATTCGTATAGATGACTGGACAGGAGTACACCCTGGATTACTCCTGCCGAGACGATACACCGAGAAAAGTTTATGTCAACAATTTTGATGGAAAAATACTATTTTTTCAGAAAAGATGCAAATAGTTATACATTTCAAAAAATTAAATATGATTTTAAGATCATTCAATTTTTTTTTAATCGTTGGAAATTAAAATTAAGTTTGCTTATAGAATATATTTAATATAGAAAATAGATTAGTTTTTAAGTAATGAATTTGTACATGGGTATAGCCTTTCGCAGATGTACTATGTATTATAGATTGCTTTATTAAGTTTAAAAAAATAGTGAAATATTTTTTTAGCTGTCTAGCTAAAGGTGAGTCCGTTAGATTAGAACGTGTCGAAGGTTTTCGCTACATCCAGCTAGAGAAGGGTCGTGTGTATTTTGGTGAAGCTTTCAGTGATAGATTCTGCAATGCGAAGAAGCTGATAGTTTGTCAAGTGCTGGGGGATGAAACCATGTGCGTATTCAGGATGGTTTCAGATGTTAGGCGATCGCAGACAAATCTTTCGGGCACTATACCTTGGGTAGCGAGTTGACTCATGGGTGTGTGACTTTAGGAGAGTAAAGGACGTGTTTATGGGACACTGAAAAATAAAATTATGATATTGACTTGTTTAAGGGACACTGAAAAATAAAATTATGATATTGACGTGTTTACGGGACACTGAAAAATATAACATACAAGTCTACATAAGTTATTTCAACATATTACATTATTTCTGAAGCATGTTTATATCTTCAACAATGAGGTACTATTTTAAGCAGCTTTTGATCATGTTACAACAAAATCGATCTCCTTTTCAAAATTAATTTGATCACATAATTGAATATCAATTCCCCCTGCCCACACAAGGGAGTGGGAGGGATGGTGTGGTGGATATCACGGTACGGGAGGAAGTAGGAAAGATAGCTAGCCAGACTAGAGAGGTGTTGCGCGGTTTTATGATAATCGACCATATATCAACGTCGACTTAGTAAGGGAACAATTATGGGATATTAACAACACCCGTGCGGACAAACGTGCAAAATTACCTCATTTCTGACGGGGTTTATTTTATTTAATCATCATCCCCGTTTATCTTTCTCATTTCCGCTGGGGTTTAAAGCTTCATCAGCAGAGATCTTCATTTATCTCAATATGCAGACAACTTTTGCTTCTCCTGAACAATCTCAACACTTCATTCTTCGAATAGATTCTGTTAAAATTTAATTGTCTTCTTTTTTTCTGAACTAACCTTGAAAATTATACAATACATTGTTATTTTCTTCTTTTTTTAGGCCTGTAATGGTCCTGCATCATTGTTTCCCTCTTGTGACGTCGACTGCCAGCTGTCTTTCCATCTTTTGGGAGGTCGTCCTGGAAGTCTGCTTGCTTGGGGTATACTGTCCCTGGCCATTCTGACGGCTCTTGGTTCTGCCATTCTGGATACATGTTCGTTCCAGAACCTTCTTCTCTGTCGTCCCCGTCTGACAATATCTTCAGCTTTGCACGTCCTTCGGATTTCTGTGTTTCGTACTCTATCACGAAGGGTTTTGCCAGCGATACTCCTGAGTATCTTCATTTCGTTGGTTCGAAGGAAATTTTTAATTCCGACAGTGTCGGCTCTGGACTCTATGCTGTATGTCATTATGGGGCGGACACAGGTCTTGTATATCCTCACCTTGCTTTGGATGTTCATATACTTGTTTTTCCAGATAGTGTTTTTTAAACATCCGGAAATAGCTGCGGCCTTTTGTGATTGTGCAAGCACTTCGCCATAGAGGTCATTATTGCACATGATGCTAGCACCCAAGTATTTAAATTTTTTAACTTGTTCAATCGGTGTATCGTTGATCGCCACACTGCATCCAACTTGCTCTCTGGCTAGAGTCATGCATTTAGTCTTGCTGATGGAGATAGACATGTTGTATTTTTTGGAAGCAGTGTGGAATCGATGTAGCATTTGTTGCAGGTCTTCCTCTGATTCGGCTATGATGGTGGCATCGTCAGCATAGCATATGATGTTAAGCATATTGTCGCCCATCTTGTACCCCAGGTTAAGGTCTTTGTTTTTTCTGGTATTCGTGGGATTTACTTAATACCTTTTTTTTTTCAATTTGTTTGTAAAAAAATATCCATTTTTAGTGAACCTTTAATATTTAGAGTATCCATCACCTAGTGGCGTAGACACCAGATTTCTAAATCAAAATGATTTACAGTTAATTTTTTGTAAAAACCGAATTCGTTAAAGGAAGATGTTCAGTCTGGTTTCCACTAAAAGCCTGTCTTACACCTTCCTGGTGGGTTGAAAGATATCGTTACATAGCAATAAACTTGCTAGGTTGTACTTTACGCAACAAAAGTGTAACGCAAAACAAAACATTCTAAAATACATGTAGTTTAAATAAATGTCTCCAAATATCGAAATGAAAGTTAAGTCAAATACTTAATGTAGATCATGAGGATGGTAATGGTAAAAAGCATTGTTGTGATCCACTACAAGTGAAATTTATATGAACTAGAACAGTTTAAAAAGAAAACACTGCAACGTGGATCAAAGACAATGTTATCTAAAAACAAGAACAACGCAAAAAACTGTCTTGATTTATTTTCACAACTTCATAATGAAATAAGGTGGTTTTTCGGTACTCGATGCTTTTAAAATTAATATTACCTATCTGGGTCATTTCATCGTCATTGCTAAGCTGTGCCGTGGAGTATTGTTTATTTCTTTATTTTTATCGATTTTTATAAATTTATGAGTTTTTTTCCCCGATTTGTCTCAGATTATTATCCGGACATGCAAACCATGACATATCAGGACAGATGGGTTTATTAGTTTATCATTATTATGATTAGCAAACAAAAAAGTGGACATCCAATCGAAGAGATCTTTTGCTTTAATGATCCTTTACTAAGCAGTTCCAGTAAGACGACACTTGGATAAAGCTAGGAATAATATCCACACTCAGTCATGTAGAGATATGTAAAAATAGAGTTCTATTAATTGAATATACTCGTATTGCCAGCATTAATATTACTTGAAAGTTTTTATCGTGACAAAAAAATATATTTTTATCTTGACATTATTCTTATGGCTCGCTCAACGACTAAGGCCGGGTTACATTATCGCAAAAATGACAGACTAAATAGCTGTAGTGAGTGCTTGAAGGGGGATTACTCGTATCTCCCCTTCCTCGCCGGCTTTCAGGATTCCTGAAAAGTACCGACAACCTAATGCCTCGTACACTTTATTATTTCAATTATGTAAAGAATTTGTGGAATTTAACGTGTGTGCTCAATGTATTGAAAAGCAATTCTCATCAATCGTACATACGAGTACAACAGACGTGAGTGTGACAGATAATGTCGCGTGGATTTTGTGGATAGGCAAATATAATAGAAATTTTAATATAACGAATTCGTAATTAGACTTTTAATATTTGACAAACGTATTTAGATCGATTCATCTCATAATATTTTCTTTTTTAAATTAAAAAAGTATCGTTTATTCATAAAATAAACCAAGGAATACTTGAAAAATATATACACAAAAGCGACTTTAATATGAATCATATAATTTAATATGATTCATATATTTTAATAATTGACAAATGTATTTAGATCGATTCATCTCATGTTATTTTCATTTTTAAATTAAAAAAGTATCATTTATTCAAAACATGAAAAATGTGTACACCAAAGCAACTTTAATATTATTCATATAATTTAATATGATCTATATATATTTTAATATTTAACAAATGTATTTAGATCGATTCATCTCACGTTATTTTCTTTTTGAAATAAAAAAAAGTCTCGTTTATGAATTACTAAAAACCAAGGAAAACATAAAAAATATAATCAAAAAGTGACTTTAATATGATTCACATAATTTAATACGATTCATACATTTTAATATTTGACAAATGTATTTAGATCGATTAATCTCATGTCATTTTCTTTTTTAAATAAAAAAATACCATTTATTCATAACATGAAAATTGTGTACACCAAAGCGACTTTAATATGATTCATATATTTTAGTATTTGACAAATTCATTTAAATCAATTCATCTCATGTTATTTTCTTTTTTAAATAAAAAAAAGTATCATTTATTCATAACATGAAAAATGTGTACACCAAAGCGACTTTAATATGATTCATATAATTTAATATGATTCATATATTTTAATATTTGACAAATGTATTTAGATCGATTCATCTCATGTTATTTTCTTTCTTAAATTTAAAAAAGACTCGTTTATTCATTACAAAAACCAAGGAATATATGAAAAATATATACACCAAAGTGACTTTGATATGATTCATATAATTTAATATGATTAATATTTTTCAATATTTGACAAATGCATTTAGATCGATTCATCTCATGTTATTTTATTTTTTAAATTAAAAAAAGTATAGTTTATTCAAAACAAAAACGAAGGAATACATGAAAAATATATACATCAAAGCGACTTTAATATGATTCATGTAAGAAATACTTTAAATGACATATTATCAAAAGGTTTGAGCTCATCTTATAATACCCAACTGATCAGGCATCATCTTAGTGTGTAAGGAAAAAAACCCGACTGGGAACACGGCAGAAGTTTTTCAACCCATAACTAGACCATTAATTATTTAACACTACACCTAAAGACGAACACAAAGAAAATATTTTATTTTTATTATTGAGTAATTTTTACCCCAATTTTATTGTGAAAATAGTGCGACAACTGTTATTACGAGTACATAATAACATCATCCGAATAATATTACAATATAATTGACAATAATGTGGACACCTGTTTTAAGATTTAACCCTTTTTTAAAACGGATGATTTTCAAAGCTTTCATGTACAACGACAAAATAACTAAGCAAGTATGCATGCCAGAATTGAAAAGTTGCAGCCACTTCACTATAGAACAATACTCGTATATTATGAAGAGTGGGCCTACAAGGAACGTACTACATGATAAGCTGTTCTTACTAAATAATTAGTTGTAAGAATTTTTATCTAGTTATAAGTAGCATGTAGGTGTTAATTATTTCTAAGAAATCATATATTAAAATTATAATTAATAAAAATAAAATGACATGTAGGAAAATAAGATTAAGTAAGTTCATAAATTATAATATATAAATAAGATTAGTTAAGTAATAAATGTGTATATATAGGTATAGCCTTGACAAATATTTGTACCAATATATTATTTTGTTTAATATAATAAAAATGATATGTTGTTTATAGTTAAGACATTAACGTTGTGGAGGTTTAAAGACATTGTAATTTATTTTTATCAAACACTGTTTATTCCACTTTTTTGTAACAGTATAACCCTACTGGTTTCAATATCGATCCGAACATCTAGTGAACAGTTATATCCCAAAAATCTCTCCGCTCTTGGCCGAAATCGTCCCAATGCCTCCCTCACCCCTCAGCCCCCAACCGTTGAAGCGTGTATATCGGTACCAGTTCAATTATTCTCAATTATTGAGATCTGCAGTTTTTTTAATTCATAAATCATAAAAACCAACGCTGTGTACGTTCAATTTCATCAACATGGACACCATAGTGAGGTGACCACATTACCGAATTGTAATCCAAAACTTTTCGCAAAATGGTAGCAAGAATTACTAAGATTAGAAACACATCCACCATCCAGTAAACCAGGGTTTCTCAACCTTTATTGGGACAACGCTCCTTTGAAACATCTAAAAAAACGAATGTATAAGGCAAATTAATTAGCTTTTACTTGTAGATACTGATATAAGTAAGTTGATGTTTTTTCTTGAATTTTCGAAAAGATTATAGTTTCACTTTGTGGTGCCATTTTTTACATAAAAGGAAAAAATAAGTAAAATAAAAAACTTATTTTATATTTTTGTGTTCACCACAGGTTTAATTTAGGTTCACAATTAGTTTCGAAGACCACCGTCTTCTGCGTCAGGTGAATATAAGTTGCCAAAATATATTCTGTACAAGTGTAAATAACCTAATATAAAAGAGGTGAGGTAGGGGGAGTGAAATGGGGAGAGATGTAATACAATGGTCAATGGGACGTGGAAAAAATATGTGAAAGTGAATGTGAATCTATAAGACAGGGTAGGATTTTAAATTGGGAAGATATTAAGCAGAGGGCTATTATGAAAATTGGTTTGGTTATTGAAGTCTAAATATCATCAACAACCAAACCAATTTTTATAATAGCCCTCTGCTTAATATCTCCCCAATTTAAAATCCTCCCCTGCTTTAAAGATTCACATTCACTTTCACATATTTTTTCCACACCCCATTCACCATTGTATTACATCTCTCCCCACTTCACTCCCCTACCTCACCTCTTTTATATTAGGTTATTTACACTTGTACAGAATATATTTTGGCAACTTAGTTTATATTCACCTGACGAAGACGGTGGTCTTCGAAACTAGCTGTGAACCTAAATTAAACCTGTAGTGAACACAAAAATATAAAATAAGTGTTTTAAGTTTATGTTTAATAATACACAATGTCTAAGATACACACATATAAACACTCCGTGCACCTTGTGGCGCAGCGGGAACAGATCTTCAATATTTTCTTTCCAAGCACGCCACTTTCACCTCCTCCATATTCAAACATCTTGTCAAACACACTCTATCATTATTCATACTTTTCACTTTACCTTCTTCCGAAATCTGATTCATATTTTAAATCGCGCACACACGAATCTACGAGTATATATAAATTTAGCAAATAAAATTGCGAATCCTTGCTGTACGCCTTTAGTGATTTTTAACCAAAGAAAATACGATCATATCACTTATACCAGAAGGCACTAAACTGGTTGAACGATAGAAATAGACGCCAAATTCCCATACTTTCTCTATTGTATAATATTCTTAACTATCCTGCCAGCTCCTCTTCCTCGAAAATTTTCAGAGTCTTTCCGATCATGGACTAGCACTACATTCAAACAGAGATTGTTTATTGGCCTTTCCGGTTCACCGATTTTCTTTCTTTACGTCGTCCTTTACTGTCCATGCAGTGAGACTCTGGAATCAGTTACAAACCAATATAAGACTCGCTCCGTCCTTGGCATGCTTTTAGTAAGCGACAAAAAAACTCTTAATTTCTGATCAGTTATACAGCGTATTTATTTCTCACAACGTGTTTAATTCCTGATTCTAGGAAACATTAAATAACAAGAATGAAATTTTTCAATATTAAAAATAAATATAAGTACAAGTATTATAAAGTAAAAATGTTCGTCAGCTTTAATTAGATTATAGCACATAAAAATAAAATTATTGTAAGATTATTTAACATATTAATGTATCAGAATTACAATGGCAAATAATTGAGTTTTAAAATAATAGTGAATGGAGTGATACTAAATTCTAGGAAACTTTAAGTTATAACAGAGTACATTCTAAGCTTTCGAAACATTTTGAATTATACGAGTACATTACATTAGACAAAATCGCACTAATAATTTCGACATGGTAGTGTTTTTCTAATCACTGAGTATTTTAACAACAATACAAACGTGCGCTCTACGCGAACCAATCGTGTGGCATTCTAAAACCAATACCACTACATAAGTTGTGTAATGCAGGTAGTGTTGCTCACACTGTTGCAAAATGATTTTTCTGGCTGAATGACTATACTTCTATACACCTGTTTATCACTTGAGTATTTACAATTTATCAACGGTGTTCAGCTTTAGCTTTGTTAAACTCCATATTTGATTTTTTTTAAATTCATTTCACTAAATACAAGAACCACCGTGATATGTGATGATATTTTAAGGCCGAAGAAAGCCTTGAGACAGAAGTTGAAAGCACATGTTGCGATGGTTAATGTAGTTAATAGAATAACAAAATAGCATTTACATTTTATTTTAACCAAATGCTTTATTAAAAGTGCTTATACCTCCTAATGATTATGTTTCCCTCAATTCCTCCTAATTTTAAATATTTATTTAAACATGAGGGTTATTGCTTCCGTTGAGAATCACTGCACCAAAATTGGTATTACATTGGCAATTCTGATGGTGGCGTTTTGGCAAATATCCAGAATTACTCGTAATTTAAAAAAAATTAAGTATTAAGGCCGAGAAACTTTTGTTAATGACGCCTGGAAGTACCCTCATAACATTTTTATCAGAATCCAACCCCTTGATCCACGTGACGTAATAAATAAATCATCTACCCTTGCCACCCCCATCCCCAATACCTTCGCCCCAACGTTGAGTAGGTTTCTGCCCTGCTTTGAGAAAAACTTATAAATCACGAAATATATCGTATCATAGCCACTGATCCTTTCTCTGAATTAAATATTTTTCTTGTAGTGTATAAAGGACGCTTATTTACACACTTTTATTATTATTATTTTTATTTATTTATTTATTTTCTCAAAACAGGCTTAGCCCAATTACTTTGAAAAATACAAGAAGTGTTAACATTAAAAATAAAGAAAAATTATATAGATTTAAAAAAATTATATAAAAAAATACAAGAGGTGTTAGTATTAAAAATGATATAGAAAAGGAAAAAAATACAATACAATACATAAAATAAAAAATAATGTAAATGATACATATATACACACAAACGTACACATATATTCAAAGTCACTTAAGTACGTTGATGAGTGCTTTCTAACGCGCTCAATCTTAGAAGAAAATTTACTTTTGCTTTCGGCAATGTGATATGAAATATGTCAATATCCGGAGCAGTCCCGTTCAAAAGAGTTAAGGCTCTTCCAACAGGCATAGCGGCTTGAAGACCCGTTTTTGCGTATGATATTGAGAACAGTTCTTGCCGGCGCAGTCTAGTGTAATTGTTAGGAACATTTAACGCTAATATTTGTAGTAATGCTGGACAGCTCACAACTCTTCGAACGAGTTTGACAACGTAAACCAGGAGACGCATATCTCTTCTTACGTTCAAGGAGGTATACCCGAGCATGCCCAGCAGAAACTGAGTAGGATAAAGCCATGGATAGAAACCAAACTCACTCATATAAAGATATCGTAGATATTTTTTTGTACTTTCTCCACCATGAGTGAGTTCTGCGCCCCCACTGTGATCCAAATGCAAGCATTTCTTTCTAGTTTGCTACGGATCAATGAATTAAACAACGTTTTGAGCACCATTTAGTTTTCAAACGACTTAGAGATTCTCATTACAAATCCTAGAGTTTTATAAGCTGAGTTGCACATAATTTCTATGTGAGGACCAAATGCGATATTGCTGCGGAACAAGACACCCAGATCTTTATATCCACAACACTTAAAAAAATTACACTCAGCATTCACATCCTGTCTCAATCCCTTTTTTACAACCGCATCGAAAGCATGTCCAACAAATCCTTATCATACGCTTTACATTTGCTTTATCCATTTTTTCACATGTCCAATAATAACAATAATAATAAAATGACAATTTATATAGCGCCGTACATAGAGCACACTTCTAAAGGGTGCTCAAACAAGGGATTTAAACCTACTATTACTGATAGATTAAAAAATCTAAATAAATACAAATAATTAAGTTAAGAATAAGGATGTGTTTGTGTTAGTGACGCCTGGTTTGGTGGAATGCGGGTTGTCCGCCTTTGAACGGCCCCGTATTGTGTGATGACAAATAGTTTTGTATACTTCTATACACCTGTTTTTTTTATTGTTTTATAGTATATTTTAGATATTATGTTCCTTTTTAGTGTTTGAAGCACTCACAACTGTTTTTTTACTGTTATTTATATAGTTTTAAGATACGAGGGTAGACCCAAAAGTACCCGACCTAACAAAGAAAATACAAAAAATTTGGGAAAAAATATTTTTATTTCTCAACGTAGTCTCTTTTCAGCTCGACACACTTTTCCCAGCGATGTTCAATAGCTTCGATACCCTGTTTATGGTGAGAACCGTCGAGCGCCTCAAAATAGCCATCAACCGCAAATTCCAGCTCTTCATTGTTGGCAAATAGTTTACCACCGAGTCATTTTTTCAAGTTTGGAAAAAGAAAATAATCCGAGGGGGCTAAATCTGGTGAATAGGGTGCGTGAGGAAGCAATTCGAACTTTAATTCATTGGTTTTGGCCACCGCGATAACGGATGTGTGAACTGGTGCATTGTCTTGATGAAACAACACTTTCTTTTTCGCCAAATGCGGCCATTTTTTCTTGATTTCATCACTCAAACGCTGCAATAAGTTCACATAATACTCGCCGTTGATTGTTTTTCCTTTTTGAAGATAATCAATGAGAATTATCCCACGCGCATCCCAAAAAACTGACGCCATGACCTTGCCTGCAGATGGAACTGTCTTCCCCTTTTTTGGAGCCGATTCTCCCCTTTCAGTCCATTGTTTTGACTGTTCCTTCGTCTCAGGTGTGAAGTGATGGACCCATGTTTCATCCATGGTTATGAATCGACGCAAAAACTCGGCTTTATTGCTGTGAAACATCGCCAAACACTCGATTGAAACATTCTCACGACGCTGTTTTTGTTCCATTGTGAGCCAACGCTAAACAACGTAGTGTGAGCGTTTGCTCACAACGTTCCATTGTGAGAAAACACTAAAACAAATACTAAACAACGTAGCGTCTTAAAACTTGAAACTTAAGCTTTGTAAGTTTAGTACTATCTTTCATAGTAATTTTTAAAAGCAATAACCGTCATAAATACGTCAGGTCGGGTACTTCTGGGACCATCATCGTACATTGTACCATTTTTAAAAAAAATAGTAAATAATAGTTTTTCACTTTTTTTCTTTTATGAAATTCATGGCTCGTTTTTCGAGTTCCCCCAGAAATTTTCCTACTTTACTTACAACTCATATAATAACATATTACATAATTCATTCCTTCTACGCGGCTTAACCATAATAACGCTCCTTACTCAATCTTCAATACTGCATATTTTTCAATGCGCATTATTTCCTAACGACATCGTTCTTTATTCTGTCATCTGCATTTTTCCGCACGGTTGCATTTCTACCACATTTTTTTCTTTCTATTTTGAAAAGAAAGCTCAATGCTCTTTTCTGTAGTTTAAACACAGTATGGTCTTTCAATCCACATTATATTCTTAAATCCTCATTTCTTATTCTGTCATACTCGTACATTGTTTTTTATACATTGAACAAAATGAGAAAGTGCAAATACGCCTCCGAGCAGCCTTATAAGTGAACAAGAAAACACAATAAATCTTCTTCCACTTAGAACCTATCCACTATGTATGATCGTGGACCGGCCGACATAAAACATACTTGATCCAGCATCATACTCGTACCATCTGCCTCGCCCTGCGGAAATCTCCCGGCATACCGGCGGAAGAGCCTTTGTGCCGGGAAAAGATTCTCTACCCTTCTATTATAAGGTCACTTTATTATACGCGTGTGCTGTATAATCTCCCCTCCAGACAGGGGTGGGCCCTCAAAATATATTGCTAATAATAACATAGTTAAAATATAACATTAATGCCATTCTTAAGAATTGAAAACTAAATACATCCATGGAATTGGTAGACAAAAAGGACAGAACACTTGCCTTTCTTCACATCCATACACCTTCTCATACAACTCCTACAATTTCTCTTAGTTCTTTTTCCTTCTTTCAATATATCATTCACTTGATCCAATTAATCCTTTGTTTGGTCTTCATTGTCGTCACCTTCCACTGTTTATTCAAATCTTTTATAAAACTTTTTTTCAAGCATTCGTTCCAATAATCAAACCAATGCCCTTTTCATCTTACTCAATGCATCAATCTTGAGTTCGTATTAATCTCTTATCATTTAAATCCGTACCCTGTCATACATTGTCATCCCATGTATTCTTCTTGGAGAGAGAAAAATGTTTAACAGCTTCTAATCTAGTGAACCTATATCTACTTATATGATAGCGTGATACATATTCCATCAATGAGACGTACATATCGCTTCGATAACGTGACAACGGGTTTTTCAAGGTCTATGGTTCGAATTGTCAGTAGGGTCACAGTGACTTACACTATGCTGGAAGGTGTCAGTCTATAAAATGCTGTGGAACGCCGAGTTGCATACTATCAGCAACACTGCTGGCTAGTCCGATTCGTTAGCGTCCCCGTCGCGAACCCTGGGCAATGTGGTCACACTATGTGGATCACAGCAGATAGCGGAAGGATGAAAGGCGAGTCTCTGGCGCTTAAAAACCAGACGCCATCAGCTAAGGGAAGGAAACCCCTAACATAAAACCAGGGCAGGGTCTCAGGCCTTAAGGTGGCAGCCCCACCTGGGACCTAGGATACGATGGGTTAATCGCCTGTCTATCTGAAACCACACGATTATGAAACCAAAAGCAATGCTGGAGGAGGCCGGGGCCCACAATGGGCTGTAGTGACATTGATTGATTGATTGATATGGTTCAAACCCAGTACTATAACACTTCCATCCAAGGCTCTTACTTCTACCTAAAACTTGTTGCTATAAGAATATCTACTACAAGACTATGGTAATTTATTATTCTTAAAAATGTTTTTCTTGCTCCAACGCAGTGATAAAACATTTTTTTTGTCTTCAAACCTCTTGAGCCCTGAAACTATACATACGAGTATAAGTGACCTAAAACTTTGTGAAAGAAATCCTTAAATACAAAACTATCTAATAAACTGTCCTAAAACTCTTGACATCTGAAACAATCTATAAAATTGTCTTGAAACCTCTTGAATAACACCTTTGAAACCTGAAACCATAAAACGAAATGTTCCGAAACCTCTTCAATACTGTCAGCCTTCCAAGACTGTAACCTACGCTAAAGACAGCTACTCCAAATAACTGAACGAGAGAACCGTCTCTATTTTTCCAGTACACACGAACAAAGCGATGAATTAGTCATATTGGGTTCGTTTGAAAAGTTATTTTTCAGCGACTACCCCCTCTGGTGTTTGGGAAATAAGGTAAGGGATGATATCTCACGCCTCAAACGAGCCTCAGGGGTTAGATATGGAAGGAAGGCACGCACGCGTTAGGATATAACATTAAGAAAAAATGGATACGTAAAAAACGAGGTCTACTCTCATTCATTGGTTTATTATTACTTAATGCTGCTTTAATACAGAAAAATATCCAGTTTTCATTTTAGAAAAATATTTTGAAGTGAAACTTCTATAGGCGCGGTAGGGCAAATTAGCCTGAACGTCACGAAAAGTGAAACGGTGTATTATATTATTATTTTATTATTATTAAATATTTTATATATTAAAATTTATAATTATTTATTATTAATAATATTTAATATTATTAAGTGCATTATAATATTATTATTTATTTAATGCTCTGTTTACTTTATTCGTTGTCAGTACCCTTATTTCAAAGTTCCTTTCAACCCACCCATCACACGTTAACAAACTGCCCAAATCACAGAAATCATCAGCCTTCTACATATTCTCTTAGTTAATTTATACATCGTACATACTTTTTGCCACACCTCTTTCTGTAACCAATAGCTTTGGTTTCACTGCATTTATTTTCAAACCTTTTACTAAGCATCTAACATACAACTCACATATCATCATCATCATCATTGTCAACCAGGGTCGATCCACTGCTGGATGAAGGTCTCCCCAAGTTGACTCCAAATAGTTAGGTTTTTTGCTCGTTGATGCCATGTGATGCTGCCATCCTTCCTAATTTCATCTATCCAGCGTAACTTCGGTCTTCTTCTGGGCCTCTTTATGCCTCTTGGGTAACATTGGATTATTTCGGATGTCTATCGGGAGTGCGGCCCATTGACACTTCATTCTTTTGCACACCTTTATAACGTATTCTACCTTTGTTATATTGCGAATCCCGGTGTTTCTTTTTCGGTCTCTTTTAGTATATCCCAACATGCATCTCTCCATGCCCCTTTGTACGGTCTGGAGCTCAACAACTATTTAAAATATATTACAACTCACATATAATGTATATTAAATCACTTTCATTTTCAGCAAGCATAACCATGTCATCAGCATACAAAAGCCCACTTAGATTTATAACATTCATTCATACATATCTTCCATGGGCTTTTAAATCACGTACATACAAATCTATATATAAATTAAACGACCAAGATGACATCGCGCACCCTTGCTTTACGCCTTTAGTAATTTTAAATCACAAAAGTTTTCAATTTACTCTTACAGCAATTACATTTATTACGTATTACTCAGAGTTAGTCCGTGCAATAAAAATCTATTATACACTCTCGACTCTCTTGTTGCACCCCTTACACAGGAGAATTTACTTTTACCTTCAGTGTCCTGCTTAATCCTTAAAGAAATATTCCTTAGCGAGGGATCCGTTATGATGTGATTCATTGTTTCATCCTATCTCACTTTTATACTATTGTA
Organism: Odontocerum albicorne; assembly: GCA_949825065.1. NCBI lineage: Eukaryota > Metazoa > Arthropoda > Insecta > Trichoptera > Odontoceridae > Odontocerum > Odontocerum albicorne. The sequence goes on from OX463858.1 coordinate 34,344,146, forward strand.
ACATAATTATCTCATTAATTTCTTTAAGGAGCTTATGAGATATAATCCTTTCAAAAATTTTATGAACTCATCTTTCATTTTCAATACAATCTTAGAAGGATTATTTATAAAGTGCCTTTCTACATTCATTGTTGTGAATAATACTTTATGTGTTTTAATTACTAGGTAAGTCCAGAAAGTAAGTGTACTGAATTTTTGTAGGTTACAATTTTTTTTATTTAAACAAAAAAATTACGTGGTTACCGTAGTACATATGTAAGCTATTTTTAGACATAGTCGCCATTCCTCTCAAAGCAGGTGGTGAAGCGCGGTATCAATTTTTTATGCCTTCCTCGAAGTAGTTTCCCGCCAACCCCTCCGTCCACTTCTCCACCTCCTCCTTTAGCTCCTCGTCAGTTGAAAACCTTTTTCCACCCATGTGCAGCTTCAGGGAGGTAAAGAGATAGTAATCTGAAGGTGCTAGGTCAGGGGAATACGCGGGATGGTTTAGGACATCCCATTTAAACGAGGCGAGCAGTTCCTTCGTGGCGTTGGCCGTGTGTGGTCTGGTATTGTCGTGCAGCAGGCAGACTCCCTTTGTCAGCATGCCTCTCCTCTTGTTCTGAATCGCCCTCCGCAATTTTTTTAGGGTCTCACAGTATCTTGCAGAGTTGATGGTCTTCCTTTAAGGCATATATTCAATTAAAATTATGCCTTGACAGTCCCAAAACAATTTCGTCAATTTCGTCAGTCACAATTGAAGGTCTTCCGCTCCTCTGATCATCATGCACAGACGTACGACCGTTTTTAAACTCGCGACACCACTTGTACACACTCGTACGATTCATAGCTTTATCACCATATGCAGTTTTCACCTCATTATAAACCTCAACCGGAGGTTTTCCCTTCCAAACGAGATAACGGATGACGCCGCGTATTTCGCACTTGGCGGGAGACTGGATTTACATTTTTCACGAAACGTGTTGTCGCGTGGACACTTCTCAACGTACTGACCTCAAACCGGTCTGGTTGTAGAGGGGAAGGGTCAGGCTATACGAAAGTGCAGCCAACATGTCGAAAATAAAATCCATCTGGTCGTGAGAGCCTCAGTACACTTAGTTTCTGGATACGCCTCGTATTTTTTGTTAAACAAATGAATCCATAACACAAACGTTTGCCCAAAACTTTACCAGATCTTTCAAATTGAGTGTTTTTTTAATTCTTGGATAAAACACAGATTGCGTCGCGAACTTGCCTGGATCTTGTGACATTCGAGAAGTGTAATGTATGACATTTATAAAAATGAAGTCGTATACAATACAACAACGCGTTCAAATTGTTGAATTATTTTACCATATGTATTGTAATCTCCGGAAACTGTGACGTTAATCGGCCACCGAGATCATGTGATCAGACACCGTTGGACTATTTTCTCTGAGGTTACGTGAAAAACCAATCTATAAGAATGATCTTCCGATCAATTCCTGAGTTGAAGAACGAAATTATTCGCGTTATTGGCGAGTAAGAACCGCAATTATGCCAAAATGTCATCGAAAATTTTGACAAAGAGTGAACATCTGTGGAACTGCAAGAGATAGACATTTGGCGGATATCGTTTGTGTTTAAATATCATACATTATACTTTAATGACCAATAAAAAGGTTTTGGAAATCAAAGCAAATTGTGTGTTTTATTCAATAATTAAAAAAAAAGCACAATTTGAAAGACCCTTTTTGTACCACTTTATAACCTAAGAACTAATCTTAGTTTTATATTTTACTATGCACTAACTTAATCTTCACCATGACTTACTTTTTCCACTAATTTTAATATATAATATCTTAGAAATAGTTGATAAGTATACACTACTTATAACTAGATAACAATTCTTACAACTATGTACTACGTTTTATTTCTCATTGTTTTCGGTCAAGGTCATGTTCTGCCTATCGGGTACCACTGGATTACTTTATACGTTCAACAATGGTCCGTTATTTAGGTGACGTCCCTAAGTTACTTCCATCTCAATCTTTTTCCGACCTCTATAACATCGTCAACTTTTTGCGACCTTTACAACATTCACATTCAACATTGGGTTTGCAATCTCTCCTGTTAGAACCTACATGCACCTCTCCATGCTTCGTTACGTTGTCTGGAGCTTTTGTATCATTCGTGCAGAAAGAGTCCATGTGTCGCATCCACATATTAGTACTAGTTAATGTATATATACAACAGTGTTAAACGTTTCTTCTTCTTCTTCAACTTTCTGTAGACTCAAGGGTGTTATTACAGGATTATCATCTTGTAATGCTGAGCTCCAGCTATCTCTCCATAGTTGGACGCCGTCCATACAATACCCCATGCAGAGCTATGGGTGGGATTCTTGTAGAATTCATTCTCTGTACATGTTGGTACCAGTATCATCGACGCTGTCGTCCCCATCTGACCACATCTTGGACCTCACAGCCCTTTTGGATTGCGGTGTTCCTTATACGATCACGCACAGTCTTCTCAGTAATAACACGTAGACTTCTCATTTTTGTTGTCCTTAGCATACTTTTGGTCTTGACAGTGTCCGCTCTCGCTTCGATGCCATATGTGAGAATAGGTTGCACATCGGTCTTATAAATACGTACCTTGCTATCTATTCTCATATCTTTATTCCTCCATATGACATCTCTCAGGCAGCCCGCCACAACTGCAGCTTTATCTACCTGAGGCCTTACTTCTCTGGGGAGGTCATGAGAGCTGAGCAGTTCACTGCCAAGATATCTGAACTGGGTTGTATATTCAATTGACTCGTCACGTACTGAAATTCTGCACTCTAGTGGATCTTTGGAGAATGTCATCGAGAAATCCAAAATTTATTATATTTTTATATTACATTTATGTAAAATGTCTTAAAACTATCTTGACGGGAGAATGACGAGAAGAAAAAATGTACAAGACCATGTGCTTGCTGAAGTGCAAAAACGTACACATAATTAACCAATAAAAACAAAGGCGTGGTTTATCCATAATTGAATTGGAAACCATTCTTAAAATCGAAGGAATAATTTATTCTCTACCAAATATTTCGAACAAAAAAAATCCAAAAATAATTATTATAACAAGATTTCTTGTTTTTAACCCTCTACCTTAATAAGTATTTCAAATTGTCCAGTATTCAAAATTTCTATATTAATTAGTATTTCAAATTTAATACCCTCATAAGTTACTTTTAAAAAGAGTAATAAAAATCTGTCAGAAATTTCAAAGTTGCTTTTTTCCTAAAATTTTCGCAAATCCCAGTACCGGGATTAAAGCCTGCAGATTTATGGTGTCTCCGGGCGTGAGTTGTGGCCGCTGTGAGCAAAATAAAACAACATTACAATCCTGTTTTATTAATGGGTTCGCCACAACACAAATTACTGCTCATTTTGTAAAAAAAAAAATTCTTACAGCCTATGGGATCACTACGGCAACTAAAACTCTAGTTAACAGATAATTTTTCTTGTTGGTGGCATCAAGGTGGATTTTGCCATCCAAACAAGAAACCAAAGTGGAACCAAAGAAGCAGCGGTACTACATTAACTGTTCGGCTGTTAAGATATTGTATTTTCCAATTGTACTTTAATCATATGAACGACCTGTATCCGCCCCATAATGACATACAGCATGGAGTCCAGAGCCGACACTGTCATAACCAAAAATCACCTTCGAACCAGCGAAATGAAAGTACTCAGGAATATCGCTGGCAAAACCCTTCGTGATAGAGTACGAAACACAGAAATCCGAAGGATGTGCGAAGTTGAAGATATTGTCAGATGGGGATGACAGAGAAGAAGGTTCTGGAACGAACATGTACCCAGAATGGCGGAACCAAGAGCCGTAAGAAAAGCTAGGGGCAGTATCCTCCAAGCAAGCAGACCTCCAGGACAACCTCCCAAAAGATGGAAAGACAGCTGGTAGTCGACGTCACAAGAGGCAAACAATGATGCAGGACCATAACAGGCCAACAGGCATAAAATAAGATGAAGAAAAAGAAGAAGACTTTAATGGTATACAGTTCAGCCTGGAAGGTTTTTTGCCATGTTATTATCGTTTCCAAAGATCCAGAAAGATACTCCAAAGAGCTCTAAATTCAAAACCAGACTGTTTCCTTTTTTTTAAATCTAAGTTTCAAAGGTGCATGGCCTCGCGGTAACGCGCTGGACTTCAGTGCGGAAGGTTATTGGTTCGAACCACGCGCTGTTCGAGGGTATTATGATACCTATAACTAAAGGTAATCGAACCCATTACCCCCGGGCTGGATTTTTAGGTCCTGCGAATGCCAAACTAAGAAGCTTGATCATTCTTCCCTTAGTAACATATGAGTCCGAATATTGAGTCAAGACACATAAAAACCAACAAAAGTTTCTGACATTATAACATAACATGTGTAGTTGGTTTACTATAGCACTGTGTTTTCACTAAAGACGATGTAATGACCCTACGGGTTTCAAGAAAAAATGGTATGATTTATTTATTTATTTATTTTTTCAAAACAGGCTTAGCCCAATTACATTGAAAAATACAAGACATTAAAAAAGAAGAAAAATTACAGGGAAAAAAAAATTTTTTTTAAATTATATAAAATAAAAAATAATGCATATGTATACAAACGAGTATTTACACACAAACGTATGTTACATATATATTCAGTCACTTAAGTATGTTGATGAGTGCTTTCTAACGCGCTTAATCTAAGAAGAAAATTTACTTTTGCTTTTGGTAATGTGATATGAAATATGTCAATATCCGAAGCAGTCCCGTTAAGAAGAGTTAAGGCCCTTCCAACAGGCATAGCGGCTGGAAGACCCGTTCTTGCGTATGTTATTGAGAACAGTTCCTGCCGGCGCAGTCTAGTGTAATTGTTAGGAACATTTAACGCTAATCTTTGTAGTAATGCTGGACAGCTCACAACTCTTCGAACGAGTTTGACAACGTATACCAAGAGACGCAGATCTCTTCTTACGCTCAAGGAGTTATACCCGAGCATGCCCAGCAGAAACTGCGTAGGATATAGCCATGGATAGACACCAAACTCACTCATGTAGAGATATCGTAGATATTTTTTTTGTACTTTCTCCACCATGAGCGAGTTTTGCGCCCCCACCGGGCTCCAAATGCAAGCATTGCTTTCTAGTTTGCTACGGATCAATGAATTAAACAACGTTTTGAGCACCAATTGGTTTTCAAACGACTTAGAGATTCTCATAACAAATCCTAGAGTTTTATAAGCTGAGTTGCACATAACTTCTATGTGAGGACCAAACGCGAGATTGCTGTGGAACAAGACACCCAGATCTTTAATATTATCTGTGCGGGGAATAGGTATAGATTCAAGTGTATATCTATGGAATTTCAAGACGTGTGAGCGATGATACGACATAATTTTGCACTTTGATGCGTTGAAATATAATTTATTATTGTGGCTCCACTCACAAACGTTGTTGAGATCTGCCTGTAGGTCTAAGCAGTCGGTATAAGAACGAATTTTTTGAAAGATTTTGAGGTCATCAGCAAATAGAAGAAACGTGGATTTTTTTATAACTCTACCTATATCATTAATAAAAATAAGAAATAAGGTAGGTCCAAGATTAGACCCCTGCGGAACACCTGAGTAGGCAGTGAAGTAATCGGAGTTGTAGATTCCATGTGAAACAAATTGTTTTCTATCTGTAAGATAATCTGACAGTAGCCTTAGTAAGTTACCTGGGATCCCAAGTTCACTCATTTTTTCTAATATTTTTTTGTGATTGACGCGATCAAAAGCTTTTGCAAAGTCATGATACGAACAATCAATCTGATTGCCACTATCTACAGCCCTTGAAACATAGTCGGTGAAGACCATCAGATTGGATTCAGTAGATCTGCCTCTTCTGAAGCCATGCTGCTCATCAATTATATATGGGTCCACTAACGACCTTAGTGTGCGATCCATAAACATTTCTAGGAGCTTAGCTATTAAAGAAAGTATGGCGATAGGTCTGTAGTTGGTTATATCGTCCTTAGAACCATTTTTAAATATGGGAATAACTCGAGTCTTTTTCCATTCACTTGGAAAAGTATGGACTCGGAAGACAAGATTAAATATGTAAGCAAGAGGTGCAGAAAGCAATTCACTACAGCCCTTAAGAAAAAATGTAGGTACTCCGTCCGGCCCGACTGCTTTCGTGTTTTTCATCAACTTTATTTGTTTGAGTATATCAAATGTAGTGATGCTTAGCTTAAATCCCGAGGAAGTATGGTGTTCATCAAAAACAAATGCCTCGGAGTCCCTACAATAAACTGTTGAAAAATAATTAGCGAATGCAGAAGATATTTCGGGCCCAGTTATTTGATTCCCATCCCAATTCATAACATTAAGCACTGGAGAATCGTTACGCATGGATTTAATATGATTCCAAAATAGTTTTGGTTCACGTACCATTCGACATTCTAAGTTCCTTATGAAGTCTTTATAAGCCGTGCGAATGTTATGTTTGAGCTGAGCGCGAGCACTTTTGAACGCATCGTAGTCACTCAGACGACAAGAGTGTTTCCATTTTTTGTGAAGAGAATCTTTAAGTCTAATATTCCCAACAATTTCACTTGTGAACCACCTCGGGTATTGCCACTTACGTAGCTCTTTTGGTTTTACGGGAAAGCACTCATCAAATACGCAATAAACATGTTCATACAAATATGCTACCGCCTCGTTCACGTCTAAAATTGAATATAAGGGATCCCAGTTAATATCCCTTGTCTTCAGATATAAGGAATGGAAATCTCCTTTGTCAAATCGCCATTTTTTAAACACTGGATTCTCAAATTTTTTTGGAGACGCATTTATTTTATCCTTGATCAAGAAGACTGTGAGATCGAATTCTAGTGCCGGGTGATCATACCGGTTTTAAGTTTATGCTATCTTGATGATAAGGTGGTTGGTTTGTTAGAAGACATGGCCGCCTGGCAATAAGCCCGCCAGATTATTTTTCAAATTAATTGTGAAATAAATAAATAAATTAGTATATTGTTTATAGTTAAGGCATTAACGTTGTGGAGGTTTAAAGACATTGTAATTTGTTTTATTAAATACTGTTTATTCCACTTTTTGTAACGGCTTATGGTAACCCTGCTGGTTTCAAGGCTTTCACCTCGTCTTCAGGGGAGCACAAACAGTTCGAACATAATTCAGTCTTGTTGGTGCTCCCTTGAAGATGAGGTGAAAGCCTTGAAATCGATAGGGTTATACCGTTACAAAAAGTACAACAAATTACAATAAATGCATAGCTTGTAACTGGTAGGATCACATCATTATATTTAGTGGAAAATCAGTGATTTAGTAAACCGACAACGTACTGTGTATTTATAATATAGAGGTGCAAGACCGCGTGGTAACGCACTGGACTTTCGTGCGGAAGGTCGCCAGTTCAAAATTCACGGTGTGATGCTCCCCTCGAATGATTGAAACAAAAAGAAGAACATTAGTAGTGATACGCCAATGCTAGTTCCAAAATAAAGATTAATATGAGAAATATCAATCCGACTACCAGTAATGAGTTACCAAAATGAGATGAACGACAGCATGGTCTTCCTACGTGACCTCTCGATCTAGGGATTTATACCACCATACAAAAGAAAGTCACGTGTAAAGAAAGGACTAAAGCCTTTTCCCATATTATCCACCCTCGCCCCCATCCACATTGATTCCGTCCGCAACGGGCTGGTCTTACCCTTTATTTTATGTAAGCACCTTCAAACAAGGGTAAAATTCAAACTTGTTGAAATCTACATTAGAATTAGAATAACATCTCTATCCTATTGATATAGTAAAGGTTTTTTTTTGGGTTACAAAGCAATAAGGTTTTTAAATTAACGAAAGTTCTTCAATCAACTAACAGCGAGCGATTCACTGAAACTCAATTCGTTCAGTACGATCCACCATCGCCAAAGCTGTTATAGAGGACAAAACAAATTCCTATCCAGCGTGATATATACTTAAATATTCAAATATTCTTTATATTTTTGGGAGTTACGTCAGGTAGTAACCAAGAAGAAACTATCCAGAGGGACTCCTCTTCCGGTGGCGATACACGCAAATGTAAAAAAAAACGACGAATTTAAGGTTCAACGTCACGTGAAAAGGAAAATTACTCGCAACGCAGTAAATACACTTAGAAAATGGCTGAGGGCTCGGAGTTGAAATAGTTCAACAAGTTGCCAGTAACTTCACAGAAAACTTCAAATGCAGTTTCAAAACTATCCTTTGCCATTACTAGACTGGAGTAGCCAACCGGTCCGAAGATGTACCGAAGTGAATCTAAGTGGAGGGCCTCTCGGAAGATATTGACTCAACTATCATCGTAATACCACAAAATGTCATCTGTGGATTGACCTCGATGGTCGCAAAATTTACAGCTGGGCGAAGGGAAGAGATTGATGCTGAAAAGTTTGCCATTAAAACTCCATGACCTAAGATAAATTGAATGTTCAAATTATTTGAATGCACTCATGGTAAGCCATGATGCACCCTGATGCAAGAAAAAAAATTAATGATTGTCTTCCCACGTGGGATGATGACCATCATTTTTGCCAGTTGACAACTGCTATTTAATGTATTTGGATTAAACTTTATTCAAATTTAAAATAAATAAATAAAATCACGACATCCTCTCAGAAAAGCATTCTGAGTTGAAAACAGGGGTGAAAATCTTTAAGCATGTTAAAAAAATATACTTGAACTCAAAAATTATATTTTATTGCGTGATTGATTATGTACAATAATTCAAGTTTACTTTTTTATGCAAGAGGAATGACTTGTTGCAAAGGTTTGTGTGAGCTTTTGAAAGTGGTATTTTTTTATGATTATGTATGGTATATTATGGGATGAAGTTTTTGTCTGTCTGGAGTGATGAAGTGTGAGGGGTTTGATTCGCGTGATGTATACATATGTAATTGAGTGTCACTGTTTGTCAGGTTGATGAGAATGTGCAACGGGGTTTTATATAATCAAAAAATCGGAAATAAGTATCGATTTATTTTTTTATGCTATATGTCCTCAGAGAGATACAGGCAAAACCCTAGTTTACTGGGCACACGGCAAATGAAAGGCAACAAATCCAGATCCATTAAAATTGTGTGTCCAAATTAAATTACCTGTTGTTTTTTCGCAAGTAAATAAAAAAATATAATATAATATAGGTTCGGAAGAAATACTCGTAAATCTATTACTTTACTTTCTAACAAAAAGTATGTCGTTTTTCTCGGTTCACAATCCAATGGATTTGGCCTACAATGATTTCTACCGTAACTCGTATATGACTCGTCTGATTTCTACCGTATTTTATCCGGCATGATTTAAGTACAAGCCGCATGGTCACATCATAAGGGACACGCCAACAGTCACGTGCGGACCAAATGCGGAGATCGAGACTTATTTTCTCGTAAAACCTTTGTTTCGCTGCCTTCAGTATTTTTCTCATTGCACTAATAGCCATACCCTTAAACAGCTAGTATCCTAGTATTTTTAAGAATAAATGTTTAATTTATTTGACTGACCTTTTTTCTTTTGATTAATGTTGTTTGTTAGAATTTGAATATTTTACCTTAAGGCAATATACCTATTTGGTTCTACAATGCATTGCCAAATAATAAAAAAATAGGCAGTGGATCGGAAGTCACAAGTCAAGTGCAGAATTGAATCGTCTCGTGAGGCTTTTAATAAAATGAGAAGCGTATTCTGCGATGATAATCTAAACTTGAAACTTCGACAACGGTTAGTCAAATGGTACGTTTGGTCAGTGTTATTGCATGGAGTTGTATCATCGACTCTCAAAGTTGGTAGTATGAACCGACTGGAAGCATTCGAAATGTGGATGCACCGGAGAATGCTACGGATACCCTGGACAGATATGGTCAGCAACACAAGGTTTTTTCAAGGAGCCAACGTTGATAGAGAGAGAGTTGCTGACTAATATTAAAATACGAAAGGTGTCCTATTTGGGGCATGTACTTAGAGGAGCAAAGTAAAAATAACTGCATCTTATCATCCAAGGCAAAATTGAAGGTCGAAGAGGTGTTGGCAGGAGGCAAATCTCCTGGCTCCGCAATATACGTGATTGGACTGGTATAAGGAGCATTGGGGATCTTTTTCGGGCTGCTGGGGACAAATATGTCTACTCTCAGGTGATATTCAACATTGGGGGGACTTGATATGATACTGGGAAGAAGAAGAAGTGGATCGGAGCGTAGTTTTTAATGCGACAGAAGTTGGAGTGCATGGACATGCAGGATAAATTACGTGTAGCAAAAGTTTGTATGAACTCTTGGGTTTGGTGTGTTTTTTGGTGATTATGTATAGAACATTGTAGGATGGGTTTTTAGGTCTGTCTAGAATGATGAAGTATGCGAGGTTTGATTAGCGTTATATATACATGTAATCGAGTCTCACTGTTTATCAAGTTGATTAGAGTTTACGACGAAGTATTGCAAAATAAAAAATCAGAATAAAAAAAAACATCAACGTACTTTTCCATGTTTTATGTCTTCAATAAGAAACTGACAAAATTCTAGTTTACTGAGGACTTTTTTGTTCTTCACTCATTCATTTCACGTGCCCAAATCATCTCAGAGCGCTCTTTTTCACTTGACTCAACACATCAGCCTTAAGTTCACAATTATCCCAAATCACTTACATAACGTATTCTGTCATATATTGTCACCCTATATTTTCTTCTAAGTGCACGCATTTAAACAGAATTTATTCGACTCTTTTAAGTCTCTTATACGCCCAAGTTTCACTTCCATACAACAAAGCTGGGACGAAAATTCTCTTGTGGACTACAATCTTAGATATTTTTTACACTTTCCAGTCCAAGTATATGTTATATGTTTAAGGGCTCCATTGACTTTGTTTCCCTTTGCTATATGTCGTTCAATATACCTCTTAATTATTCTGTCTTAGAAAATACTACCCAAATATTTAGAAAATACTACCCAAATATTTAGAAAATACTACCCAAATATTTAGAAAATACTACCCAAATATTTAGAAAATACTACCCATATATTTAGAAAATACTACCCAAATATTGAGAAAATACTACTCAAATATTTAAAAAATACTACTCAAATATGTAGAAAATACTACTTAAATAGCGAAATTTTTCATTGTTCACATAACATACTCGTATGTGGTATACTGCATTTATTTTTCCTTTCACACTTTTCTATCACCATGACATTGGATTTCATAACGTACATTCCCAAATCTTTCTCTTCCCATCTCTCAAACAATTTGCTTATCTAACTTCATCTTCATTCTCCGTTAACACTACCCTGTTATCAACATACAGCAATCCGCATATATTCCGATTCGATATTTATTTACTATGATCTATGTAGTTCCAGCAAACATAAATCTATCTAAATATTAAACAATCAGAATGATATAACACATCCTTACTTCACCTCTTCTGACATATCAAACCAATCAAATAATGTGACTTGGATCACGAGTGATTCAAAGGATTCTCTAGTCAAGACAGAAAAATGTGAAATATTTTCCTGTCTCGTCGTACATTTCCAGAATAAAATATTCTCCTTGGCACGAGTAGCTACTCGTAGCTGGTGACTCGACACACCTAAATGAAAAGGGGAATTATGGGAAATAGTTTTTGTGCCGAGTCAGGGTGTGTCGTGGCCGGGCTGGGACAGGCTGGGACGGGCTGGAGTGCCCTGGACCGGGAAGAGAATGGAAAAAACTTAATTGTGTTGCCATATTTTATACATTTATACCTCCTTGCCCAAGTACCAGCGTATGAATACATGAATATAACTCAAAGGCTTTTTGCAGTAAAAAATTGTATGACGAAAATATTGGCAAACTAATATTCTTTTTGAAAGGATATATAGAATATCTTTGAGGTAAATATTAAATAATTTATTTACGCACAAAAATTGCGTTTAATATAACATTTATTAAGAAGTATTTTACAACTATTTCGAAACGGTGATATAATAAGATATACCTCGTACTTCACTATGATTGGCAATCTTCCTATGGGTGAAGGACACCTGCTAGTGTATTGGTACACAGTGTACAAGTTGTTGCACTTTAGTTTAGTACACAGTCTGGACAAATGAAATCCTAAGTGCCGAAATCCTAAGTGAAGGAAAAATAAATGCAGTATACCATATATGTTATGTGAACAATGAAAATTTGGAGAAAGTTGAATAATTGGGCTATTTAAGTAGTATTTTCTAAATATTTGAGAAGTATTTTCTAAATATTTGAGTTGTATTTTCTATATTTATGAGTAGTATTTTCTTAATATTTGGGTAGTATTTTCTTAATATTTGGGTAGTATTTTCTAAATATTTCGGTAGTATTTTCTTAATATTTGGGTAGTATTTACTAAATATTTGGGTAGTATTTACTTAATATTTGAGTAGTATTTTCTAAATATATGAGTAGTATTTTCTTAATATTTGGGTAGTATTTTCTAAATATTTGTGTAGTATCTTCTAAATATTTGGGTAGTATTTTCTAAATATTTGGGTAGTATTTTCTAAATATTGGGTAGTATTTTCTAAGACAGAACAATTAAGAGGTATATTGAACGACATATAGCAAAGGGAAACAAAGTCAATGGAGCCCTTAAACATGTAACATATACTTGGACTGGATAGTGTAAAAAATATCTAAGATTGTAGTCCACAAGATAATTTTCGTCTCAACTTTGTTGTATGGAAGTGAAATTTGGGCGTATAAGAGACTTAAAAGAGTCGAATAAATTATGTTTAAATGCGTGCACTTAGAAGAAAATATAGGGTGACAATATATGACAGAATACGTTATGTAAGTGATTTGGGATAATTGTGAACTTAAGGCTGATGTGTTAAGTAAAGTGAAAAATAGCGCTCTGAGATGATTTGGGCACGTGAAATGAATGAGTGAAGAAAAAAAAAGTCCCCAGTAAACTAGAATTTTGTTAGTATCTTATTGAAGACATTTTAGCGGAATGCTTTATTGATACGTCGTGATGATTATGATTTGTTTTGTATTTAAAATAAAATACGTCGATTCAGGAATGCGGGAAGTGAGAGTGAATAATCGATAAATAGTAAACAGCGATGAATGGTCAAGTGAATAATAACAAGTGTTCTTTATTTGTGGATAAGTAGGTATATATACAATTTCAGAACGGGGCGCGTGAATGCGTCCGCAGTATATCTTGATCTCACTCCTGTGCGTGCCGAGGTGGTCGCAGACGTTGCCAATGATATAGTAGGTAGAATATTTATTGCCGAAACGGTGAGACAACGCGATGCGTTCTCTTTCTACCGCGGAATGCGACGTAAATATTATTTGCGTGTGAACAATATTGACGTTCTGGTATGTGATCTTTGTACATATTCAAATGTTGATTCATCGGTCGTTGACCGTGCATGTTGACAATATTTAGGGATGTCGGTATTCCCTACAACATAAAACATGGAAAAGTAAGTTGATGTTTTTTTTCTTTCTGATTTTTGATTTTGCAATACTCCGTTGTAAACTCTAATCAACTTGATAAACAGTGAGACTCGATTACATGTATATATAACGCTAATCAAACCTCGCATACTTCATCATTCTAGACAGACCTTAGTACACAGTCTGGACAAATGAAATCCTAAGTGCTGATGGTTTCAAGATCTTCAGCGGGTTCAATCTGCCACAGCATTTTGTCAGACAGTTTTTTTATACAGTGTTATTTTAGTGTTGCTTAGAAGCGCTATAACAACAATATATAAAGACAAATGACAGATGTCTAATTTATTTAATTTTTTTATTTATTTACACATGTCAAGAAATATACATAATTTGCGAAAAAAACAACAGGTAATTTAATTTGGACATAAAATTTTAAAGGATCTGGGTTTGTTGCCTTTCATTTGTCGTGTCTACAGTAAACTAGGCTTTTGCCTGTATCTCACTGAGGATATTTAGCATGAAAAAATAAATTGATACTTCTTTCCGATTTTCGATTACACAAAAACAAAACCCCTTTGCACATTCTCATCAACCTGACAAACAGTGACACTCAATTACAACTGGAAACATAATGCGAAATCAAACTCCTCACACATCATCACTCCAGAAAGACCAAAAATGTTCATCCTATGATATATTGCACACAATCATAAAATAAAAACAAAAATATACAGAAATACAAATATAAAACAACAAAAAGAAACCGAATGATCGATCATTCGGTCAATATAATAACCAGTCTGGGCGTGAATCCACTAGGAATCGAACTTGTGGCACACAACCGTAAGACCACAGCCGCCGACAAAAATGGTATAAATGTCATGCCATGATTAGTGCAATTTCTAAAAATTTGTGATTCAATGGGATGAGGTTTTGAGAACGTTGCAACGTTGCAACAAATCAGGGCTGAAGATAGGAGCTGCAACGTTCCCTTCATGTGCTAAAAAAATCCGACGGTTCCGGTGTTGTGTATTCAATACACACGTAAAAATGAGCGATTTAAAATCGGAAAAATAATAACATTCATAGCCAATCGCTTAAATTAATTAAATTTGAAATCAAAAGTGATAAAAATTGAAATGTAATTGCTGAAAACATGAAAAAAAACATCGGCTGACGTTCACAAAACGGGCGAAAAAACCACCTCAAATGGATGCCCGAGAGTTACTACTGAGAGTTGAGACAGACTAACACTGTGTATCTTATACCTCGCAGGAAGAAACACAACTGTAAACTGAGATTTTATTTCTTGCGTTCCCATATACCGAATTAGTGAGGGTGAGATGTTAATAGCGTCGCTTTTTCAACCATAGCGGTTTTTTAGAATGAATACACCTACGTCACACACTGGCACACGTTTGATTGTATTGGTGAATTTATTCCCGATTTTCACAAAAAATCTCTGATGTGGCCGATAAGTGCTAATTATAATCAATATTATTTTTTCATTCAATGCGTAAATGTATTACGAAGGAATACCTAAAATCTGAACCCAGTATTTATTATATTTATAGAGATATTAAAGTGTTTAGAAGCAATGTGTACTAGTTACACATCACAGGGAAGGAAGGGTTAACTTCGTTATCAGCGATCAAACCTAAGGTTGAGAACTCGGATGTATCATATTAAAAACGGTGGTACAATAAGTGACAAAAACACTTGTTAAATTCTGAAAGTTCTTGTAACACATCATGGCTAATCATTCATAACCACGAAAAAGAACAAATCTTTATTACGTTAAATTATTGAAAATACACATTTAGATTTTTTAGGTGTTTCTATAATAAATTCATAAATATTTCTAGAATTTTATATTATATTTTGTACCAATTATTTTCTTACTCTGGATTGAAATAATTTAATTTTAGATAACAACCTAATCCTAAGATTAGGAATATCGCTTTAATCCCCTCATAAATCTTTCATTTCAATCCTCAAACATAATACCGTATCCTTGTAGGGTATAATCCTTAAGGATAAAGGAGACGTACGAGTACGTTATCCATTAGCTTCTCTATTTCTTAGAAGAAAGATAAGTGGGTGAATCCTTTCTAGTAGAACAACTCGGCAAAATATCCGTTTGTCATACATATTTAAACTCAAGAAAATTTGATCATAGCAATTACTCGTATATCGTAAAATAACTTAAATAGTTGAATGAAGAAATCGCCGAAAATGTACGTTCTGTGAACCGATGTGAAATTGCTTGCTTCTGTCAGTGTTAAAAAACATTATTATAGTATTCGTCAGAATATCACAATAATATTTAGAAATAGCTACTGACTTTGTGCTCTCCTTTATTAATATAAATAGCCTAGTATAAACGAAACATTAAGGACAATACTTTGCCTCTGGAGTTGAGTAACCCTGCATCAACATGTGGAAGGTTTCGATTCTGCAAAGCAACTTGCATCTCGGTCTACAAGTGAGCCCATGTGTTTTCTATATCTTAAGATCTATCCATAAAATTCTCAAAAGTCCAATTTTTGTTCTATGTAAGCGTTGTTCCACTAAAAACAAATCTAAGTTCTTAACCACTATAAAATAAGTCTGCGACAATTACAATACGTAAGTTTTAAATATTTTGTTGTATCCATACATATATTGAACTTAAATATACACATAATTATTGAATAATTTTAAACAATGACTGTAATTTATTATTACTACTGCTTTTTGTATGTTCATGTCAGTTTAAGATAAAGTGTTGTATTTTTTGTCAATAATTTTAAGTGCTTGTATAACTTGTCACATGTTCATTTGTGTATAAAGACACTTTGTGTCGTTAAATAAATAAAATTTAAAAAAATATATATATTGACCCTCCCTCTCGATAAAGGGATACATAGATAGGCAATCCTTCGTGATCGGGTATGATTGCCAGCCATCCTATGGGTGGACGATGCTTGTGAGTGTTTTAGTTTATGTTATGCAATATGTTACACTTCAGCAAGCACGTATTCTTGATAGATAAAACCTTAAATTCCGATCGCAAAGAGTTCAAACTGCCATAAAGATCTACACGTTTAACCTAAGGCACCCTTTAACCTTTCCATTTCGGCGCTAAAAAAATCGCGCGTTCCGGTGCTGTGTATTCAATACACATCAATACACATATAAAAATGAGCTATTTAAAATCGGGAAAATAAAAATATTCATAGTCAATCGCTTAAATTAATTAAATTTGAAGTCAAAAGTAATAATAATTGAAATTTAATTGCTGAAAACATGAAAAAACATCGGTTGACGTTCACAAAACAGGCGCAGAGACCACTCATATGGATTCCCGAGAGCTACTGAAGCGAGAGAAGCGCGCGAACTGAGATTCTATTTCTTGCGTTCCCATATACCGAAGTAGAGTGATACGTGAATAGCGTCGCTTCCTCACCCATAGCGGTTTTTATAGAATGAATATATCTACGGCACACATTTGATTGTATTGGTGAATTTATTCCCGATTTTCACAAAACATCTCTGATGTGGCCGATAAGTGTTAATTACTGTATTATTAATATTTTTTTTTTCATTCAATGCATAAATGTATTACGGAAGAATACCTAAAATCTGAACCCAGTATTTATTATATTTATAGAGATATTAAAGTTCTTAGAAGCAGTATGTACTAGTTACACATCATAGGGAAGGAAGGGTTAATTAGGCAGGTTTTTATACAGTGATATTTTTGAGATGTTTGATAGTGTTAGAAAAATTTATGATAAGTAACATATACGAATACATGTATTATTCTATCCAAACAGTATCTTCCTTCACTTCATCTATTTTCACACACCTTATTACGTTTTTTCCTCGCTCATTAAATTGATCTCGTTCTATCCTTGCTTGAATTAGGATTTAAATTCTTCCAATCGTCATCATTATCGGCAATACGCCATAAACCTATTAGGGTACACAGAGAAAACTTACATAACATATCTTGTCCAAAATGTTCAGCGTCTCTTCAATTAACGACTCTTGGCATTATGCCACTCTTGTTTTGTTTTCAATTCATCGCTCTTTTTTTTCACGTCATCCATTACTGTCCGCGCCGTTAGAAAATTGCATCTTTATTAACTTACGTCAAAAATGACTTAAAATAACTTTTATCCCTGTTTAATGACAATATCCGTGGCTTAGTTAGTAAGATATCTGTCTTTCAACCGGAGGGTTACGAGTTTGATTCCCAAACAATATTTTTTTTTATTATTATTACACATGACAAGAAATATTAACAATTTGCGAAAAAACAACAGGTAATTTTATTTGAACATACAATTCTAATGGATCTGGGTTTGTTGCCTTTCATTTGTCGTATCCCCAGTAAAAGGCTTTTGCCTGTATCTCACTGAGGATATACTTAAGAAAAGTTTCTTGCAAAGATTTAACTTCAAACTTCTTATACACATTTTTGATTGATAAGAAGAGATTGTCACACGGCAATAAATTCGATAGATTGTTCTATACATAGCAAAATACTAACAAAACATGGCGTTATGATATGTACTAATGTAACATGTATTGAATAATTTTGATTTTATTAGCTGCATCGTTTCTTTAAAAAATAATAAAAACAATTGTGAATATCATCATATTGGTTGCTGTTTGGTTGGGAAAATTTTCTGTATTACAATAAGCCCTCCTGAATTACCAGGTGTAGCCACGTACGTAAGCGAATAAAGATAAAATAATATTATACTTATAGCATTACATTGAAAATCGGCAAAAAATGTCAGCAATCTGACGTCTTGAAAGTCACATTTAATTCCTATTTAAAATTCACTTTTCAATAGATTGGGTATTTCCTGTGGGAGATCTACGTGAAAACTTTTTCAATTCTCCACCCCACCCCCCTCGTGAAAATTTCAAAAAGACGGTTAAAAGTGCTGAAACGTTATTCCTGAAACAGGATGTCGGAAGGTGAGAAATCCTTATTATTGGACAATATTCCCCGAAGGGCTACGCTGTAATCACGAAGCCTTCACCGGATATCCTTTGGCCCGAGGCCATAAAACAGGCTGGGCGACCCCGGCGCGAGGGGAAACGGACATAAAGAAAATCGTCACTATAGTAAAGTTTAAAAGGTCACTACTTCATTGTTTATTTTTAGTATGTCCTATTTTTTTAAACACTGCTCATGTCACAGTAGACGTAGCTTGTATAAGGAATGAAAACTATTAATGATTTGTTGTAAATCTTTTTATAAAACACTGTTTTTTTCCACTTAAGATTGTGTTTAAAAAATACGAGTATCAGCATGAATCAAAACTGCAGCCCCATGATTGGAAAAAAAGGGATTTTACTAACTAGGTCATGGAGGTCGTCTTAAATATTAAGAAAGAAAAATACTTGATGAATTTTCCACAACTTTTATTCAGATTATGGACACATATCAACTTAGAAGAAATTACAAAATATTGAGAACTATGAACTCGTATTATACCAACGATATTTATCAAGTTAAAACTACTTTGATGACACCTGTTTGTGAAAATGATTGCAGCTGGTGGCCGATATTTTTACGAAACTATCGTAGATAGAACGTTTGTTAACTATGATTTTTTTTTTCTATTCTTTATGTTTATGACACTAGTATATTCAGTTCCAAAAAACCTCTCCATTCCTCGCTCATTGAATGTGAAAAAACCTCTCCATTCCTCACTCTTTGAATATGAAAAATACCTCTCCGTCCTTTGCTCTTTGAATGTAAAAAAGGTGATGTATCATGTATTTGAATGCTCTTGAGTTTTAAGAAAAAACCAAGGGGTAAAAAAAGGGAAATATTTTTTTGAACGTTTAAATAAATATATTTAAAAAACTTAAGAAACAATTAATTGAATAAACAAAAAAAAACGACCTTATTCCTGGAAGGCTGCTTGGCCTCTGAGTTTTTTTTTTCGTAAAAGTACAACACAGCAACACCCTTCTATAAATGAAAAAAAAAAAAGTAATTTTTGTATATTTATAAATATGCAAAAATTACCCTTTATGAATGGTAAGCATGATGTTGGAGGCTGTACAGTATGTTTTATTTTGTAGTCAAGTATGTGCATGTGAAAAATTCTCATGGTTTTTCATAGGTGTATCCCATGCATACAATAACATGCATTCTTAATCGCATTTAATGCATCCATGGATGCATCGCCTAACGATGTAGAAAGGCATTCAAGGAATTGTATTTTTACTCACGTGCACATTGCTTACATTACGAAGGCTTATTTCAATTTTTCTTTCAGGAAACATCGTACCATAAAAGGTAGACGTCAACATTTTCAAACAGGTTGCTGTAAATATAAAATTAGGACAATATGGAGAAGGGATTAATAGTTTTTAAAAATCTAGAATAAAATTATAAATCATTTCTAAGATAAAACTTCTCCTATAAGATAACAAAATATAATTCTTCTTCGATGGTTCTAAAGCTCATATCGGGCCTTAGCCTCCAAGAAAATATAACATCATACATAATTAGGTATTCGTAGATCACTGTATGAACCACAGTAATCATCGAATCGCTACCCTGGGGGCTTATGAGAGTAAGTTCGACGTATGCTACCGTTATAAGCACAGGCCTCCAAAACATTATCAGTAACTGAAAAAGGCAACTGTTGCTTGACTAGTCTACCTATTTTATAGGCAGCGAGAACAAAGATCTGAGATAATGCGATGAAATGCAAGAAACCTAAACGAGTAGACATGTACGTGCAAAATAATTAGTATTAAAATAATTATACGTTGTAAGAATTGTTATCTAGTTATAAGTTAGTATGTAGGTGTTAACTATTTATAAAAAAATCAATATTGAGATTGTTCAAACTCAAAATGACATGTAGTTAAGTAAAAGTCAGTTCATAGTTATAATATATAAATAAGATTTATTCTTTAGAGATTAATTAGTATATAGGTATAGCTTTGCCAAATGTTTGCGTTATAGATTACTTAAATAAATAATATTAATAAATATTAATTAACCTTTGTCTCTCTTTGTATTCAAGTCCATATCAACCTTCTGGGAAGTGATTTATACCACAAATTATGGAAATTTCTCGCCCCTTTGGAGGCTGCACAGTTTGTAAAATAGAACAGATGTGGGCATTTTCAGGGAGAAGTCCACGTTTCACTCTCAAACATCAAAGTTGGCCCTTAAATGTAACAATCGTAATAGCAGTGTCTTTTCAAAAAATTATTTAGACTAATTCTGAACAACTTTTCGTGAAAAGAAGTAACACAACTTAATGAAGACACCATTTATAACATATGTTATATAACAAACCCGTATGAGAAAGGCCACCTCTAAATTGGATGGATGTAGGCGGATTTTCCGAAGTTTCGTTTTTTGGGTGATAGAAGTTAAGGCGTCCCAAAAGTTTTTAAAATATTGACCGTATTATGTGTATCGAATAAACCATCGAATGGAAAAGTTTTATTTTCCCCTTCACGAATTATTTCAGACGTAGGTTTTTCTTTATTTCTTTATCGTTACAGCTTAACTTCTTTTTTGTTGAAAGTTATATTTTCAAAGATAGCTTTAGCATAGAAACACAATAATTTTAAGAAAGTTATAATGGGGTTTTCAGTCAAAGAAGTACGTATTTCTTTGGTTTACTCGCACATAAAATTTATTTCTTTTGAAAATGTCATTCACTAGATGCAAGCACTATATTTATCAGATGTATTGTAATTGTTTTCTTTAATTTATTTATTTTAATGAAGACTTCTATGGTCTCTAGTTGGTAAGGTCTTCTACCCGGTAGCTTTGGGTTCAATTTCCGATGGTTCTAAAACATATAAAAAAGGGTGCGACTCCTGTTAAAGAGTTCGTCTGGCAACGATAATCGCATGCGCTAGGCACATAGAAGCGGTTCTTTCTTGTTCACGTACGGTCATATTTTCTACACATATGATGTGAAACTGTGATATACAAGCACTGGCCAATCATAGTGATTCGTAACGTAAAAAATCGATTACTAGGGCCTCCCAGTCACACTTTTCAAGACACAAAACACACTTAATAGTGCAATTGATACAAAAGTTGACGTTCTGGGGTATCGAACAAAGGGGTGGTTCTGCAAAGAGCCACTCTTGATGTTCCAAAACACTTTCCTTGCTCTTCAAAACACATTCGTAACATGTCAGGTGTACCTAATTCCACAACTCAAAAAAAAATATATATGGTGTACAAACAATAAGAATTCAACATTTCAATGCAACAACTTGTATAACAACTTACAATACTCGTATTATTATATTTTCTTTAAAGGCACGTTTTTTTTTACTCTACCATTTAAATTCCAAGCTACTACATTTTCCCTCTGCCTGTCTCTGTTCAAATTTAGCGTTCTTGATATTGTATATATATACATATATGCATAATTCATTATTTGACCTATGTAAAACAGATTTAGGGGTTGAATACAGATGTAATGAAGTTCTGGAATTGTTACCAAATGCTTAAGCAAACAAATATATTTGATAGGACACCACCGATACCAAAGAAGACATAAACAAAAAAATATTTTTAATAAATTAGATATTTTTCATCGTCAAGTGGGGATACAATTTTTTTCGATTCTCTGAGGAAAGAAGTTGCCCGTAAATAGTCAAAGTGGAAAAAGGGTATTGATGGCCACTAGGTGGCGCTAGTTACGCTATATCCGACACAGAGGGAACACAAGTCAAAGAGGGAGGATATATTCTCATCGATGGAAATATTTTATCAAATAAATATATATAAAAAAAATAAAACAAAAACACGAGAAACTTTATTTTGTAAGGCGTGTGAAGATAAACTACGAAATTGCGTAAGACAAAGTATAAGAAATATATGTATCTAACAAACTAGAATGAAGCAACAACTGTCAGGGTACGCAGAGAGGACAAAGCATCATTTATCGAATCACATGTCTTGCGTCACATCTACATGTATCGTCACATCTATTTACGTCACATCGTATCTTGCATCACATCTTTTTATGTTACCATCTCACATAACATAACTCAAACGATTTCTCTGAATTTTTACATTATCTTCTTTCAAAACACCATTTACCTGCTCTAAACATACTTTCCTTTATTCTCCTCTATTACGTCTTTTCGTTAGCTATTTTGAGGTTATATTTAAATATTGTCGAAGTAAAGCAAAATATATATATTAATGTATGATAATTTCTCATATTATAATCAAAGAACTTTATTAGGTTAAAACTAGTTAATATTTATATATTATTTATAGTTAAGGCATTAACATTGTGAAGGTTTAAAGACATTGTTATTTGTTTTATCAAACACTGTTTATTCCACTATTTGTAACGGTAAATATAGCCCCACCGGTTTCAAGGCTTTCCCCTCATCACCAGGGGAGCACAAACAAGTATTCTTTGTGCTATCCTGATGATAGGTGAAAGCCTTGAAACCAGTAGGGTTATACCGTTACAAAAAATGGAATAAACAGTGTTTGATAAAACAAAATAGTTAATATTTATTTGATTATTTAAAAAAAAACTATGAAGTAATCAATGCAAATTTTTACCCATACAAATGTATTACTTAAGAAATAAAGGATGAATCTAATTTTCATATCATAGCTATAAGCTAACTTTATTTTCATTACCAACGTAATTCATATTTTTAAAGGTTAATGGATCCTTCCTTAAAGGATCTTGGTGGTCAATTAACAACACCGTCAATTAACAACATCGTTAATACCTACATAATCACTTATAACTAGATAACAATTATTACAGTTAATAATTACTAATTATTTAGCACGTACATGTCCACTGGTTCAGGCTACTTGCGTTTCACATCATTCAGTCAGACCTTGGTCCTCCCTCCTAATACTGTAGTCGGACTAGTCAGGCAACAGATCATGCTTTGGGAGCCTGTGCATATAACAGAAAGGCAGGTCGGTCTTACTCTCGTTAGCCTCCAGGGCAGTGATTAGAGGATTTCAGTAGTTCTGTTCGCTTTCATAGAACTTCGCAATCCAAGCGAGAGGGATTTATTTAAATTTAATAAATTAACAGACAAACAAATAGGACATTGCTGAAAGTATAAATTGGTAAAATGCTTAAGTTTTCTGATTCTTGTTGATTAGTTTAGTCAACCAAATAATAATTATTGTAATTTATTTTTATCAAACACTGTTTATTCCACTTTTTTGTAACGGTATAACCCTACCGGTTTCAAGGCTTTCACCTCATCTTCAGGGGAGCGCAAACTAAATGCTGTTCGAATTGATACCGATATACACGCTTCAACGGTTGGGGGCTGAGGGATGAGGGAGGCATGGGATAATTTCGGCCAAGAGCGGAGAGATTTTTGGGAAATAACTGTTCAACAGATGTTCAGATCGGTGTACTGACTTAACAAATAATAATTAGCTAAAATATACGACCAATTTGTATTGGTACAATTTATATCAATCTGCGTTTCTTTTACAGAAGCAAAGTTAAAGGTGCACAGTTCATTGGATTTCCCCTTCTTATTTTCGTAAATAAAGGTGTTTTGTCCTTCTGAAAAGGTTACCTAAAGGAAAATCCTAAATGAGATTTCTGTGAAGTGTTGATATGTTGACATTTTCATAAATTTGAGACATCAGGATTTCACGTATCTTCAATTAATTTGCTTTTACGCGCAAAGTGATAATCGAAAACACTTTGTATTTTTTTACTGTGCGGTAAAACACTTTGTATTTATCACAGTTACCCAATAATAAATTTCAGAGATTTCAAATAAATAGGGAATAACCCTGAATTAAAAATATTTTAATAACGACTGAGCCAATACAGTTTTTCGATATGTCCAATTATTCTCCCTGAGAAATTTGAACCAAAAGTAAATCATACGAATTTGAACCTTAATCTTTAACTCTGTCATTCCTATCTTATTTAATTAAATTAAAAATGAAATGACAGTTTATGTAGTGCTGTTTAGAGAGCAGACTCTCGTCAGGGACACTCGAACTCAAAATGACAGTTTATGTAGTACTGTTTAGAGAGCAGACTCTCGTCAGGGACACTCGAACTCAAAATGACAGTTTATGTAGTACTGTTTAGAGAGCAGACTCTCGTCAGGGACACTCGAACTCAAAATGACAGTTTATGTAGTACTGTTTAGAGAGCAGACTCTCGTCAGGGACACTCGAACTCAAAATGACAGTTTATGTAGTACTGTTTAGAGAGCAGACTCTCGTCAGGGACACTCGAACTCAAAATGACAGTTTATGTAGTACTGTTTAGAGAGCAGACTCTCGTCAGGGACACTCGAACTCAAAATGACAGTTTATGTAGTACTGTTTAGAG
The DNA here is from genome assembly GCA_949825065.1 of Odontocerum albicorne. Classification (NCBI taxonomy): domain Eukaryota; kingdom Metazoa; phylum Arthropoda; class Insecta; order Trichoptera; family Odontoceridae; genus Odontocerum; species Odontocerum albicorne. Next base: position 34,368,965 of record OX463858.1, read on the forward strand.
AGCAGACTCTCGTCAGGGACACTCGAACTCTCGTCAGGGACACTCGAACTCAAAATTCGATCTCGTTATTATTATTATCGACATATTTAAAATATACAACATAAAGCTCATGTACGAGTATGTTAAGTGTGAGGATAGGAGGATGGTGGCTGTGGTCATTATATGAATTACTTCCCTGCATCTGCATACGTTCAGAAAAATACATTTAGTAAGAAAACAGCAGTAATCCAAGAAAAGAAGAACTACAGAAAGAAAAAAAAGATGCGTGAGACTCTCGCACGGTAGAAGTGAAACTTCTTAGCTCCTAGGAAAAGTTGATTTTATGCCTTGTTTTTTTTTCCATTTGTTAACGATTTTTACTAACTAGGAAATGGTTATGTGGAATTTAATTCCAGAAAATCTCTCTTCATTAAATTTAAAAAAATATATATATTTTTAATAATGAATAAAAGTAATTTTATTTATAAATAATAATATAAAACACTTAATAATATTAAGTTTATATTTTTTAATATAAAATAGATTAATATTTTTGTGTTATTATTAATCATTAAGTTAATTATTTTAAAATAATTATTTCGTCATTATCATCATTGTCAACCAGGGTCAATCCACTGCTGGATGAAGGTCTCCCCAAGTTGACTCCAAATAGTTCGGTTTTTTTGTTGGTTGATGCCATGTGATGCTGCCATGCTTCCTGATATCATCTATCCAGCATACCTTCGGTCTTCTTCTGGGCCTCTTTATGCTTCTTGGGTACCATTGGATTATTTCGGATGTACATCGGGAGTCTGACATTCTGGCTACGTGTCCTGCCCATTGCCACTTCATTATTTTGCACACCTTTATAACGTCTTCTACCTTTGTTATATTGCGAATCTAGGTGTTTCGTTAAAGGTCTCTTTTAGTATATCCCAACATGCATCTTTCCATGCCCCTTTGTGCGGTCTGGAGCTTTTGTGTGTTATTTACTGTGAGCGTCCATGTCTCGCAGCCATACGTAAGTACTGGAAGAATGCACTGGTTGTAAATCCTTCGCTTTAAGGATATTGGGAGATTACTTTTGAAGATGTTTTTCAAACGTCCAAATGAGCTTCACTCCATTCGGAACAATCAATTTATTCGATGAAGAACCAAAGACGGATTCCGGAGAATGCTACGGATACCCTGGACTGATATGGTCAGCAACTGCAGGGTTCTGTAAGGAGCCAAAGTTGATAGAGAGTTGCTAACTAATATTAAAATCTGAAAGGTGTCCTATTTGGGTCATGTACTTCGAGGAGGAAAGTACAAATTACTGCACCTGATCATCCAAGGCAAAATAGAAGGTCGAAGAGGTGTTGGCAGGAGGCAAATCTCCAGGCTCCGCAATATACGCGATTGGACTGGTATAAGGAGCGTTGGGGACCTTTTTCAGGCTGCCGGGGACAAAGATGCCTACTCTCAGGTGATATTCAAGGTTGGGAAGACCTGACATGACACTAGGAAGAAGAAGAAGAATATTATACATGATCTTCTATTAAAACGGCGTTTTACTCTTTAGTCTTTTATTATGTGTTAAAATTGATCGTGCGACATATTTTAATATATAGGTCTTTCCAAACATAAAAATAAATTTGTGAACCACTGTAAGAGATTTTGAAACTTTCTCAAATGTACATTAGCCATGCTAATAAAAGGGCATTAGCATATTCTCATTGAATTTAGCTTTAGATTGAATACGCGCGGCGGGCTTCCAAAATAGCTGACTGGTGAAAAAAACTTTTGATGAAAATATTTATAATTTTTTTTTTCTATTTTAAATGAGACATTCAATTATTTAAGAAGTATCCGTATACAGGAATTATTATTACGCTTATTCAGGGAACACTTAGTATTATTTTTGAACATAAATCTATCGCTCAAATTTATCGCATATATGTTTCATCTCTACCAAAATCAAATTATGTTACTAACACATATCGGAAGATCTACAGAAGTTTCTTTGTAGTTCGTTTTCCCTTGTTCAGTTTTTGTAGTTATTTTTTTATCAAATATGTTTTTTTAAACTTATGCAGATTCAGAAAATGTTCTATTTTAAGGGCATGGTCACAGCCCCAACCCCCTTTTCCTACACTCTATAGTACTTATTTTATATTATTTTTTTTTAATTTTGAATATTTATAATCTGTCACTCAAATGAGTTCAAATCTCAAATAAATAAATGATAAATATAGGTTTATTAATAGCAACATAGCGTCTTCAAAATGTGTGCCTAAGATTCATTTTCAACCTACGTAAGTACGATCATATAACTTCAAACCAAAAGGTATTGAACTGGTTGAATATTAGAAATAGACGCCAAATTCACATACTGTCTCTACCATATAACATCCTTAACTGTCCCGCCGCCCCCTCTTATCTCGCCGAGAATTTTCAGCGTCTTTCCAATTATGGGTTAGCGCTACGCTCAAACAGATATTGTTTATTGGCCTTTCCAGTTCACCGCTCCTCTTTCTTTACGCCGTCCTTTACTGTCCATGCAGTGAGACTCTGGAATCAGTTACAAACCAATATAAGACTCACTCCGTCCTTGTCATGCTTACAGAAGTGACTGAAAACCCTCTTAATTTCTAGTCAGTAAAATAACGTGTTTTATTCCTGATTTTTCTTTTCCTTTCCTCTCCACCATCCCTTCCTTCCCTTTTGATTGGTGATATCTCACTTTATATGAAAAAGAATGTTCGAGTAATTGTACGTCTTTGTGGGGGTCATGGACATGTGCTCACGTATATGTTTATGGATTCCGTGGGGATGGATAGTCATTTGAATGATTTGTGCGACCACGTAACTTGCTTCATTTACTTTTGTCTCGTTGGTTGGAAGAGATTGCCGCCTGGGAATAAGCCCGTTAGATTTTATTTGCAATAAAAGTGTTAAATAAATAAATATGAACAAAATATATTTAAATATACTTCAAGAACGCATAAATTGCAGAGAATACATCAAAGACAGAAGTTATCAAAAGGTCTGGGCTCATCTAATAACATCCCCCCGGCCAAGGTACACCCCACCAATATAGGTCGAGCCCAGCCACGGGGACACCAGATGTTTTTCAGTCCACACCCTTGTGTAAATACAAGTGACTACCCTGACTAGAAAATATCGTGACGATATGTACGAGTATGTGTACACTCGTAACTAGGGGTAGTTTAAAAAAAAGTATTTGAACATATAAAAAAAAGCTAAGTTTTAATAAAATTTACCTAAAGTCCGCTAATAATATTTGAAGAGCCAAAACACCTAGGTGTGGAAGGATGAATTTAAATAATTTGCGAAATCCTTCGGGTAATTTATGCCAGCTTCCCCTTAATTCCACAAGGACCAGGAACAGGTGGAAAGCAGTAAGCAAGTTGCAAATGAATTCATTCGAATTCTGAGAGGACGCAACTTCCCGACGGACCGCCACTGAAATTTAATTGTCTGATTATGCATTCCTACGGCGGAGACTAAACCTGAAATCTCCCGGACCAGAAATTCACTCTGTTTCAGGAATTCCTTCGTGTTTTCAGTTAGCTCCTTTAAAATACTTTACAGTCTGAGGGAAATGTGTATACCGAATTCCTTATTTCTGGAACGTTGTTGGGGAATGCAGTGACGATTCGTTGAAACGGATAGTGAATTGTTAATAGAATAAGGAAAAACCTAAAAGTTTTATATCCATTAGTGACATACCATGTGTTTTCCTATTCCCATATACATTTTATTATCCGTGTTTTGAAGTCATCGATGACGCTTAATTTTTTTTTTTGTGTTTTTGTATATTTGTTAATTTTGTTTTTTCTAGGCGAATTGTTTTTCTGTTCGTGTCTCGACAATTGAAACAACCTGTGGAACTCCTGTTTTATTTGTTGGAATAAATTGTCATAGAGCAATTCTTATTCTTTCTAGTGTCATGTCAAGTCCCCCTAACGTTATCAATCACCTGAGAGTAGACATCTTTGTTCATCATCATCGAGTAGACACCGTGCTATATCGAAACTATCTTCAAGCGGAGTGATCCAGGTGTCACGTGAGCTATGTTCAAGTGCTACTGATGTAATGTTGTATCGAAGTAGGAGTGATCTATTGACTCCAAGATTTTTTTAGCTAGGGTAAACTTAACGTAACCTAACCTAATAATACCAAAAAAATCCCTCGTGATGGGGAGGTAGAAATATGTGTTATGGGGATTAGTATAAGTTGAATCTTCTTCTCCTTCCCAGTGTCATGTCAGATTCCCCCAACGTTGAATATTCCCTGAGAGTAGACATCTTTGTCCCCGACAGCCCGAAAAAAATCCCCAACGCTCCTTATACAAGTCCAATCACGTATATTGCGGAGCCAGGAGATTTGTCTCCTGCCAATACCTCTTCGACCCTCTATGTAGCCTTGGATGATCAGGTGCAGTAATTTGTACATTTCTCCTCTAAGTACATGACCCAAATAGATACCTTTAGGATTTTAATATTAGTCAGCAACTCTCTATCAACTTTGGATCTTTGAAGAACCCTCGTTTTGCTGACCATATCCGTCCAAGTTATAGAGCAATAAGCCTACCAATTCTGCATTTGTGTAACAAAGTGTCAAATGAAAAAATATATAAATTTCAAAACAGGATTAGAATTTATGCGAGATAGTATTTAAGGATAAAATAAAAAATGTTTCCAGAATCAAGTTGAACTATCATGTATTCATAAAGTAAAAAAATGTTTCCAGAATCAAGTTGAACTATCATGTATTCATAAAGTAAAAAAATGTTTCCAGAATCAAGTTGAACTATCATGTATTCATAAAGTAAAAAAATGTTTCCAGAATCAAGTTGAACTATCATGTATTCATAAAGTAAAAGTAAAGGAAACCAAATTACATAATTGGTTTTGTGTGTAGGAACTTGTTCCAAGATTTCACAACTTGGTTAGCAAACAATGTTTTACTAGAATTATTGTGGAATTTAGTTTCAGAGAGTTTCAAATGCTGTCGTCTCATATGGTGTTTTGGTTTCAAGAATTTTTTTAACAAAGTTCTGAAAAATCAAAACGAATACTTAAGATCTTATAACAATAAAAATCATTTATCTAAATTATCAGAAAAAAAATTAAAGGATATGTAAGAGAATATAGATGACTTCAGATTTATGGCATGGTCTTTAAGGACATTTAAAAGAATCTGGATGACTTCAGACTTATGGCATGGTCTTTAAGGACATTTAAAAGAATCTGGATAACTTCAGACTTATGGCATAGCATTTAAGGACATATAAGAGAATCTGGATGACTTCAGACTTATGGCATGGTATTTAAGGACATTTAAAAGAATCTGGATAACTTCAAACTTATGGCATAGCATTTAAGGACATATAGGAGAATCTGGATGACTTCAGACTTATGGCATGGTCTTTAAGGACATTTAAAAGAATCTGAATAACTTCAGACTTATGGCATAGCATTTAAGGACATATAAGAGATTCTGGATGACTTCAGACTTATGGCATGGTCTTTAAGGACATTTAAAAGAATCTGAATAACTTCAGACTTATGGCATAGCATTTAAGGACATATAAGAAAATCTGGATGACTTCAGACTTATGACATGGCATTTAATGACATATGAGAGAATCTGGATGAATTCAGATTTATGGCATGGCATTTAAGGACATATAAGAGAATCTGGACGACTTCAGACTTATGGCATGGCATTTAATGACATGAGATAATCTGGATGACTTCAGATTTATGGCATGGCATTTAAGGACATATAAGAGAATCTGGATGACTTCAGACTTATGACATGGCATTTAATGACATATGAGAGAATCTGGATGACTTCAGATTTATGGCATGGCATTTGAGGACATATAAGAGAATCTGGATGACTTCAGACTAATGGCATGGCATTTAATGACATATGAGAGAATCTGGATGACTTCAGACTTATGGCATGGTATTTAAGGGCATTTAAAAGAATCTGGATGACTTCAGACTTATTACATGGCATTTAAGAGGTAGTAAATTATAGCACACTTAAGGTGAATCTACATTCTAAACGCAGCTATATAAGTTGTTTCTATATTATTATCCCTGTTCAATTAAAGGTAATTAATTAAAGATAAAGTGAGAAATAAAAATCGATGAACGAAATCAATGTTTAATACTACGCTCACTCAATACTAATTTATGGAAAAAACTAATAACTTTTGCAAGTTTTCAAAAATATTTATTAAAAAAATTATTCGGTATTCTAGTGATTACATTAATCACCTCAACACTTGTTTCCACCTGCTATCTCGAGACTATCTTCAAGCGGAGTGATCCAGGTATCACGTGAGCTATGTTGAAGTGCTACTGATCCAGGTGTCACGTGAGCTATGTTGAAGTGCTACTGATCCAGGTGGCACGTGAGCTATGTTGAAGTGCTACTGATGTAATGTTTTTTCGAAGTAAGAGTGATCTATTGGCCCAAAGATTTTTTTAGCTAGGGTAAACTTAACGTAACCTAACCTAATGATAATAAAAAAATACCTCGTGATGGAGGTAGAAACATGTGTTACGGTGATTAGTATAAGTTGAATCTTCTTCTCCTTCCCAGTGTCATGTCAGGTCCCCCCAACGTTGAATATCCCCTGAGAGTAGACATCTTTGTCACCGGCAACCCGAAAAAGATCTCCAACGCCCCTTGTGTCAGTCCAATCACGTATATTGCGGAGCCAGGAGATTTGCCTCCTGCCAAAACCTCTTCGGCCTTCTATTTTGCCTTGGATGATCAGGTGCAGTAATTTGTACTTTGCTCCTCTAAGTACATGACCCAAATAGGACACCTTTAGGATTTTAATATTAGTCAGCAACTCTCTATCAACTTTGGCTCTTTGAAGAACCTTGTGCTGCTGACCATATCCGTCCAGTGTATCCGTAGCATTCTCCGGTGCATCCACATTTTGAATGCTTCCAGTCGGTTCATACTACCAACTTTGAGGAATAATAAGTCAAATAACAAAGTTATTTGATTGTAGTTTGTTTTATCAAACACTGTTTATTTGTTTGATAAAACAAATTACAATTTATTGAAACCTCCCCAATGTGAATGCCTTAACTATAAATAATAAATAAAGTAATTTGAATCTAATATTCTTACACGTAATTCCAAAAAGTGAAAGTCGAAATTAATTTTGATAGATTTCTAAAAGGTGTTTGAGAACCATCGTTATTCAGCAATATTATGGTGAACAAGCAAAACTCATACAAAGCCTCTGGAAATTGGCAAGAAATTTATAGGTTATTTCCTGAAACCCTTTTACGATAGCTTTCTATTTATCTAACACCTTCGAATCTCGTACGGATTCCCATAAAACGGATTTTACTGTAATTTCTTTTCCACCTTTATTATCATTAAGGATTGTATTGATCCCTTTTCGGTAAAAAAAGGCTTTTGTCCTACAAGGGTGCATCCAGGCATATCAGGTAATTAAAATATAGCTTTGTTGAAATGTGTCAACGTACATATTGCCATATGTACGTTGACACATTTCAACAAAGTGTCAACGTACATATGGCAATATGTACGTTGTAAGTATTTAAGGAGGAATTCAAAAACCTTTACTTAAAGAAAATGGAATTTGATGTTCAGAAAATAAATCGATTTCGTTTAAAAAAAAACGATACAAAACCGATGTTATGTTTCCACAAACAAAACAGGAAAATTCAACCCTTTTTAAAAAAGTGACAAAAATCTTGTAAAAAAACTTAAGTAAAATTTAAAAGTCTTTTTTTACAAAATATTGTGAGGGTGTACTTAATATGCATTATAATCGGGTATCGTACTCCATACATACTCGTATGTTATATTGTGGAATATTTTCCCATTTAAGATTTAAAAAAAGGAGTTCTTCTGTATAAATGTTAAATCAACTATAGTTCGGAAATTTAAGGATGAGTCCTGTGACAGCTCACAAATTTGCCCCAATACAACCTTGTAACGATGTTCAGTAACTTTAATTTTATAGTGACTAAACATCGTTACAAGGTTGTATTATTGTTTGTATATAATTTTAATTATTTTATCAACTTCAATAAATAGCAAGTTATTTAGGTAAATACATTACATAAGGTTGTATTGGGGCAAATTTGTGAGCTGTCACAGGACTCATCCTAGAATTTCCGAACTATAGTATCTTATTTTTGTTTAATTTAAAACTCTAGTAAAACGTCTGATGATCAATCATAATATGTGTATTCTGGTATATGAACACTCCGCACATACACAACATAACACCTAAAGACAAATGATTACTTATTTTTTTTATTTTTTTCATTTAACACTTTTATTGGAAATACGATCTGGTAGGCTTATTGCCAGGCAACAACCTCTTCCAACCAACCAGACAAAAGTAAATGGAGCAAGTTACATGGTCGCATAAATCATTCATAATCATAATACGTGAGCATATGCCACGAACCCCACAAAGACGGACAATCGCCCGAACATTCCTTTTCATATAAAGTGAGATATTATCAATCAAAAGGAAAGGAAGGGATGGTGGAGAGGAAGGGAAAAGAACAATCAGGAATGAAACACGTTATTTTACTGACTAGAAATTAAGAGTTTTTCAGTCCCTTATTAAAGCATGCCAAGGACGGAGCGAGTCTTATATTGGTTTGTAACTTATTTCAGAGTCTCGTTGCATGTACAGTTAAGGACGACCTAAAAAAAGAGGAGCGGTGAACTGGAAAGGCCAATAAACAATCTCTGTTCGAACGTAGCGCTAATCCATGATTGGAAAGACGCTGTCAATTTTCGGCGAGATATGAGGGTGCGACGGGACAGTTAAGGTTATTATACAATAGAAACAGTATTTGAATTGGGCGTCTTTTTCTAACATTCAACCAGTTCAATGCCTTCTAGTATGAAGTTATATGATCGTACTTAGAAATATTATTATAATAAAAGTATTTTCAATCACTGATTCTTGCTCTTCTTCATTACGTCTTCAATGCTGAGCGTTGTGGTTCTTTGCTATGTCTGTCCTGGGCCATGTTAAATTGCAGCTTTTTAAGAATATTCTACTAACTCCTTTATTTGGTCCGTCCATCTAATAGGGCACCATGCTCTTGTTCATTTTACCTTAACAGTACCCGTGACTTTAGCAGCTACTTTAAACTTTCCTTCTTCTTCCTAGTGTCATATCAGGTCCCCCCAACGTTGACTATCACGTGAGAGTAGGCATCTTTGTCTCCGGCAGCCCGAAAAAGATCCCCAAAGCTCCTTATTCCAGTCCAATCACGTATATTGCGGAGCCAGGAGATTTGTCTCCTGCCAACACCTCTTCGACCCTCTATTTCGCCTTGGATGATCAGGTGCAGTAAACTTTCCACTTGTCTCTTATTCCTTCACTTATTCTTTTCTGGCAACATGCACGAAGTACGGTAGCATTAATTTATTGCATGTTATCGAAAACCTTATGGAAATTTCTGATTGTTTGATGGTAGAAATGTTTATATACCTTGCAATCCATTGGATATGGAGCATCTGTCTTCCTCCCTTATCTTGAATGCATTCATCATATTTCTTACCTTTTTTCTCATCGTACATCCTTCCACTACATCCAATGTTATGGAGAATACTGGAGACTTAACTAGACAGATTTTGATTCTTCTGATTAAAGACCAGTTTTTCCATATATTCGTTAGATTTATGATAGCTGAAGTTGCCATTCGAATTCCAAATTAAAGCAAGCATTTTTAAGAAATAAAAGAAAACGTTAATGTGAAATCAGAATATTAAGGAGTTAACGTCAATTATATTTGCGGTATACTATATTACCGAAAAGTAAGATATAAGGCCGTCTATGTGTATTCCCAAAGCTATGAAATCTGAGATCGCAAAGCAAATTAAACAAACAAACAAGTTTGCAATAATATACATATTACTTTAACGAGCTTAGTTTAAGCAAGGAAACTCGTAAAATTTACATATCCTGCGCTCAGTGACTTATATGTTAATATTACTTCTGTTTAACTTGAGTTAGGGAACTTGAAACAAAACTAGTATTATAATATTCCCTACACAGAACACTGACAATTAATTTAAAACGGTGGGAATTGTTATTTATTCCCATGGAAACACCTAACCAAATCTTGTTTAAGTTTTCTTTTATGTTCCGTTGCTTTACTTTTCTTATCCATAATCTTTCCCTTCCTGTGCTAAAAAAACCAGTGTGTTCGGGTGCTGTGTATTCAATACACATCAATTCACATGTAAAAATGAGCGATTTAAAATCGAAAAAATAAAAATATTCATAGCCAATCGCTTAAATTAATTAAATTTGAAGTCAAAAGTAATAATACTTGAAATTTAATTGCTGAAAATATGATAAAAACATCGGCCAACGTTTACAAAACGGGCGAAGAGACCACCTCAAAAGGAGGCCCAACAGCTACTGAAGCGAGAGAAGCGATCGAACTGAGATTCTATTTATTACGTTCCCATATGCCGAAGTAGAGTGAGAGTGAGACGTGAATAGCGTCGCTTCCTCACCCATAGAGTTTTTTTAGAATGAATATACCTACGTCACACACTGGCACACGTTTGATTGTATTGGTGAATTTATTCCCGATTTTCACAAAATATCTCTAATGTGGCCGATAAGTGCTAATTATAATTAATATTATTTTTCATTCAATGCGTAAATGTATTACGCAGGAATACCTAAAATATGAACCTAGTATTTATTATATTTATAGAGATATTAAAGTTTTTAGAAGCAATATGTACTAGTTACACGTCACAGGGAAAGAAGGGTTAACCTTACAAATCCACAGATAGATGTCAGATTTTTTTTTCTTATTTTTTTGCGTTCACTTATTAAGAGTGTAAGACTGGTGTGAAAAACTTATCTATATACGAGAACCTATTGAATGTGGAAAACTTATCAAAAAGATGGGCCAAAAGGGCATCGGGGCTATCAGTTCAATATTCCACCGACCCAACTACCTTTCACCCAAGAATAAGCTTCCACTCTATAAAACCCTTATCCGTTCTATCTTGGTCAACTTGTTTGGAGTAATGTGAGTAGCATAGATCACTTGAAGCTTCGAGTGCAGAACAAGGCCTTCAAGGTCTCTTTCAACACCCATCCTAGAACAAACCTCTTGCGACACCGACAGCGTGAAGAAATCCTTCTACGAGTACATCACATCCTCGCTTGGACCGTGAAGTTCTATAAAAGCCAACAGAACCACAGCAATCCTTTAATCGCTGCCTTGGGGGCTATAAGATTAAATCTGACCTACATTTTCGTTATAATGAGCACAAGCTTTCGAAGCATCATCTGTGGCCTGCCTAGTCCACCTACACCTAAAGTATTATCAGGCAGAACCAAGGTTTGAGTGAATGTAATGAAATGTAAATAACCTGAACGAGCGGACGTGTACGTGTTAAATAATTAGTTTTCAGAATTGTTATCTAGTTATAAGTATGTTATATATGATATGTAAGTGATATCAAATTTCTAAGAGATTAATTATTGTGTTAAGATTATTAAAAATCAAAATTTCACGTAGGAAAATAAAATGAAGTTCATATTTATGATATATAAATCAGATCAGTTCTTAAGATATCATTTTGTATAAAGGTATAACTTTTGGTAAATGTTTCTGTTCTAGATTACTTTATTAAATTTAATATTTATGTTCCAGATTACTTAACTAAATTTAATGTTTGTATTCTAGATAACTTCATTAAATTTAATGTTTGTGTTCTAGATTATTTTATTTAATTAATGTTTGTGTTCTAGATTATTTTATTAAATAAAATGTGTGCGTTCTAGATTACTTTATTAAGTTGAATGTTTGTGTTCTAGATTACTTTATTAACTTTAATGTTTGTATTCGTATTCTAGATTACTTTAATAAATTTAATATTTGTGTTCTAGATTACTTTATTAAAATTAATGTTTGTGTTCTAGATTATTTTATTAAATTAATGTTTGTGTTCTAGATTATTTTATTAAATATAATGTGTGCGTTCTAGATTACTTTATTAAATTGAATGTTTGTGTTCTAAATTACTTTATCTGATTTAATGTTTGTGTTTCAGATTACTTTATAAATTTAATGTTTGTGTTCTAGATTACTTTATAAATTTAATGTTTGTGTTCTAGAATACTTTATAAATTTAATGTTTGTGGTCTAGATTACTTTATAAAATTTAAAAAGATGATCATTAATTAAGCTACGTCTCTTTGTATTCAAGTCCTTACCTAGACTTTATTATAAGTTACGGAGGTGGCTGTGGGTCCGAAATCAAATTTAGAGCTGTCATTGAAAATATAGCGTGGGGTCGTCTGGAAAAAGTGTGTGGGGTTGTCTGCAAATAGTGCGTGGGGTTGTCTGGAAAAATATGGAAAAATCACAGCATCAAGATCAAAACAATAATAAATGTCATGACATTTATTATTGTTTTGTCTTTCATGAAAGCCAGATTTATTTCATACTTTGTATCATTACATTCAAGTCCCTTAATGTGATGTCTTCATTGTATCTTTCGAATAAGTCCATGTGAGATGTTCATTGGGGAGGAGTGGAACTTTAAGATATATTTCTTCTTTGTCTTATTAATTCATTGTTTCAAATTTATCCAATAGAGGGGAGTATTATAAAACAACTTTTGCCGTTTTTAGTTATGTGTGCAGCTTTAAAAATCACTTAAATTCAACCCTTTTCGGAGGTCTTACGTGACAAAATATGTGATTGTATGAACACTACGCACATACATTACACTACACCTAAAGCCAAATGTGTTACTTTTACATATCGGAAGATCTGCAAAGGTTTTTATGTAATTCGTCTTTCCTTGGAAAGTTTTTTTTAGAGTTTCATATTTTAATCGGTCAATAAAAGTGGGCTCGAGTACCGACTTGAAGCGCTCTTGCGGAAGTTTACTTGTCCTTTTATTATTATTAAGTGAAATTGTGATACTCAAAAATGAAATTTAAATTGTATTCTTAAATATTACATAAAAATGTTTTCATAATTTCACGTATTAATTTAGTTTCACTTATGACACGAAATTATGAAAATTTGACATTAATTATAGTATAAATAGGCCAAAGCCCGTACGACGGTTGTCGCCAAAGAAATAATACGAGAATCGAATTTTGAATACAAGAGAGTGAGAGATGAATACTTGGATTCTCTCCGAAAGTAATTCGAAATTTGAACTCGGTGGGTCCGTGATACTGAATGAATTTTAAATACCTAGCTAACAATTTTTGAACCGGTGTAAAAGGGGACGGTGTATAAATGATACATATATTATAAACAAATGTTACATTTATGAATATATATTTTCATAAATGTAGAATTTGTTTTACTTCCGTGAATATTTCACGGGCTGCAACTAGTAATATATTATTTATAGTTAAGGCATTAACATTGTGGAGGCTTAAGGACATTGTAATTTGTTTTATCAAACACTGTTTATTCCACTTTTTGTAACGGTATAACCCTACCGGTTTCAAGGTGCACACCTCATCGTCAAGAGAGCACAAACAAAACTGAATTCTGTTCAAACTGGTACCGAGATACACGTTTCTAACGGTAAACATTCGGGCTGGGGACTGGCGGCTGGGGGAGGCATGGGACGACCTCGGCGAGCAGCGGAGAGATTCTTGGTATATATGTGTTTGCCAGATGTTCGCCTCGATGTACCGACTTAGAAATTTCTAGGGCCTCTAATCTGTCCAATTTATTTCCGTTACTACTGATATGTAAGAATTTGGCATCATCAGATTTGTTAAAGCGGGTACGTTTCAAAAAGTGGAATAAACAGTGTTTGATAAAAAAAATTACAAAACAATAATAATGTGTACAGTAATTAATTTGGGATGAAAATTACAGTGTAGTCAATGTTATTTATTTTCAAATGATTTACAAAGTTTATTAAGGGGATTGTAATTTATTTTTATCAAACACTGTTTTTTTCCACTTTTTTGTGACGATATAACCCTACCGGTTTCAAGGCTTTCACCTCATCTTCAGGGGAGTCTGTCAAAGAAGACTTGTTTGCGCTCCCCTGAAGATGAGGTGAAAGCCTTGAAACCGGTAGGGTTATACCGTCACAAAAAAGTGGAATAAACAGTGTTTGATAAAAATAAATTACAATGTCTTTCAACCTCCACAACGTTAATGCCTTAACTATAAACAACACTTTATTAAGGGGTTTATATTTTCAATATTACCACCGAAATGTGGAAAATATCGATATCGTTTCGTCTGCGAATGAGACGCTCTTTACATCTAAAATTCGGCAGCATATGGGAGTATGCTCCCAAACACCGAAATAAATCTTGATTCACGATGCCGTAAATAAGTGTCCGGTACATTTAACAAAATTCGCCTATCGACAAAGAGTTTGCTATTTTTCCCGTTAACTACATTTGTGTTTGTGTTTATCTAAATATATGCGTAGGTTTCATCTAATATCTAAGAAGTAATATCCATATTTACCCATTTTAAAAAGTATTAATCAAGTCACGGGTAAAATTTACACTCCGCTATAAAATATCTTTTGGACTTACTCAACCATCAGGCAGTTTTAGATTCCTTTCAAATTCCGTATGATTGAGCCACTCTAATCTGCTGTGAACCAGTTAATTTTAATTGCTGTCTCATAAAAGCGCCACCACCAAAGTTTGTAGACTATTATTACAAATCATAGAACCTAATTTGCAGATAAACATATATGATACGCTCAATATCAGAATATATAAGTTTACAGTTGAACATGATACGAAGGTCTTTGATAACGTTAACCCGTAAGATCGGTTGATCCACGAGATTAAATATAGATTTAAAATCACTAAGGCCTCGTCCATACAGGTAGAAGCCTCGCTTGGTGCTTAGAGCTACGCTACTAGGTGATTATGGTAGTCACGTAGCGTGGTGCGAAGCGTGCAGTATGGGCATTGCGATAGTATGGGGTGCGTTGGTTCGCTACGACATGTCACCTAGCTCGCAGCGTAGCTCTAAGCACCAAGTGGGGCTCCTTCCTGTGTGACCGAGGCCTTAGTTTATAATGAGGACATACTCGTATATGAAATACAGTTGTTCACATATAAAAAAAACGTGAAAAATTATATTTAAAATTAAATGTAACACGTTCCGGATCTAACAAACTAAGCAACTGCCTGTGTTGTTATCCTAACATTATTATTTATTTTCGTTTTAATAAATGGTTGCAGTCCAAATAATAACATTTTTATTTCATTGTAATTTGTTTTATCAAACACTGTTTATTCCACTTTTTTGTAACGGTATAACCCTACCGGTTTCAAGGCTTTCCTCTGATGATGAGGTGAAAGCCTTGAAACCGCTAGGGTTATACCGTTACAAAAAGTGGAATAAACAGTGTTTGATAAAACAAATTACAATGTCTTTAAACCTCCACAATGTTCATTCCTTAACTATAAATAATATATTTTTATATCATATTTAACAATTTTCAAGTTCATTAAAGGTTTCAGCTTTAAAAAAGCTCCATAGTAATATGACACTAGTCTGACCTAAGCAGTACCCTTATTACAAACCAGGATCATTCCGTCTGAAGAGGGCCTCGGAAGGGGGAGGCAAAAACACTTATCTATAGTGGGGATTAATGTAATTAGCGAAATAACAAAGAAATATAATTTAAAATTTTCCCAGGATTAAAAAAAAATTGGCCAATTTCTTAAAAATAAACCAAATGAATTTAAATTCAACATCCCATTAAACATTTAAAGCAAAGAAAGAGGAAACCACAAATGAAGCCAAGACAAAAACTTTACATCCCCCACTCTCCATCCCTTATGTGTAATCAGAGTTAGGGTTCCAAAGTCATATCGCACCCCTTCTCTGTGCGCACTGTGCATCCATTGTGTTAAATATATCCTTCAAATACTTCTACGGGATCTTATTAAAGACAAATGGTGTCATGTAACCAAATTATCTCTTTGCCAGAGAAATTCTTGGAATTGGCACGCTTAAATGTATTTCGGCTAGTATCTAGTAGCTGAATTGTACGCGTTTAATTCCTTCTTGGAGTGTTTTATGCTGGAAATAAAAATGTTATGTTCAATTGTCTCACATTCAAAAGGCCATACTCTGAAAACAGCTTTTAAAACGGTTAAATAAAGATAAAAACGTATCAAACACCATATATTAAGAAGAGAAGATATAATACTTTGGATGTTCAATGTTAAAAGAAAAATAAGGATATCCAACAACTGATATTTTATACTTTAGAAAATGTAGCATGATCCCTGTGACATTTGAAATGTCATGTCTAAAAGGGATGGGGTAAAATAGTTTTTTTTACAAATCGAATCGTTTTTTTATAAATCGAAAAATTGTATTTCTCTAAACTGGCATTAAAGTTTCTAATTTTCACTATACAAACTTTCTAATGTATTGTAGGATTTGTATCTATTTTTAAATAGGCCAAGATCTACTATGAATTAATGCTAATTACGAACATTTTATTTTATGCATAAAAAAAATCGACAATCCAATTATCGTATACCCCATCCTTAGCCAATGCAGACTAACGTAGTGACTTTTGACGAACGTCGCCAAATATTATTTGATTTTAACAAACTGACATATTTTTGCTAATTTGTAACAAGATGTATTAATTTGTCATTTTTGTTAGTTTTATGTAGGTAATGTATTTACCTAAATAACTTGCTATTTATTAGAATCGAGGCTAATATTAAAGTTGATATAATAATTAAAATTACAGAACGTCGTTACAAGGTTGTATTGGGGAAAATTTGTGAAACGTTACAGGGATCATGCTATATTTTCTTTAGTATAGTAGAAAATTTAGGGCCAAAAAGTACAAGATGAAGACACCTGAGACGAAGAAACAAAATGATCCGACAAAATTATAATTTTGCTAAGACAGCGTCCAATGAGAAAGCATTTCAAAGAACTTTATAATATAGCAACTGTCAAAAATGAACTTCTTCATTCAAATTTACCACGATAAGTCATTCACGAAGAACTAAATAAAACACAAACCAAAAATGGAAGTACAAAACCGTGTAGGCCAGATGAAGCAATACAAAGCAGCTGGACCTGAAGGCATTTCAGCAGAGGGTTGGACTGACGGTGAAAAGAGGCTGTAGGAAATACTCCATACCCTGTTAACATAGGATAATGCAAGGAAATGCCCGACAATCTGAAAGATTCATTCTTGGCCACTGTGTACAAAGCAGGTGATCGATCAGAGAGAAAATTGACAGAAAAAATATTCCCTTAGTCTCAGATAGATTTTCAACCTTCACGTAGAGCCACTTTTAGCCGTTACGCATTATGGAATATCTTATCGACAGTTGGATGGATGCCTTACGAAATGCATAAAACCTTAATATGTCTAGTTATATACATAATATATACAGTGTTTTTTCCCGCCCAGAAATTCAACAATACGAAAAAATATTGGGTGTTAACATAAGTTGTGTCCGTTTTTTATTCAATTTAAAAATGAGCACCAAAAGTAACACAAAATGGTAAAGGTTATTCGAAAGAAAATTTTCTGCTCTACAAGATATTGTGTTTACTTTTACGTTACATATATAGTATTATTTTATTTGATTACAAGCCTTCAAAATGGAATGGTAAATAGACGAATGTGAGCATTTTCGACATCTTCTGTTCGCGTTCAATCGAGAGGATAAAGCTGCCAAAGCTGCTCGCGATATTTGCGAAGTGTACGGTGACTATATCATGAATGGAAGGACAGCACGTCGATGATTTTTGCGTTTCAAAGGCGGTAATTTTGACCTGAAATACATGGAGCGTTCCGGACGACCAGTGGACTTCGATGAAGACCGCTTAAACCATAGTATTCATGAAGATCCCCTTCAAACATTTTTCATCACAATTTTTTTTTCGTCACCATTTTCAAGCCATTTTTCATCACCAGTAAAACTATGCGATAAAGGAACCTTTGCTTGTGGCCATGCGTTGTTTTCACTCAAAACATGTGGAACCCAAGCGCCGAAGTTCTGGACTTTTCCCGTTGATTTAAGATGATGGTATACAGTCATGTGACTAGACTTCATCTGCTCAGCCAATTCTACGGTGGTTTGAAGGAGATCTTCATTATTAATATAGTTTAAGCGGTCCTCATCCAAGTCCACTGGTCGTCCGGAACGCTCCATGTCTTTCAGGTCGAAATTTCCGTCATTGAAATGCAAAAACCATCGACGAGCTGTCCTTTAATTCATACCATCTTCACCGTACACTTCGCAAATATCGCGAGTAGCTTTGGAAGCTTTATTTCCTCGATTGAACGCGAACAGAAGGAGGTGTCGAAAATGCTAACTTTCGTCTACTTGACATTCCATTTTGTAGGCTTGTAATCAAATAAAATAATATATGTAATGTAAAAGCAAATAAAATATCTTGTAGAGCAGAAAATATTCTTTCGAATGACGTACAACATTTACCATTTTGTTTTATTTTTGGTGCTCATTTTTAAATTGAAAAAAAAACGGACACAACTTATGTTAACACCAATATATAGTATAACATATTCAGTGTCTTTTCACGCCCAGTTATTCAACGATACGAAAATATATTTACTTACATATCGCAAGTTTTTATGTCAATCGGAAGATTTTTTTGCTAGTTCTTTTCACTTGACAAAATTTAACGAAATGTTCACAAGTATAATAATGTTCGGGTGTTAAGTGATATAGGTTCTTCAAAAATTATTTATTCATACTAAAACCTACGCAGTAGATTTTAATGACTTAAAAATAAATCGTCTTTACGTACGAGTATATATGTACATATGATATGTGTCATGTATGTTATATTTGTGGTCCAATTATCTCGACAATTCTTCTTCCATATAAAATATTTTCAGCCTCCATTATCTTAAAGTGTTGCAAAGATTCCTGTCTACTAAAACCAAAATTTAGCTCATGCAATTGTTGCTCTTTCAGACTTTTGATCTATGAGGACGTCTTTTATTTGAACATTGCTGTGGAACAGCTGAAAATAATGACAGCGTCTTTAACCTTTCCTTCCCTGTGTTGGGTATCTTCTACACGTTGCTTCTAATAACCATCAATATCTCTATAAATATTATAAATACAAGGTTAAGATTTTAGGTATTCCTCCATAAAATATTTACGCATTGATTTAAAAAATAATATTAATAATAATCAGAATTTATCGACTACATCGAGGTGTTTTGTAAAGATCGAAAACAAATTCGCATTTAAACGCTGCGAGTGCCTCGTCTTGACGATAGGTGAATAATATGCGGGAAGCGCGACACTATATTCGCATCTCACTCTTGCATACTAGACTGAATTGCGAGAACCTGAATTGTCTCAACGTCGCAAGCATTAAGCGTAAGCGCCGGGGTATGCGACTGACGTTCCGCGCCACCAGTGGCTTCTAAGCTTGCAAATAGGTTAGACGTACGCCCGTTCCGTGAGCGTTTTTTAATGTTTTCAGATGGTTTTTTAATGTTTTCAGCAAATAAATCTCAATTATTATAATTTTTAACTTCAATTATAATTAATTAAGGGGATTATCTATGAATGTTCTTATTTTTCCGATTTAAAATCGCAAATTTTTTATTGCGTACTCACTACCCAACACCGGATCACGCGTATTATTTTTATTATCGTAAGGGAAGGGTTAAAATGTTTGCCTTAGATTTATTTTTAACCTGAAAAATTACGGTCACATCACTTCATACCAGAAGGAGCTAAACTGGTTGAACGTGAGAAATAGATGCAAAGTTCACATACTGTCACTATTTTATAACATCTTTAATTATCCCGCCGTTTTCTCTTATCTCGCCGAAAATATTCACCGTCTTTCCGATTAAAGACTTGCGCTACGCTCAGATATTGTTTATTGGCCTTCCCAGTTCATCGCTGTTATTTTTCCACGTCGTTCTTGACTCGGTCATTAGCGCGTTTTAATACGCGACTGAGAAAACTCTTAAAATTAAGTTAATAATATAACTTGATTTATTCCTTATTTTTCTTTCCTCTCCACCATTCCTTCTTTTTCCTTTTTTAATGTAATCTCACTTTAATTTTTATTATGTGTATTGTTCATAAATTTTGTAAAGGCGAATAATCATTTGATTATTTTTAGTGACCATTTACTCGTATGTTAACTTTATTATAATTTGTTTCATCAAACACTATTTATTCCACTTTTTGTAACGGTATAGCCCTACCGGTTTCAAGGCTTTTACCTTATCATCATAGGAGCACAAACAAGACTTGTTTGCGCTCCCCTGAAGATGAGGTGAAAGCCTTGAAACTGGTAGGGTCATACCGTCACAAAAAGTCGAATAAACAGTGTTTGATGAAACAAATAACAATGTCTTTAAGCCTCCACATTTTTTTTTTATTAAACAAAGTAATATATTGTACTAATATTAGTCAAGGCTTTACCTATTTACACATTTATAACTTAATTTATCTAATTTATATATTATTATATAATTTATGTACTTACTTCATCTTATTTTCCTACATGTCATTTTATTTTTTATAATCTTAATATATGATTCCTTAGAAATAACATAATTAACCCCTACATACTACTTATAACTAGATAACAATTATTACAACTAAACTGTTTAGCAAGAACAAGTTCACTCGTTTAGGCTACTTGTATGCCATCACATTCACTCAGACCTCCACAATGTTAATGCCTTAACTATAAATAATATATTACTTTATTTAGTTTTATCTTGTTGGCAGTAAGCCCGCCAGATTGTTTTACAATGAAGTGTTACGTAAATAAATATATAAAACCCTTCAAAACGTGGTCCAAAATGAAGAGAAACATCACAATGTTTACAAAGATGTCTTGTTTCTTTATATTTTCTTTCACCTTTAAAAGTGGTGAAGCAGACATGACATCTTCTTGACACATTTTTTCAACTTTGAACGTTTTATCCAAAAAGTGGATGAGTTTTAACGGTAAAGGCATTTTTATTTTCAATTTTGTTTATGGTTTACTGAAAATGAGGCCGAGATTTTTATTATATTCTGTCACCCAGGTCATTGGTGTTAGTACATGATTAATTTAGTGAACTATATTATTTTTTTCGTAATATACAATACAGCCTGACGGTCTTATTATCATGTGGCAATTTCTTAAAATTACCAGAAAGATGTAATATCGGCTTTAAATGAAACTAGAAAGGTAGAAAGGCGTCATATCAACTACGCCTTGAAGATTTAAGACTCTCTGGATATATTATTGACAAACCAGTTAACCCTTACTATTTGACATTACTTACGATTTCAAAATGTCTCTATGATATTTGACCCTTTTCAACTTTCAAAAGGGACTTTTGATCATACTGTCAAAATGGCCAAATTCACATTACGATTTTCAATATATTTCGAATCCGTACTTTCATGAATTTCCTTAAGCCTTTTATACCAATCAGATTATAGCTTCTTGTCTGCTTCTCTCTTCCTCTTTTCCTGGAAGGATTGAGTCGAATTTGTTCATATAAGAAATAAACATGAATTGAAAATATACATGAAAATCTATTTATGTATGTTACGCCCTTATGTTAATATGTATATAACGAATAAAAAAAATATTTATTCAGCGTTATTTCATAAGAAATATAATAAATCAAAAACGTTTTGAAGTGATATGGGATTAGAGGCACTTGTGGTTATTATTTTTAGCTATGCCAATATTTTTAACCCTTCCTTCCCTTTGATGTGTAACTAGTACACATTGCTTCTAAAAACTTGAATATCTCTATAAACATAATTAATACTTAGTTCATATTTTAGGTATTCCTCCGTAATACATTTACGCATTGAATGAAGAAAATAATATAATAATAATTAGCACTTATCGGCCACATCAGAGATATTTTCTGAAAATCGGGAATAAATTCACCAATACAATCAAACGTGTGCCAGTGTGTGACGTAGATATATTGATTCTGAAAAACCACTATGGGTGAGGAAGCGACGCTATTCACGTCTCACTCTCGCTCTACTTCGGTATATGGGAACGCAAGAAATAGAATTTCAGTCGCTCGCTTCTTTCACTTTAGTAGCTCTCGGGCATCCTATCAATACGAGGTGGTCTCTTCACCCGTTTTGTTAACGCCGGCCGATGTTTTTTTTAATGTTTTCAGCAATTAAATTTCAATTATTATCCCTTTTGACTACAAATTCATTTAATTTAAGCGATTGGCTATGAATATTCTTATTTTTTCGATTTTAAATCGCTCATTTTTACATGTGTATTGAATAAACAGCACCGGAACGCGCGGTTTTTTTTAGCACAGGAAGGGAAAGGTTAACTTGTTTGAGCCGTGGCCCAGATATGTGTTGTAATTTTGTTATTATAACTTAAGTAAAGATACATAAAATAGCGCTTAAAGATATCAATTTAATGTTTCTTAATATTTGAATAACACAAAACGAAACAATGTATGTATGTTATAACATAAGGCTAGAACGATGAACAAAATAATAACCGAACATGAGAGAAACTGCAGACTCGTTAATCCCGAAAACATAGCTTTGGCTGAACACTTCAACGAGACAGGACACCGTTTCTGATTTGTGCAAAAAATCATGCACGTGGTATACAACACGCCCGATTATTTAGAGGCAATAAAAATGTTTAAACATACAAAGAATATTTACAGGCACGACGGATTTCACGTGAAATCAACCGAATCAAAGCGATAACTTATTGAATATTAACAATAACTACAACGTTTATGAAAAACGCGCACATGTTTTCCCGTAGTAGGACGGAGCCATGCGCTCACATTACGGACGCGAAATGGGACGGACTCATGCACTCCCGTTGAGGTTAAAACTCGGCTCATAAACCAACGGTATCCCACACATCCACCGAAATTGAAGTTAACTACGAACAGAACCTGAAGATGAAAACTGCAACATTTTCGAAACGTCGGCATCATAAGCCAAACCACGAGATATAACACTCTGGAAGACCTTATCCAAACAATAATATCGGGTGTTCCAACAAATGCACGAAATTTGAATCGCACACAATTTTCGTTTTGTTGTTTTGGCGGTACTATATATTTCCCAGCTGTCATGAAAATAAATTGCTATTTATTTTCATGGAACGTTACATGAAGAAACAATGCAACATTTTTGTGAAAACTCATTAAAAATATGGGGAACATTTTGCGGAAACAGTTCGTCAATTGCGTGCAATTTTCAGTCAACAAAATGTATCTAATTAGTAAGAGTATATAGTTTAAAATTTGATTCAAAATTAAATAAGAAAAAACTGGTTTGTTTGTGGACATGAAAACATCAGTGGGTCATCGATTGGCCGGTCTATTGAAAACATTGCTGCATGGACTGGAAATATTGGCGAGAGTCCAGGAACTTCAATTGGATATTTCCAGAAGAACCATGAAGCGAATTTTCACTCAAGAACTGCATCTGAATGCTTACAAGATTTAACCGAGCCAATAACTGCAGTCAACAGACAATTTAAAGCGCCGTACATTTATTAAATGGGTGATGGAAAACCAAGAAGTGGATGGCCGTTTTTCGAAGGAAATCCTTTTCGAAAAACAAGAGTATGTTAAGAGTGGGTCAAAAAAGTCGTGAGAAATGTTTGCCGATTATTGTATTTTACCCTCAATCACAACGTTTATACTTTTGTAGAAAAAATATCAGCACTTTTCGAATGAATAATGCATTTCATTAAAAACTTAAATCTTGCGTTCTTGTTGGAACATCCGTTGTAACATACGTATAGTTTAGACAGTAAAGTTTTACTCACTGTAAAATTGTTAAGACTTTATTTTAACGTTATAACATGTTAAGACGTTCAAATAGTCATTATTTAGATATAAATTGTCTTCCTTACCCATTTCCTTCAGCATCCCGGGTGTGAACTTGAGTTTCTCCATGGCTTGCTCGCACCCCCCGTGCCCCGACCGCTTGCGAAGCCTCCTATCGATGGCAGTCCATCTCCGGTGCCACTTCACCGCTACGCCCACCACTTCCGTTTCCTTCAGACCTTCTTTTGACTTTCCTCTAACCTTAACACCACTTGAACTTTTATCCGTTTACATTTCCTTTTAGAACCTTCAAATTTTTAAATATATTTTTCACAATGATTTAAACTCACTTCGATTTTTTTCGTTGTTGTTTATTTGAAATATCTTTTTAAAATTTAACAAGCATTTATCTAATAAAATTCAAAACTTTTTCTGAATATATAACATATGTTTAACCTAAAAAAATTACATTATTTTTTTTGGAATGAAAAGGGTAAAATAAGAATAAAGGGTTTATATATAGTTTACGAAATTTTTCCTCCATTATTTAAATAAAATGTTTGATGGTCTTATGGCCATATCGATAAACTCATTCAACCAATCAAAATGTATGAATTTTATATAAAAAAAAATGCTGAAACATTTTGCTTTATTAACATCCTGAAACGGTATACGAAAATTCAGTCACGCATGATACATTGGAAGCACAAAAAATCAGTCACGCATGATACATTGGAAAAACAAAAAATCAGTCACGCATGATATATTGGAAGTACAAAAAATCAGTCACGCATGATACATTGGAAGTACAAAAAATCAGTCACGCATGATATATTGGAAGTACAAAAAATCAGTCACGCATGATACATTGGAAGTACAAAAAATCAGTCACGCATGATACATTGGAAGCACAAAAAATCAGTCACGCATGATACATTGGAAGTACAAAAAATCAGTCACGCATGATACATTGGAAGTACAAAAAATCAGTCACGCATGATATATTGGAAGTACAAAAAATCAGTCACGCATGATACATTGGAAGTACAAAAAATCAGTCACGCATGATACATTGGAAGCACAAAAAATCAGTCACGCATGATACATTGGAAGTACAAAAAATCAGTCACGCATGATACATTGGAAGTACAAAAAATCAGTCACGCATGATACATTGGAAGTACAAAAAATCAGTCACGCATGATATATTGGAAGTACAAAAAATCAGTCACGCATGATACATTGGAAGTACAAAAAATCAGTCACGCATGATACATTGGAAGCACAAAAAATCAGTCACGCATGATACATTGGAAGTACAAAAAATCAGTCACGCATGATACATTGGAAGTACAAAAAATCAGTCACGCATGATATATTGGAAGTACAAAAAATCAGTCACGCATGATACATTGGAAGTACAAAAAATCAGTCACGCATGATACATTGGAAGCACAAAAAATCAGTCACGCATGATACATTGGAAGTACAAAAAATCAGTCACGCATGATACATTGGAAGTACAAAAAAATTACATAATCTACTACAATAAAATTTAATAAATATTTGTTTTGTGAGTAGAAGTGATAGAGAAAAATCAAGCAAAATAAAGCGGTAGAAAGTTAATGGTATTTAACGTTAAAAAGGAAATTTAAAAGTCTATAAATTCGTAGGAGTTGTACAAGTTATATGAATGTAGAAAAAAACTAAACACGTTTTTCGCGATGAGAAAGTATCGCACTGTGTCTTCCCAGCCTACTCCGACAATATAGTACGTATTTATATTTTTTTTATAATTTAGCTTATTATCTATTATCGTCATTAGCATTACCATCACGCCATAATGCTATTGGGTTAGACAGAGATAATAAATCAACACTACATTCAACAGTTTAATAATAAAAAAGGCTAAAAAATAACGATAATAATATTTTTACTTAGCGAAGCTTATGTTAAAGGATCTCATTTGAACGCTTAAACAACATCTTCAAAAGTAATCTCCCAATATTCTTAAAGCAAAGGGTCTACAGCCAGTGTGTTTTGCCAGTACTCACGTATGGCTGCGAGACATGGACGCTTACAGTAAAGAACACACAAAAGCTCCAGACCGCACAAAGGAGCATGGAGATATGCATTCTGAGATATAATAAAAGAGACTGTAAACGAAACACCTGGATTCGCAATATAACAAAGGTAGAAGACATTATAAAGGTGTGCAAAATAATGAAGTGGCAATGGACAGGACACGTAGCTAGAATGTCAGACTCCCGATGGACATCCGAAATAATCTAATGGTACCCAAGAGGCATAAATAGGTCCAGAAGAAGACCGAAGGTACGCTAGATAGATGAAATCAGGAAACATGGCAGCATCACATGGCATCAACGAGCAAAAAACCCGAACTATTTGGAGTCAACTTGGGGAGACCTTCATCCAGCAGTGGATCGACCCTGGTTGACAATGATGATGATGTCAAAGAAACGAAACCAAAATATTGCGAAGCTTCATCAGAATAATCCTACATAGCTTTGTGCAAAACGATCATAATCACAATCACGTCATGTCCATATTGAGGTAGGCAGAGAGAAAATATGTCTACTTTATTCTCTCTTGGTACACACGTTTCCCTTCTATCATGACTATACACTGCGTCATACAAACTCTCCTATTATAAAGGTTTTTCACTATTCCCTCTTTCGGAATTTGAGTCATTTAATCGTGTCATGATTATGTATCTTACATTTCTCGTACTTTCTATACTATTGTAGTTGAATTTGTAATTTGCTCATGTACTTAGAGGAGCAAAATACAAATTACTGCACCTGATCATCCAAAGCAAAATAGAAGGTCGAAGAGGTGTTGGCAGGAGGCAAATCTCCTGGCTCCGCAATATACGTGATTGGACTGGCATAAGTGGCGTTGGAGATCTTTTTCGGGCTGTCGGGGACAAAGATGCCTACTCTCAGGTGATATTCAACATTGGGGGGGGACCTGACGACACTGGGAAGAAGAAGAAGTAGTTGAATTGATTATTTTGGTAAATCTTTCAGCCTACGTTATTTTTTCGTGGCCGAATCATATTTCAAATAAACTTTAATAAATAAGTCGATATTCAATACACAGGAGTCCATTTTTAATTAAGGAAATTATAATTCGATAGTTATATATCCATTATTTATTTACTTAGTGACAAATGTTTCGTCATACAATGACCTTGTCTAACTATGGATAAAGCTTTGTTCGGTTTACCTATGGACCCAAGCTACACCCACAGTTTGACAATGCCATTGTATGGCAAAACAGCTGATAATAAGTAAATAAATAAATAACCATCAAAACGTTTAATTTAGATTTTCATAAATGAAAATTTTTATTTTGTAAGTTTATTTTTTTGTCATACTCGTAAAAAGCTAACATCGAGGCGAACATCTCGTAAACACATGTATCCCAAAAATCTCTCCGTTGCTGGCCGAGATCGTCCCATGCCTCCCTCAGCCCTCAGTCCCCAACCCAAATGTTCCCAACCGTTAGAAGCGTGTATAACGGTACCAGTTTGAACAGAATTCAGTTTTGTTTGTGCTCCCCTGAAGATAGGAAGCCTTGAAACCGGTAGGATTATACCGTTACAAAAAGCGGAATAAACAGTGTATGATAAAACAAATTACAATAACATTTATCCTTTTATAAAGGTTTTTCACTTTTTTTCTTGTTCGAAATTTGATTCATTGTGTTATGTCACATTTTTCTAAGTATTCCCCAATTTTTCATACCTTCTTTATTATTCCGTAGTTTTTATTGATTTCAAACATCTAAATATTGTAAATATGGTTGAATAAAACAGAAGTTTTAAAAATACGGAAGTTGTTGTTAGTGTAGCTTTTTTTTTTTGTGACATTTCGCCAAAGTTTGTGAGGCATATTAATATTTCTTCTGATAAGTTTCACGTATGAAGGGGAAGATTTTCCCCTATTTCTTTTGTTTTTGGTCAGATTGTGGCAGGTAGAGACAGGAAGGGACAGGGAGGGATTAAAACGGACGGGAGCCTGCAGAAGGGGAAGTATTGGAAGAAACTTTGCCGATACCGTGAGAGTATTTTATTCTTTATCTGCTCCAGAACTTCTTATATCGGCGTTAAGTCATCAAAGTTTGTACCACAGCTCCCACATCTCGCCGAGAAAGTATTCAGACCATTTTAGAACTTATAACGTTAACCATATTGTAGAGAGAGGAACTTTGTCGCCGTTTTAGTTATATTTTTAAATATTTTTGACGAAATGGAAGAAAGATGTTTGTTACATCAATCAAATGTTGAATCGGGTTGTGCATGCTGATGACATGGTGAAATTAGCGGAAAATGAGGATGAATTAAAGAGTCTGTTAGGAAATTGTATGAGAGATGTAAAGAAAAAAATCTTGGAGATAGAAAAATGTAAAAGGTTAAGTAAATGCAATTAATATAATAAAGGGACTTTCAAATTGAGCGTTTTTTTTTATTCTATTGTTTTTTTTAATTCTTGAAGAAAAAACACTATTTGATTTGATTTAAAAAAACTTTTTATTGGTCATTGAAGTATAATGTGTGATATTTAAACATAAAAAAACAATATCCGGCAAATGTTCACCTTTTGCAGCTCTACAATGTCAACTCTCTGTCAAAATTTTCAATGACATTTTGGCACAATTGCGGTTCTAGCTCACCAATAACGCGAATAATTTCGTCCTTCTGCTCAATAATTGATCGGGGGTCATTCTTATAGATCTGGAATTTCACGTAACCCTAGAGAAAATAGTCCAACGGTGTCAGATCTAATGATCTTGGTGGCCAATTAACATCACCGTTTCCGGAGATTAGAATACATAAAATAATTCAACAAGTTGAACGCTTTGTTGTTTTGTACACGACTCTCTTTTTATAAATGTCATACATTACACTTCTCAAATGTCACAAAACCCATGCAAGTTCGCGACGCCATCTATGTTTTAATTAAGAATTAAAAAAAACCGCTCAATTTGAAAGACCCTTTATATAATAAAAATAAAAGAAGACAGTTTATAGCGCCGTTTAAATGACAAACTCTCTTCAAGAGTGCTCTAATACGGAATTATGAAGGAGTAATGAAAGATAAGATATTTAGTATTTTCTCAGATAATGGAAGGCTTGCGAGGGATAGCGAATGGCATGTGACGATAAGAAACAAAGTCAATAGGACATTAAAACATACATACTCAAACTGGACAGTATCAAAATCTGCTTGATTCCACAACAGTATTTTAGTACCGTCTTTAATGTACGGGAGTAAAATGTGAACCTGGATCAACAATGAAAAGAGCTGAATAAATGCTGTGGAAGTGCGAGCACTTAGAACAACACATGTGGTAACAATGTGTGAAAAATGTGGAATGAAGTGATTAGGAATGAATGTGAACTTAAAGCTTATATGTTGAATAAGATGAAAAAGTGCTCTCTGAGGTGGTTTGGCCACGTGAAACGAGTGAATGACGAAAGACTATCAAAACAAACATACAGTGTGAATGTGAGTGTAAGACGTGGGAGATAAAGACCAAGGACAGTATCGTTGAATCAAAAATGATATTTTGAAAGAAGGAAGTATAAAAACTTAGAGAAATCGTAGGAAGTGTATAATAATGTATATGTATGTAGAAAATATGTCGATCGTGCTAAGAAAGACTGGTACTCTCTCCTTTCTGCCTACCCTAACAGGGAGACGGTGTGATGATATGCATGTAATTTTGTTTTAGAAAAAAATTCAAACTATCAATCAATTTACCCTTCTTTTAAAGTTCCACAAGAGAGCATAGGGAGACCACCAATCTTCTCCATTCAGCGCGGTTGTGTGCGGTGTTGGTAATCTCCTTCCACTACATTCATAACGCTCTGACTTCCTTGTCATAGGAACGGTACACCGTGAGAGAGGGTCTTCCAGGCTGTCGGGACACCAATGGACAGATAAACAGCAGTCTCCTCGGCCAACTATCATCGGGCATTCTCAGAACATGCCCCAGCCAGGACCATTGCCTCTCCCGAATCACAGAGACGACAGACCCCTGCCGGGTGCGCTGGTCGAAAAAATATCATAAATATGGGTTGGAACTTTTTTGTATATTTACGATCCTTTTTGGTCGGCATATTAAGTCAAAGAAGACGTTATACGAAAGAAATATAAAATTTTATAACAGAAGTGAAAAATTACCTTAAGACGCTGTATAAACAATTCAGCTTCGTTAGCTTATCATAGATTATTTACGTTTGGAAAGCGCCGCGGGGAAAAAGGACGTAATTTTTCGTCCTGGCGCGAGAGTGAATATCTCGAGATATAAGTCCCATAGTACTCAAGAGGGGTATTTATTTTAAGCAAAAGACGTGAAGTGCCAACTTGGATTAAGTCGTTGTGTGCTCACTTTTGTTTATAAATCTTAATTTCAAGCCCTATTCTACTGGTATTCAAACGGTGTTCCGGAAATACTTCTTTTTCCCGAACGTAAAATTTAAGGTCTAGTTAAATGACAATTAAATATGTTAAGCTTTGATTGAAATTTCTTGATTCTTCGAAAATACTATAGTTTCACTTTGTGGTGCCATGTTTTATGTAAAAGGTAAAATAAATAAATGAACAACTTATTTTATATTTTTGTGTTCACCACAGGTTTATTTTTGGGCTTACAACCGGTTTCGGAGACCAAATTCGTCAGGTTAAGATAAACTAAATTGCTAAAAATATATTTCCTATACAAGTGTAAATAATATAAGAGGAATGAGGTCGGGGGAGATAAGTGGGGAGAGATGTGATACAATAGTAAATGGGGCGGAGGAAAATGAAAGTGAATCTTTAGGGCAGGTCAAGTCTGGATATCCAAGGGGGGTGGATTTTAAATAGGAAACATATGAAGCAGAGGGCTATTATGGAAATTGGTTTGGTTGTTGATGATATTTAAATGGTATTTTTTTCTTACAATTGTTTACACTTTGGACTTAATATTAAAGACGACTTCTCCTTTCCTATCTTACAATCAACATTAATTTCTATTTTCTGTAATATTTTAATGTGTCAATATTAGTGGGCTTAAAGCCAAATTTAGAGCGCTCTTGAGGAGACTGCTCTCCAAAAGTCGTTACAGAAATTGCCATTTTATTGTTGTTGTTAACAAAATATTGTTACTAGAATAAGAGAAACAACGAAGGCTATATGCGACAGAAGCCAGGTACCAATAAAGCTTGAATGCAAGATCTACAAGACAGGGATCTGGCCCACTTTACAACATAGAGCCAAGTTTATCCTCTTAAGAATAAAGAGGAACAACTACTTCTTGTGGCGGAGATGCGTATACTACGATGTTCACCAGATTGGATTAGTTCCAAAATGAATGAATTCACGGAAGAGTCCAAATGGCGCCAATAGTTCGAGGGTGGATCAAATATAAATAAGACTTTTTTGTTTTAATTATTTTGTTTGCAGAAAGAAAAAGACCAAGTAAACATAATTTTTCTCTACAATCTCCTGCTTTAGAAATGCATTTTTTCTAGCAGATCGGTAGTTTTTT
Organism: Odontocerum albicorne; assembly: GCA_949825065.1. NCBI lineage: Eukaryota > Metazoa > Arthropoda > Insecta > Trichoptera > Odontoceridae > Odontocerum > Odontocerum albicorne. The sequence continues at coordinate 34,400,375 of OX463858.1, forward strand.
TATCCCGTGATAATAAAAAGAAGTGGGTTGTGTCAGGAGCCAATTGCGCACAAACTCCTCTACTCCATCGTCTTCGTTGAATCGTTGGCCTTCCAGGGCTTCTTTTAGTAGCCTAAAGAGATGATCAGGGTTATAGGGAGGGTGTGCTAGTCGTGTCCAACTCATTTTCTCATGTTAGAGTTACAGTATGGGGACTCGCGTTGTCGTGGAGAAGAATCATTTTTCGTATCGGTTGATCACGTCTTTTGCATTGATAAGCAAGTTTAACTTAACTAAAAAAACTCGCAATAGTACGCCGTATTAATGGAACGACGATTGCGCAAGAAACCGATGGATAAAATGCCACGTCGGTCCTACAAAACGGTCACAAGCACCTTACCAGCTGACAGCTGAGTCTTGACTTTCACAGGGGCTGCCTCATACTCCTTTGTCCACTCTATGCTGGCTTGTTTCGACTCGGACGTATAGTGGTGTACCCAAGTTTTATTGCAGGTAACGATGCGACTCAAAATGCATTCCCTGCTTGTGCGAAACGTACCAAGAACCCCTCACAGGTGGGCTTACTTTTGTTCTGCAGTCAAAAGACGTGGGACCCATCGAGCAGACACTTTACGGAATCCTAGATCCTTTGTGATTATGAATTGAGTGATCCTATAATTTATCCTTATCTCAGAACAAATTTCAGAAACCCTTAAACGTCACGTTAATGTTTTATTAAATAATACTCGTCCGTGGGTGAAGATGGCTCTCGTTTTTGACCCCTTCACGGCCTTTCATGAACTCGTTATGCCAGGCAAATACACGAGGCTATGACAGTGTTTGATCCTCAAACTGTGCCGTCAGTCTTTGCAGAATTTCGGCCGGTTTTACGTCCTGACGAGAGAGAAGCTTGAGTATTATGAGTAGCGCAATCGACGGGTGCACATTTGTATCAGACATCGTGTGCCATACTAATAACGGACTCTGCCGAAGCCGGCCGACCGCTCTCCCCACTCTTGATATCTCCACTCAACACTCCTCAAGGCGGCCGCGCGCTCCGTATACGCTCCGTACACACTCTAAAACTTTATATTTGACCCACCCTCGTAGATAAAGCCCGGGATGAAGGGTACACACTAAACACAGCTACGAATTAGGAACTCTAGACGCAGAAGGAGACCCAAAAAGAGCCTAAAGAAAGTGAAGGAGGACATGATGAAACTCGTGCTATCCCCGAGGGATTGGCAAGATTTAGAGAGGTTCGAGCAGACGACACAAAATGGATGGTACAATATAAGGCAAGGAAAAAAGGGAGAACAAAATATTACTACTGTATTTCACTCATAACTGAACAATTTAACGTAATTCAGCTCTGGTCTTAACTTAAACAATACTTAAATTTAGAGTTGTTATAATGAAAAACCAAAATCAAGATATATATGTTATATATAAAAAAATATAATTTCTGGGTGGACCATAAAATGAAATTAGACTATCCTAATCATCTTCGGAAAAAGGTGCTAAAGAATAGTTTTCTACTGTGCATATGGAAAGGGCTTGGCGCAAAGGTTACGACAATCGGGTGTTAAAACCATTCTAAAACATCGTGTCTTTATATATGTTATAAAAAAACTGGAAGATTTGGAGGATTAAAGTTTATACTAAATTAAAAAATGGCTGACAGAAATCAGACTAGATTTAGTTAAAGAAACGTCAACACAAGATGAAAACTCAACTTGCATCAAAACTATGCAAATAAATATTTTTGGTTGCAGTTCCATTTCCTTGATTTTATTTTTTTTAATTTGAGTGCTATTTTCAATATACAAATCATAAAAAACCCATTCTAATAAATATTTCGGAGAATGCTGGACCCTCAATGTTGGTAGTAAGAACCGACTGGAAGCATTCGAAATGTGGATACACCAGAGAATGCTACGGATACCCTGGACGGATATGGTCAGCAACACGAGGGTTCTTCAAAGAGTCAAAGTCGATAGAGAGTTGCTGTATAATATTAAAATCCGAAAGGTGTCCTACTTGGGTATTGTACTTCGAGGAGCAAAGTACGAATTACTGCACCTGATCATCCAAGGCAAAATAGAAGGTCGAAGAGGTGTTGGCAGGAGGCAAATCTCCTGGCTCCGCAATATACGTGATTGGACTGGCATAAGGGGCGTTGGGGATCTTTTTCGGGCTGCTGAGGACAAAGATATCTACTCTCAAGTGAATTCAACGTTGGAGGGACCTGACATGACACTGACTAGAAGTATAAATGCTCATTTTTTGGAAAAATTTGATTGAGAAAGGATTTTGTATACTTATGACTGCTCTATTTATGTATATTTTTTTGTTTTATGAAACCTTATTGCGTTAGGACAGGTATAAGCCTAATTAAACAGGGGAATGATTGGTTTTTTTCATTGTTCATATTAAATAATACAAGTATGTAAAAAATTACATCGAAGACAGAGTCTAGCTTCCTCGAACGCTTATTTTTCAATAAGTCTGAAGGATGTTGCTGAGATTGAGATGCAATAATCAATCCAGGAAATTCCATTAAGGAATTGATGACGAACTATCAAAGATTAATATTGGTACAGACTGATTCTGGAGGTGGCCACGATCCAGACTGAGTTTTAAAACCAAATGTGAGTGAATATAAACTTAATTAATTGATTACCATGACACATGTTTCTATCTCTGACCCTGGCCTTAAGTCCGCAGGAAAATGATTTCGAGATATGATGTTGAAATAATTATCGTGAAAAGGTTTTTTTTTTTAGGGAAATGCGAGTTTTGATATAAAGTTTAGTATTTGTTTGCAGTTTTTGGTTGTTGTGATAAAAAAAATCAGTAAAATTGTAAATTATTAAAACTTATTTGAATTTGTTATCGACAAACCAATAAATAACATTCGATTTTTATTAGTTGATTTTAAATTGACCGTATGCTGAATGTCAACATATTTTAAGTTGACCGTATGCTGAATGTCAACATATTTTGAGTTGACCGTATGCTGAATGTCAATATATTTTGAGTTGACCGTATGCTGAATGTCAACATATTTTTTTTATGCCAATTGCATATTGAACAGTGAGAATACTCAACATTCATTCGAAAAAAGTGAACTATATAAATGTAAGATTAAATATTGAACACTACAGTGCGTTATTTATTTAACACTTTTACTGCGAATACAATCTGGCGGGATTATTGCCAGGCGGCAAATTGTTCCAACCAACTAAACAAAAGTAAATAAAGCAAGTTACATGGTCGCATAAATCATTCAAATGACTATCCATCCCCACCAAATCCATAAACACATATGTTACGTAAGCATATACCCACGAACCTCATAAAGACGCCCTCCGAGGCCTGGTGGTAAGACACTTGTCTGCCGATCCGGAGGTTGCGGGTTCGATCCCCGCTGGAACCCAGATTTTTTTAGATAAGATTCCAGCCTGGTTAACACTTAGGGCCTATAAAAACATATTTCTGGTTGGTTGGAAGAGATTGCCACAAGGCAATAAACTCGCCAGGTTAAAAAAAAAAAAAAAAAAAAAAAGACTGGCAATCATACGAACATTGCTTTTCATATGAAATGAGATATCATCAATCAAAAGGAAAGGAAGGGATGGTGGAGAGGAAAGGAAAAGAAAAATCAGGAATGAAACAAACACGTTATTTTAATGACTAGAAATTTAGAGTTTTTTCAGTCACTTCTTAAAGCATGCCAAGGACGGAGCGAGTCTTATATTGGTTTGCAACTGATTCCAGAGCCTCACTGCATGGACACTAAAGGACGACGTATATAAGGGGAGTGGTGCGTTAATTGTAAAATAAAAATAAATTCTTTTCACTCTAACATTGATTGAGAAATGCTGTTCACCACTAAAGTACGTATCAGGAAAAATGGAAGAAAACTACTTTAACGCTTGTCTAACTGAATTTCACGTGACAGCAGAAACCTTAAGGTTATATGGTTACTTGAGCTTGGAAGGTGAGCGTTTTCCATTAGAAGGTAATTTTTAATATACTACAAAGTAGAATTTATAAAAAAAGGAAAATCTAGCACTGAAAAAGACATAATTCTTTTTAATTGGATTTTTATGTGCGAGTATATAACGATTTAACAACATCTGTCGTTTTGGTCTTGTTAAAAAGTAAATAACAAAATATATAATGACATAGAAGAGTTATTTACGAATCAAATAAATAAATAATATATACGCCCCTGTTAGCACATATACCAATGACTTACAGGAAAATAACGAACCCATTGTTGATTGACAACCTTTTTTTGCATCCAGTCATTATTTACAGCATTAACCCTTCCTGTCATGTGATGTGTAACTAGTACACATTGCTTCTAAAAACTTTAATATCTCTATAAATATAATAAATACTGGGTTCAGATTTTAGGTAAGATGTTGCTCCGTAATACATTTACGCATTGAATGAAAAAATAATATTAATAATAATTAGCACTTATCGGCCACATAAGAGATATTTTGTGAAAATCGGTAATAAATTCACCAATACAATCAAACGTGTGCCAGTGTGTGACGTAAGTATATTAATTCTAAAAAAACTGCTATGGGTGAGGAAGTGACGCTATTCACGTCTCACTCTCACTCTTCTTCGGTATTTGGGAACGCAAGAAATAGAATCTCAGTTCGCTCGCTTCAGTGGCTCGCGGGCTTTCGTTTGAGGTGGTTGCTTCGCCCGTTTTGTGAACGTCAGCCGATATTTTTTTTCATGTTTTCAGCAATTAAATTTCAATTATTATCACTGTTGACTTCAAATTTTATTAATTTAAGCGATTGGCTATAAATATTCTTATTTTTCCGATTTTAATCGCTCATTTTTGCATGTGTATTGTATACACAGCACCGGAACGCGCGGATTTTTTTAGCACAGGAGGAGAAAAGTTAATTAAGTTCATGGTGTCTTATTGAAGAACTGAGTAAGATATTCAATACATATTTATTTAAATTAATGGTATAGCCGAAACCATAGGTGCTCTTATGCCTCCGAATATTTGGCGTAAAAATGTCTCATATGAGGAGGGTAGTGCAGCGTGGTGCTCGAACCAGCAAACTTCTGCATGGAAGTACAGTGCATTACCACGCGGTTTTTAATCCATATAATAATATAACTATTTATAAAGCGCTATTTGGAGAGCAGATTCTCCTCAAGTGCACTCTAATTCAGGATGGGAACGCTCTATTATTGATAGATTGGAAATATTATAAAGTAAAAATAGAAAAGTTGACTGTAAGGATACGCAGATAGTGGTTGTATCCATAAGATAGGTACTTTCCTACTCTGTATATGTCCAGAAAAACATATTTTGTACGAAAATTGCAGAAAAATTGCCAAGAGAAGACGAGCTACAAACAATTTTTGTTGATCTTACAATATACATAAGTAATCATTTGTCTTTAGGTGTAGTGTTGTGTTTGTGCGGAATGTTCATATACCAGTATACATACGAGTATATTATGATTGGGTGTCGGACGTTTTATTAGAGCTTTAACCCTCCGGTTGGTCCGGGACCATTTCGATTTTTATTTGCTCACAACTTTTTCTTTGTATGTTTTAGAAACGTGATGCAACATGTATTCCAAAAAAAACATGCTCAAGCGATTAAAACCGGTATCGAAACACTTTATACAACCATTAACTAACATACAAAACCATCAAGACATACCTGCATGATCATAATAATAACAACAACCTTTTTTGAAGGTCCTTAGGGACCTTGTCACTTTTTTAACGCCGCCGCGGGGACTGTCACCGATCGGAGGGTTAAACTAAACATTGTAATTTATTTTTAACAAACACTGTTTATTCCACTTTTTTATGACGGTATAACCCTACCGGTTTCAAGGCTTTCCCCTCATCTTCAGGGGAGCGCAAACAAGACTAAATGCTGTTCGAACTGGCACCGATATAGACACTTCAACGGTTGGAGGCGGGGGGGGGGGGGGGGGGGGGTGAGAGGAAGGCTAGGTATAATTTCGGCAAAATAGTTAATAGATATATTTTATAAAATAAAATATATCTATTAACTATTTTGTCCATATGCAAATTAACGAAAACGGCGATATCTATGCATATGTTTGAATATATACAAATTACTAATAGGAAAAATAATAAACTCATTATTGATGGACAACCTTTTGTTTATTGTACATAGACAGAGATTATTTACGGTGTTGAATTGACAAACTGTGCTATCAAGAGCGTCGTTACTCGCACACGGAGTGACCTTATTAAACGTATTTTCTAATATTCTTTTTTTTCCATATCACGGTTAATAAATTGAGATTGAACGCGTTAATAGATTTTATGTTATAACTGAGCAACATTACAGGGAGGCATGAATAATAATTGTTCATACTTTTTATGTTTAAACTATTACATATTTGTTTTTTTCTTACATTAATCATGAACATTGAATTCAACCAACATCAAATGTAAAATAAAATAAATAAATACGCCTTCATGAGTTTTGTGATTTTAATTCTAAATAATTATCTGGCCAATGCCATGTTGTTTTATAATCTCGGCCTGCGAGCTTAACTGGTAAGACACCTACTCGTATCATCCGGTTTGAAGGTCCGGGTTCGATTTCGATTGGAAAAAGTTTCCAGTCTAATTGTCACTTAACGCGTTTCAACCCTATTTGAGGAGGTAACATTAAAAAAATATCATGTCCACCGGATACAAAAAATGAGTTGATAAAGCAGATTTTTTTCTTATCGATGGTACGGAGCCGTTTAACATTTTCATTTCAATGAAAAAAAGCACATAAATCATTTTAAAATCATAATAAAAAACAAGTTTTTTTTAAAAAAGAATCTTGTCCAGGCTTCAAACCAATCAAAAAAGATCACGTCCGAATTGACCAATCATAGCTTTCCGATTGTGTCTAACTTCATACCAGTTCACCAGCAACTGTCAGATTTAAATCGTACGTGCAGTGTAATGTCATTATACAGCTTTATCTACCTATGTTACATATATTAATAGTTTCATAGTAATATTTCTTCTTATTTTGTAACACTTGACTTATTTTATTTGATTAAATTAAAAATAAATTACTCCACCCAATTATTTTTTGTATAATATTTTTGAAATCGAACAAAAAACATCATAACCCAGACCTGTTCAATAAAAAAAGATTAAAGTAGAATTGTTCACTCAAAAAGGATCATGTCCATATTTTAAACTAGAATAACTATTTCAATTAATATGATTCGATTTTAAACAACAAATCAAGTCACCTTAAACGATTTTAAGGATTTCAAATATTTTTACAATGAATTATTATGTCACATATTTTTAACGCAAACAGTTTTTTTTTTTGCGATTTCCCAACATTCTGATTTGGTGACAATGTTATTTTTTTTAATATTACCTCATCCTTTCTGATTGTTTGGAAAATATAGCGTTTGCTGTCCAAGACTCATAGGAACAATGGGAGCGAGGAAATGAGAAAGCGCAAGTATACCATATATCCTGGTCGCCTTTTCGTGTGGTATCCAACTTTGAGTGCCATGAACTTACTTGAAATTTTCCAAACGATGAAGTTCTGGGCGGCTCCGTACTCAGCTGAAACTTTTCTGAAAATGCTCCGAGCAAACAAGTACCTTAAACTTGGCGAAGCTGCGAAAGACGATTGGACTTCAGATATTTTCTCAAATTTGAACTATTACTTCCTTAAATTTATTTTGATTTATATTTATAGCCCGTCTACGGTGGAACCTCTATCTATCGTTTTAAAAGGGACTTATTGAAGTTAACGATAAATAGGGGAAAACAGTTGATGCGGGAGTATATGAAAGAAAATACAAAGGCAGAGCAGTAACAAGATAGAGCAATCAGGTGAAGGAAGTGACTGGGAGCAGCATGTATACTGCCATGAACATGTAAAGTGAACGAAAGAAGTGGAAACGTATCGTAGCAGCCTGCACCATCAACATCCTAAACATCACGTCTGTTAGGCCGAGGCCACACCAAAATGCTTTGTTAGGTGCTAAGCTAGATTTTACGTGACTCATATACTAGGTGACATCATGCCTGGCCACACCAAAGTGCTACGCACAAATTCATTTGACAGTTGGCAGTGGTTGAGTCAACACACGATGTCACTCTCAAAACTAACCAATTTCATTATAATTTTCCATCTTTATTTACTTTCTGTGCAACTTCATTCCAAAGTGATTTTATTACAGGTACATTTTTCTATAATTTGCTCGATGGGTTCCACAAACGCTCTCTTTTATACACAGCTGTCATTAAAACTTTCACCATCTTGTAAATTAACCGACACGTCTGTTCGCTAGGAGATTCACTCGATGACTAATCGTCATGCGACGCGGTGCGAAGCGTGCAGTGTGGCCACTGCGATAGTATGCGGTACGTTGATTCGCTAGGATATGTCGCCTAACTCGCAACATAGCTCTTAGCATCAAGCAAGGCTCCTTCCTGTGTAACCGAGGCCTTAGGAATGAGGAATGATAGGTTAGAATAACTTGAGTCGAGACACTGCCATGAAGATGATAATAATAAAAGGACAAACAAAGAAGGTCCATGGCCATGTGGTTACGTACTAGACGTCCGTGCCGGAGGTCGCAGGTTCGAACCCCGCGCTGTGCTACTCACGTCGAATGCCACAGGCATTTTTTCTATCAATTATTCTGAGGTATAAGGATACCTCCGACTTGGGTCAAATCTACTTTTTTATTGTATAAAAAATAAATAAATTATAAAGTGCAGCTTAGAGAGCATACTCTCTTAAAGGGTGCGTCAACATGGGACTAGAAACCACTTTTATTGACAGATTAAAAATATTAAAAAATAAATACACACACAAGTTGAGTAGAAGGGTAGGAGGGTAGTGGCTGCGACTATTAGATTAGGTACTTTTCAGCATCTTTATATGTTCAAAAATCATAGTAAATCATAGTAAAATCGCACAAAAATCATAGTAAATTTGGTAAGAAAATCGCAAAAAAACTTACCAAGGAAGACGAATCACAAAAAACCCTTTGTAGATCTTCCGATATGTGATAGTTATACACGTAGATAGGGCTTTAGGTGTAGTATAATATATATGCGTTATTTTTATATTAAAGCACATATTTAGATACAACCTCCAAAAAAGGGTGAAGTGCTTCCTAAAGCTGTTTACACCCTCATATCTCAAATCAAAAGTCAGTTAATTAAATAAAAATTGCTTCGAAATAAGAAATCTCTCAGATTTATTTGTATGAAAGTCTTTAAATAAATAATGGACTCAATAAAATAATTATCTCAACAATCAAAAGATGTTTTCATCGTTATATTTTATTATTTTGAAAATTGCTTACGACGGGCGAAAATTTCCCAAGAATATCCGTTGATTATTCAGCAATGTTGATTCCGCCGAAAATTTTCTTATTTTTAATTCGATCTTTCTTTATTTGGCAATGTGAAAAATGAAAATTGAAATCTGATTGAATTTGATGCTTTTATTTTAAAAAGGTCTGAAAGCAATTTTGTTTTTTTTTTCCCAGTTTATTAAAATCGCTTGCAAGAATTTTCAATAACCCATCAGGGGGGCATAAACTTACGATCATACATTTAAAAATATATATTTTAATACAACATTTTAAGCAAACGAGAAACGTAGAATTGATGCACTGAAAATGTGGTACCGTAGAAGAATGCTACGAATTCCATGGACAGCAAGGCTAACAAATGCCTCAATTCTCGAAGAACTGAGAACCACCGACAGATTGTCGACAACATGGCTTCGGTGAGTCCTTCGATTACTTGCACATTGCTCGTGACCATAGATACAGTTTGGAGAGGCTTGTGGTTACTGGAAGCGTGGAAAGATGACGCACAAGAGGAAGAATTCCAATTCGTTGGACTGACCATATGAGAGATGCAACTGGACTACCTTTTACAGCTGCCCTTCGTGTCGCGGAGTGCAGGATAGATGGAGAGTCCTCAGAAGCTATCATGGGAGTCACGATAGCTTCTAACAACACACAACAGGATGATGATGATATTATTCAATATTTTTTATACAAAATCAATCCATGAAAATATATAATTGAATTTTATTGAATGTACGTAGATGTGAGAGAAACGAAGGATGTATTTCGAGATAGCAAAGCCTGGCGCCTTATCATATCGGCCTATGACAGGAAAATAGCGGGATAATATATACGGATAGTAAAAAATACCACATTGGCCTTTTCTGAAAAAACGACGTCCAGCGGGAACCGAACCCCAAGTGAGACGATTTGTGTCTTACCAACACAGTTGCGGAGTTATTCACAAAATCCAGGAACATAAATAGCGCTGTTTTTACAGCCTCTCGCCCAAAAAGGCGCTTTAATAATTGATTATAATTAATAATCGGCATCTCTCGAATTCCAAAATAACAATACATTTAGATTAAAAAAGACTTCAACGAGTCAAGGGGGCATCGTTACTGTCAAGTCGACCACGGTGTTGTATTTTTCTTTTACTGCCTCACATTAGATCGCAACCAATTTGAACTTAATATTCAGTTTGAGGTTAAAAATTCAAATTCTGTTTCTTCTTCTTCATCTTATTTTAGACCTGTTGGCCTGTTATGGTCCTGCATCATTATTTGCCTCTTACGACGTCGACTGCCAGCTGTCTTTCCATTTTTTGGGAGGTCGTCCTGGAGGTCAGCTTGCTTGGAGGATACTGTCCCTGGCAATTCTTACGGCTCTTGGTTCCGCCATTCTGGATACGTGTTCGTTCCAGAACCTTCTTCTCTGTCGTCCCCATCTGACAATATCTTCAACTTCGCACGTTAAAATCAAAATTCAAATTCAATCTTAGAAAAGGATTAAACAATTTGACATGATTGGGGAAAAAAATGTTTACACATTGGTTACATTATTTATTTATAAAAACAATTTTTCGTTGAATAAAAACGCGATGGTTTACAAACCCTGGTCGGTGATGAAAGTCAAACAGAGCTTTTTCAATTTATTACCCCCAATTTAATCTGCGAGTACCGCACGGCAAACCCCTCTCCGCTACGGCAGAGATGTATGAGAGGAGTTATAGATCATTGAGGATTTCCCTGCTAGGCTTCGCTCTGTCCACTTTGTGGCAATTTCATATCCGTCATTGGAAAGAAAATATTCAAAGGAAAATAAAATGGGAAAAGGTCGGTTATTGTGTTTGGGATGCAGTCAAACGGTTTTTTTTTTCTTCAATTTAGAATAAATAACATTATTTTCCGATTTTTCAACAAAGTTTAACGACTCAATAACTTTGTTGGATACTAAAGAAGACCTCGGGGCTGTATTACTTTTGATTTTTATAGCAAATATATGAGTATCGAGAATCGATTTTAGAATAAAATTTTATAAATACAAATACTTTTGAGGTCTGCATATTACTAAAGCCTGCAATAATAATAAAAAATATTATATTTTTTTATTCACCTTGCACGGATTTCTCCTGTTACACAAAGAGGCTCTAACTTCTAGCGTTAGCTTATTCGTTAGGAATAATATCAGCCAGGATTCTTCTCATACTGCTAGGCGGTACCAAAAATATATCAACAGTGTCATTCAGTTGGTTCAATATCTCTATACCACGCGTGACTGAGTGATATTCGTCCTATAAGTTGGTATGTAGAACAGAGGGTGATTCCTTGCACGGCTATATTTATTAGGTACATATGAACTTAGCGCTTCTAGAATCGCGGGACAGTTAAAGCAACCTTGAAAAACCTTTAGTAGGAATATCGCAATGGATTCTTGCCTTCTTGTCTCGAGGCTTCTATTATATAGTTACCACCGTGAGAAGTTCGACATGGTGAGCATATTTTGAATAATCGCCCTTTGTTCTGTACCATAGATATCTGACGTTTTTTTTTGTATTTGTTCTATATTTTAGCTGGTGAGGAGCCCAAACTGTAGACGCATATTCTAATTTGGTTCTAACTAGATACTCGTAATTATATAAGTTTCGAAGGATATAATTTATTTAGTGCCATGAATAGGTCAATTCTCCTCACGAACGCTCTAACGTGGGACTCGTAACCAGTAATATTGACAGATTAAAAATATGACAAAATAAATATATGTATAAATTAAGTGTAGAGATAGGAAGGTAGTAGCTGCGGCCATTATATTAGGTAATTCCTAGCATCTGAATATGTTCTGAATAATATATAGAAAACCGCTGAAAACTTGGCAAGGCTTGACGAACTACAAATATTTGTAGATCTTCCGATGTGTTATAGTAACACATTGAAATTTTAGATAAAATAATACCATTTTTTGGAAAGTTATATCACTTAATAACCCTTTAACGCACATCTTTCGCCTCTTCTATATCCATACAACTTCTCATACAACTCCGACGATTTATTTGACATTTTTACGTTTCCTTCTTTTTATATATCGTGTACTTGATTCAACATATTTTCTTAGTCTTTCACTACTACGCCTTTTTCCCGCCATTTATTTGCTGTGTAAGTCTTTCCATCTTCATTTCAGAGTGTTCTTCCATATCTGATGGTATTTAACACATCAGCATCATGTTCGCATTCATCCCTAATTACAACATTCTGTATTCTGTCATACATTGTGACCCCATGTATTCTTCTTAGTACACGCATTTTGATAGCATTTATTCGGCTCCTTCAGTTGTTTTCACTACCACTATACAATTAAACACAATTTACTGGTTTCCTCGTTACCGAATGAATAAGCAATTCACATTTTTGATACAACATACATATATGTGATGTATTTCTGACACTTTATTTCTCAAACTCAAGAATCAAAAGAATATCATAAAATTAAATGGTGTTATAATTTAACCGTTTATCAGCCTCTCAATTCCTTGAATCATTTACTTTCCTTAAGTATCAATACCCTGCATTTTTTTCCTCTAATCGTCTCCAAATGCCCCATTTCCCATCGCAATGGCTCTATTGAATACCGGGAACGCCTCAGGGTAGAGGTGAAAAGTCTCCGTATCACGTGTGGATACTCACAGTTAGCAAGGCACAAGAATGCGGTATGGTTTTTATCATTAAAGAATCTGGTCTTCACATCTTCAATTATAGAATCACAAGTAAAAGGAGAAAATTTCAAGATGGACAGGCATCATCAGTAACTAATGATAATTTCCATGCCCTGTGTTTATTAACCCTTCCCTCCCTGTGATGTGTAACTAGTACACATTGCCTCTAAAAACTTAAATGTCTCTATAAATATAATAAATACTGGCTTCAGATTTTAGGTATTCCTCCGTAATACATTAACGGATTGAATGAAAAAAATAATATTCACAACAATTAGCACTTATCGGCCACATCAGAGATATTTTGTGAAAATCGGGAATAAATTCACCAATACAATCAAACGTGTGTAGTATTATATATTCATTCTAAAAACCGCTATGGGTGAGGAAGCGACGCTATTCACGTCTCACTCTACTTCGGTATATGGGAACGCAAGAAATAAAATCTCAGTTCGCAATTGTGTTTCTTTGTTCGAGGTATAACAGTCCGAGACTGAGTCCCGTCTCAGTTCTCAGTAGCTTTGGGGCATCCGTTTGAGGGGGTCTCTTCGCCCGTTTTGTGAACGTCGGCCGATTTTTTTTTCATGTTTTCAGCAATTAAATTGCAACTTTTATCACTTTTTACTTCAAATTTAATTAATTTAAGTGATTGGCTATGAATATTCTTATTTTTCCGATTTTAAATCACTCATTTTTACACGTGTATTGATGTGTATTGAATACACGGCACTGGAACGTGCGGATTTTTTTAGCACAGGAAGGGAAACGTTAAAACCCTTTTTTTTTATTGGATTTAACTAAATTTATTATTATTTCCTTTAATTTATATCGAAAAGATCACTTAACCATCACCACACTTAATCATTCACCACACAAGAAATTAATCGAGACTTGAACACAAAACATATTTATATATAATACCAAGAATTAAAATCTCAATTACTTGTATTCATCTCATGCATAGTTCCATCCTGTCAACAGGTTAGTTGAAATATTACTAATATATGGAAAAAATAAAGCACTCATTATTCAGTCGGTTCAGCTATAATCTTATACTCGGACACTATTGAACTAAATTTGTTCATATTACAGTCAGCTACTTAGCTTCCCTCCGTGGTTGCAGTCCTAAGACTGGTTTGCAGCAATTCCAACTCTTCTCCTCCATTCCCCCCTGTCCTGTGCGGCTCTTTTTAAATCTGTATATGTTGAGCAGCGCACGTCCACCAACAGGTCCTCCAGGTACTCTCGGCGTGGGCGTCCCCTAGAGTTTGTCCCCTCGGTCATACCCTCCATTATGGCATGCAAGAGGCCCTCTTGTCGTATTATATGACCGATCCATCTTGCACGCCTTTCGGACAGGATCCTGAGCAGGTGCCTTCCTCCTTCGATTCGTTGGAGAACCTCTTCATTTGTGATGCGGTCTCTCCAGGAAATTCCTAATAGTCTTCTATAGGACCACATCTCAAAAGCCTCTAGTCTTCGTCTATCTCTTTCGGATAGGCACCATGTCTCGCAGCCGTACATCAAGATACTCCATACATAGGTCTTGATGAGGAGTATTCTCAGTTTTAGGTCTATATTATTTGATTCTATTATTTTCGACCTTTTATTAAATGCAAGTCTAGCCTGATGTATACGGCTGTCGACCTCGCTCTTGGACCGACCGTTCCATGTTATTTTGCTCCCGAGGTAGACAAACTCCTTGGTGTTCTTTAGTGGTTTACCCGACATCACTATTCTCATCTGGTGCTGCGCTCGGCCTTAGCTATTACTGGAATATTGAAGCCGATGTGACTTCTAAATTAAGTACATTGAACAAATTAAGTCTTCTAATAGAGCGAGAGGGAACACTTAAAAATATATTCCATAGTCACAGATGAGACTATTACACCATTTAAGCTTTGTAAAAAAATACAAGATCAAAATTATTTATTTATTTATTTATTTTTTCAAAACAGGCTTAGACCAATTACTTTGAAAAATACAAGACATTAAAAAAGAAGAAAAATTACTTAGAAAAAACAATTAAAATTATATAAAATAAAAAATAATGTATATGCATACAAACGAGTATATACACACAAACATATGTTACATATATATTCAGTCACTTAAGTATGTTGATGAGTGCTTTCTAACGCGCTTAATCTAAGAAGAAAATTTACTTTTGCTTTCGGCAATGTGATATGAAATATGTCAATATCCGAAGCAGTCCCGTTCAGAAGAGTTAAGGCCCTTCCAACAGGCATAGAGGCTGGAAGACCCGTTATAGACTCGTGTCAAGTGTGAGCTAAAGGACTTTTTCACGAACTTTTTTCTATGTGGTAATTTATTCCAACCAACCAGAGGTAACTTTTTGTTATACGTAAATCGTCCATCATCGACATACATTTGAAAAGCAATTAAAAAACTATTGATTTGAAATCAGTAATGCTACTTGTTTTTTTTACGATTTTCCATCCTCCCCAGCATTCCTTACATTTTCCTTTGATGAATGATATCTCCTCTTTTGTTGTTATTTTATATTTTTCACGAATTTTATATTGTATTGTACAATTTAACAATATAATGTATTATTTATAGTTAAGGCATTAACATTGTGGAGGTTTAAAAACGTTGTAATTTGTTTTATCAAACATTGTTCATTCCACTTGATGTAATGGTATAACCCTACCGGTTTCAAGGTGTTCACCTCATCATCAGGGGAGCACAAGAGCGTTATTCGTGCTCCCCTGATGATGAGGTGAAAACTTTGAAACCGGTGGGGGTATACCGCCACATATAGTGGAATAAGCAGAGTTAGTTAAAACAGATTACAAAAATTTAACAATTTGAATATTTTTATGGCCATGAAACTTTCTTTTTTTTCCTTTTATCAGGCTGGTTAGAAGACGTTACTTATGATGCTTGGATAGATATCAAATTAAGATGAGATTATGATGTTTAACCCTAAATTTAATTTAGAAACGAATACTAAATCCTATTTAGAAAACCCCGAGGCATGATTTAAAATCCAACTGCCAGTGAGATACCACTTTTGGTTAAGGGATTAAACATTTTCAAATTAAAAAAAAAAATTATTTTAGCTCATGATAAATTTACACAACTGCCGACAAGTTTCGGGAATAGTATTTCATTTTCAAGGGTATCTGTGGTAACCAGTGGCCTAGTGGGCAATATGCTGGTCTTTCACTTGGGATTTTCAGTTCAAATTCACAAAAATAGTCAAAAAAAAAAGAAGTAAAGATATATTGATTATCGTTCTAGTAGATTAGATATAACATCGTTCTAGAAGATTAAATATAACAGTTTCTCCACGCATCATTATATTACAAAAATCGTATATTTTGCTCAAAAATCAATCTCTCAGATGTGTCGTGTTAGATAAAAGTACTCCTCGCACTCTAAGATGATTTGGGCATGTAACACGAATGAAATTAGAAAAACTAACCAAACAAATATATAGAGCGAATGTGAGTGAAAGTTGTGGTAGAGGAAAACTATGGTTAGATCAAGTGCAGGATATTTTTAAAGAAGGAAACGTAAAAATTTGAAGAAATCATAGGAAGTGCATGACGAAAGATTTATCGATGTAGAACAGGCGAAAGATTTGTGTCTAGATAGAAAAGTATTGCGCTCTGTCCTCTCTGCCTGCCTCGACAGTGAAATGACGTGATGGTATGTATGTATTTTTGAAAATATTTCACTTAAATTTATCAAGAACTCTTTATTCACGCTTTGTAAATGTCAAGGTCTCCGAAGCGTTAATTACGATAGGCTTTCAGTATCAATACCAATTCAATTAATAACTGAAAAAAAAAAACACTCAAATTGCTCGCCTCAGAAGTTCTAACATTAGCCAACGATGCTCTTAAAGGTTTGTGTCGTCCTCGAGTTTAATATTACTCTGATGGTTTTATACGAGATCATAAAATATATTGAACCAGCAAGTTGAGAAAATATAATATAATAAATAACTTACGATCGTCCTTCCGTATTCCGCCTAGGTATGAGATCAACTCTTCCCAGAAAAGATCGAATCGCTAATGATTTCCTGCATCCCTCAGAGCTCTATTTTATCGCTTCCTGTTTCCTCTTTAGCCATATTTTGCTGTCGTTTATACGTCATATCATATGATTGAACGATCAATAATTCATTTGGCTTCATATTCAGTTACTCGCCATATTAAATATTTTCTGAAAACTGAATTGAATGGAAACATTCAGTAGAACTTACCCAATAAATGTAACGTTATAAACTTATCGAAAACTTCCCTACTGACAATTCTTTGTAGGTTTTTATATTTATAAATAAAAATAATAGTTATCATCACCATCACTCCATTTTCCTAATGCGATAGGCAGAGAGTATAGATCTCCTGTTCACATATCTTTCCCTTGCATGATCTATTATAAAGTCTTCCCTTTTTTGTTTCTTTCAGAATTTGATTTGTTTAATCATGTCACGTTTTTCCAGATATTTTTAAACAGTCGATCGGAGCGTGGTTGTTATTGCGACAGGATTTTGAGTACTTAGGCTTTCAGGATGAATGACGTGTGGAAAGGATTTGTGTGGGCTCTTGAGTGTGGGTTTCTTCTTGTTGTTTTGATTTTTGTTGTTTTGTATTTGTGTTTCTGTATATTTTTGTGTTAATTTTTATTCTTATGATTGTGTGCGGTATATTATAGGATCATCATTTTTGGTTTTATTTGTGTTTCATTTTGGGTTCATTTTTGGTTTTACTTTTGTTTTTGTTTTTATTCTTATGATTGTGTGCGGTATATTGTGGGATAAAAAGTTTGGTCTTTCTGGAGTGATGGTGTGTGAAAAGTTTGATTCCGCATGATGTTTCCAGTTGTAATTGAGTGTCACTGTTTGTCAGGTTGATGAGAACGTGCAACGGGGTTTTGTTATTGTGTAATCAAAAATCGGAAAGAAGTATCGATTTATTTTTTCATGCTCAATATCATCAGTGAGATACAGGCAAAAGCCTAGTTTACTGGGGATACGACAAATGAAAGGCGACAAACCCAGATCCATTAAAATAATGTATGTCTAAATTAAATTGCCTGTTGTTTTTTCGCAAATGATGTATATTTCTTGTCATGTGTAATAATAAATAAATAAATAAAATAAATTGTTGAAATTCAAGTTATTTTGTTTAATGCATGAGTTCATCAGTGAAATCAATTCCGAATTTTTAACATAGTCCTTACTATTGTCATTTACGATATTTTTTGCTCACTCTAAGGATCTCCTGAAGATCTCTTGAAGATCTCCTGAAGATTCTGGTATACTTGGATAGAGATTAGTGACATCAAAGGATACTAGTTTAGCATTATGAGGCATTTCTATCTTTTTTAGTTTATCAATTAATTCTTACATATCAGTAGTAACGGAAATAAATTGGACAGATTAGAGACGCTAGAAATTTCTAAGTCAGTGCATCGAGGTGAACATCTGGCAAACACATATATCCCAAGAATCTGTCCGCTGCTCGCCGAGGCCATTCCATGCCTCCCTCAACCCCCTGTCCCCAATCCGAATGTTTACCGTTAGAAGTGTGTATCTCGGTACCAATTCGAATATAATTTAGTATTGTTTGTGCTCCCCTGATGATGGGGTGAAAGCCTTAAAACCGGCAGGGTTATACCGTTACAAAAAGTGGAATAAACAGTGTTTGATTTAACAAATTACAATGTCTTTAAACCTCCACGATGTTAATGCTTTAACTATAAATAAAAAAATAATGTAAAGTTTTCTCTCCATGTATTGTTTCTATC
The DNA here is from genome assembly GCA_949825065.1 of Odontocerum albicorne. NCBI lineage: Eukaryota > Metazoa > Arthropoda > Insecta > Trichoptera > Odontoceridae > Odontocerum > Odontocerum albicorne. Next base: position 34,419,224 of record OX463858.1, read on the forward strand.
CTATTCTGAGATTCATTTCTTTACAATTCTATCATAAATTATTACAGATTTCAAGTTTTATTCTATAAACAAATTTTATTCATCGTTTTGTTGAAAATAGCTTTAAAATATTATGTTTTATATAAAGATAATCAACGCCGATATATAATAGTAAATGTAAGACCTTTGCAATACACCTCAAATGTATAAGTAGACTCAAGATAACTTCCTGAATATACTTGATAGAACATTAAAACTGTTATTTTCAGCTATATTCCTACCTGGAACCCTTTCAGGGGAGCCCATAATTAGCACATTTTTAGCGAAGACCAGATAATCCTGTCAACCCTTCACGGCTCCTCGCGTCAATAATTACTTTATCTTCATCCCGTAATATCCCGAAATCACCCATTCTGGCAGGTATGCCCTTTGAGGGGATCTGGCAGGTAATAAGGTCAAGAGACTGGAATCGACTGAGGCCCTTTGTTAAGAAGAATTCTTGATTTTTGCGAAATATTAAGATGAGAAGACGTCGCCGAATATTAGCGCATTATGATAATTCATACCAATATCTGACATTAGTGTATGTTATGTTTAAGGATTGTGGGAAAAAGTACAAAACTTTTAGAAAAAAAATTGGCCAATGTGGGTCTTAGAACCGTTTTGGTTATTCCATTTTCATTGTACTATAATTAGTTTTACTGTACACCTTGATAAATTTATTACGGTGTGGCATTTTTTTCAACCTTTAACCCTTCCTTCCCTGTGATGTGTAACTAGTACACATTGCTTCTAAGAACTTTAATATCTCTATAAATATAATAAATACTGGGTTCAGATTTTAGGTATTCCTGCGTAATACATTTACGCATTGAATGAAAAAATAATATTAATAATACTCGTAATAAGCACTTATCGGCAACATCAGAGATATTTTGTGAAAATCGGGAATAAATTCACCAATACAATCAAACGTGTGACAGTGTGTGACGTAGGTATATTCATTCTAAAAACCGCTATGGGTGAGGAGCTACGTTATTCACGTCTCACTCTCACTCTACTTCGGTATATGGGAACGCAAGAAATTGAATCTCAGTTCGCTCACATCTCTCCCTTAGTAACCAGCGAGCTTTCATTCGAGGGGGTCGCTTCGCCCGTATTATGAATGTCGTCCGATGTGTTTTTTTATGTTTACAGCAATTAAATTTCAATTATTATCACTTTGACATCAAATTTAATTAATTTAAGCGATTGGCTATGAATATCCTTAATTTTCCAATTTTAAATCGCTCATTTTTACATGTATATTGATGTGTATTGAATACACATCACCGGAATGGGCGGTTTTTCTTTAGCACAGGAAGGGAAAGGTTAATATAGCTTTATTTAAAATATCCAAATATATGTATTTTACTTTTTTTTTGTATTTTTTATAAACCATTTCTTGTTTACGCTCCCCTGAAGATGAGGTGAAAGCCTTGAAACCGGTAGGGTTATACCGTCATAAAAAAGTGGAATAAACAGTGTTTGTTAAAAATAAATTACAATAAACCATTTCGTTGTACACAGTAGAACCTGGTGGTTTTATAACCGTATACCAGTCACGTAACCAACAAGAAAAATATTTGAACAAGCCTAAATGGAAAACTATATACATTTAATCAAAATCGGGATGCCAACAGGAATCGAACTCGTAACCTCTTGACTAGACAACAGGTGTCTTATCAATTTGTCTAATAAGTTGTTGCCACTGAATCCGATTCAGGATGGATGGGTGAAGAGTGTTGCCCCACTTTCTTCTCCACCATCCATACCTTTCCTTTTGATTGATGATATCTCACTTTATATCAAAAATAATGTTCGGGTGATTGCCCGTCTTTGTGGGGTTCGTGAACGTGTGCTCACGTATAGTTTATGGATTTCGTGGGGATGGATAGTCATTTGAATGATTTATGCGACCACGTAACTTGCTTAATTTACTTTTGTCTGGTTGGTCGGAAGAGATTGCTGCCTAACAATAAGCCCGCCAGGTTGTATTTGCAATAAAAGTATTAAATAAATAAAACTAAATAAAAAAGGAGACAAATAAAACACTCTTCGAATTGTCTTTGGCCTCCAAATATTCCATCCAAATACCAACTATCATTATTCATCCACTAAAAAAAGTATTGGTAACGTCAATCAAAGTTCGAAACCATTTCTCTGTTTCAGACACTCGATTTCCTTTTCAATTTTGCCTCCAAAGTGTTCTTCGTTGTTCCAGCACCCACATCACTATAAACATAACGCGCAAAATTTACGCAAAAAAGATCCAACTGAAAAAATTATCTTATTTCTTTATTTATAGAGAAGGTATATTTTTTTGATTAAACATTGGGTGTTAACATAAGTTGTGTCCGTTTTTTTTCCAAATTTAAAAATGAGCACCAAAAGTAAAACAAAATGGTAAAGGTTAACTAGTGTTTGCTTAAGATATTGTGTTTGCTTTTACGTTACATATAATATTATTTTATTTGATTACAAGCCTTCAAAATGGAATGTCAAGTAGACGAAAGTAAGCATTTTCGACACCTCTTTCTGTTCGCGTTCAATCGAGGGAATATAACTGTTCGCGATATTTGCGAAGTGTACGGTAAAGATGCTATGAATGAAAGGACAGCTCGTCGATGGTTTTTGTGTTTCAAAGACGGTAATTTCGACCTGAAAGACATGGAACGTTTCGGACCTCGCGCTGTCGGTTTCCACCTTTTCTTGTCGCTTTCGAACAATTTGCGCGGCCTTTCCTTCAATAATGACGTCGAATTGCGGACATGGTTGGACGAACTCCTCGAGTCAAGAACGGGTGGTTTTTATCGCACAGGCATTGAAAAACTTGTAGAACGTTGGCAAGAAGTTGTAAATAATGAAGACGAATACATTATTGACTAATTTGTTGTAATTTTTTTTATTGTGTCCTCTTGTTCTCTTTGTTTGAAAAAAAAACGGACACAACTCAAGTTAACACCTAAAATATATAGGAAAATTAAGTATCCTTTGCAAATCACGCCAATATTTACTAAATATAAGTTTAAAAACCAACATATGCTCACAACGTCGAACTTCTCACGGTGTGCAACAAATTTTAGGGATATGGGTTTATGTATGTGTTTTTTAAGTGAATTTAAATATATTATGTACATACTATGTTATTATCAATATACTCGTACCTATATTTATTTAAATATTTATATTGCCCGTTTATTAGATAATTTAACAGTACTAATATCCTTCGAAACTTACATAATTATCTAATTAGAACAAAATTAGAATATGCATCAGCAATATGATCTCCTCATCAGCTCAAATATAAGAATAATATAGACCAAATACAAAAAAAATCCTCAGATATTTATGTCACAGAACAAAGGGCGATTACTCAAAATATGCTCACCATGTCGAGCTTCTCACTGTGTGTAACTATAGAAGTCCCGAAACAAGAAGACAAGAATTTATTGTTATATTCCTACTTAAGGTTTTTCAAAGTTGCTTTAACTGTCCCGCAATTCTAGAAGCACTAAGTTTATATGTACCCAATAAATATATCCGTGCAAGGAATCACCCTCTGTTCTACATACCAACTTACAGAACGAATATCATGGCTGAACACTCAGTCACGCGTGATATAGAGATCATAGTATAAATAGGGCAAAACCCATACGATGGTTGTCGTCAAAGAAAGAATACGAGAATTGAATTTTGAATACAAGAGAGCGAGAGAGGAATACTTGGATTCTCTCCGAAAGTAATTCGAAATTTGAATCTCGGTGGGTCCGTGATACTGAACGAATTTTGAGTACCTAGCTAACAATTTTTGAACCGGTATAAAAGGGGACGATGTATAAATGATATATATAAACAAATTTTATATTTATGCATATATATTTTCATAAATGTAGAATTTGTTTTACTTCCGTGAATATTTCACGGGTTGCAACTAGTATAGAGATATTGAACCAACTGAATGACAGTGTGGATATATTTTCGCAATATGAGAAGATTAGCAGTATGAGAAGAATCCTGATTGTTATTAATCCTAACTAACAAGCTTACCAGAAACAGAAGCAGACCATCTTTGTATAACCGGGGAATTCCGGGCAAAGTAGATGTGTTGATTTTTTTTAAGATATATTAAAAAAAAACACATTGCACGACACATACGCATGAACGAATAGACAAGATTAATTAAATAACAAATAACGTAGTATTTTTTCAGATGATGCAAGAATTAAGAGACAAAGATGTTGATCGGCGTGTAACCAACCAAAGGATTGGCGTGTAACCAACCAAAGGATCGGCGTGTAACCAACCGTAGGATCGGCGTGTAACCAACCATAGGATCGGCGTGTAACCAATCATAGGTTCGACGTGTAACCAACCAATCATAGGTTCGACGTGTAACCAATCATAGGTTCGACGTGTAACCAACCATAGGATCGACGTGTAACCAATCATAGGTTCGACGTGTAACCAATCATAGGATCGGTGTGTAACCAACCGTAAGATCGGCGTGTGTTCAACCATAGGATCGGCGTGTAACCAACCATAGAATCGGCGTGTAACCAATCATAGGTTCGACGTGTAACCAACCATAGGATCGGCGTGTAACCAATCATAGGTTTGACGTGTAACCAATCATAGGATCGGCGTGTAACCAACCGTAGGATCAGCGTGTAACCAACCAAAGGATCGGCGTGTAACCAACCATAGGATCGGCGTGTAACAAACCGTAGGATCGGCGTGTAACCAGCTATAGGATCGGCGTGTAACCAACCACAGGATCGGCGTGTAAACAACCATGGGATCGGCGTGTAAGTGACCATAGGAAACAGTAAATAGGGTATTTAAACACATATACTCGAACCGGACAATATTAAAATCTGCTAAGATAATCCACAACAGTATTTTAATACCAACTTTGATGTATGGGAGTGAAACGGGGACGTGGAAAAATAATGAAAGAAGTCAACTTATTGCTGTAGAAATGCATGGGGGGAGGATGTATGACAGAACGCTTTTTTTTTATTAAACAAAGTAAATTAGTAAACATTTGTCAAGGCTATACCTATATACCTACACATTTATTACTTAACTAATCTTAATTATATGTTATAATTTATGAACTTACTTAATCTTATTTTCCTACATATCATTTTATTTTATTTTTTCAATCTTAATATATGGGATCTTAGAAATAATAAACACCTACATACTACTTATAACTAGATAACAATTCTTACACTAATTATTTAGCAAAAACAAGTCCACTCGTTCAGGCTACTAGAATGCATTAGGGATGACTGTGAATATGATAGGATGATGTGCTGAGTAAGACGAATAACAGAAATCTGAAGTGGTTTGGGCATGTGGAACGAATGAATTAAGAAAAAGCAAATGTGAGTGAAAGGCTTAGTAGAGGAAGATAAAAGATAGTGTTATTGGATTAAGTGAATGATACTTTAAACGAAGGAAAAGTAGAAAATCATAGAAATGGAAGTCGAATAAGAAGGTATTTTGACGTGGAAGAAGCTAAGGATGTGTGTGGAGATAGGAAAGTCTATTTTGCTATCTTGCCAAAGAAATGGCGTGATGGTATGTATGTATGTTAAATTATAAAAAGTACATTCAAGTTAAAATGTAAAAGTCATGATATACGATTGAGGAAATGTTGGAGAATGGCTCTCCTCGACTCAATAATATTACATTAAAAATATTCACTAAACCTGATATGCAAAACCCAATGGTTGCATTCTCACGAGTGATGAGCTATACATACAACTGTCGTCAATAAATTGCACTTGACATATTTGATTTATAAATAGTTCCGCTTGTTTCTAACACGAGCGTGGAAATTAATTTGAGTGAAAATATCGTAACGATATTTAGAATCACTTTATGCAGAAACATAAAATTGAATATTATTATTTTCTCAGTGTTTAAGAACGTGGGTGTAATTCAATAAAATATCGTAGTCAAGCAAATCACGTGGGATGCTAAGACAAATATTTAATGTATCTAAAATTTACTCTGCAGTTTTTCAATTATATAGGAATTAAAAAGACGTAAACCTAAACATTTTTTATGAATAAAAAAGAAAAACCCTTAAAAAGGGGAGGGTGAATTGTATTTATAATACAATGGCAATTTATATAGAGCCGTTTAGAAAACAAACTCCTCACTTTCAAACCCGCTATTATTGACGAATTAAAAAATATTACCGAAAAATTTTTAGCGCAAGAACAGGAAGGTGGAGACTGCGGCATTAGATTAAGTAATTCCATGTATTTGCACGTGTTGGAGGTAAAAAAACCATAGAAAACTTACCAAGGGAAGATAAACTACTAAGAAACATTTGTAGATATTTTGATATGTGATAGTAATACATTGAGCTTTAGGTGTAGTGTGTAATGTTTATATAATATTATATATAACCATCAATTTTGATAAACCCTCCTTAAAAAGGGTTGTTTTCAAATATATTTATAATAGGATGGTATGCACGGCCTTCATACAAACAAAATATGTATGAGTGCTAGGAAACAGTGAATTGGTGATCTATTATCTCTGCCTACCTAATTAGAGATATAGTGTAGTGGTGATGATAATACTTTTTATGTATATTTTTTAAGTGCTCTTTTCGACTTTGAAAACGTATGCAGGTTCTTGCCAAAAAAAGTGATTGGTTGAAACTAGATTCAAAGAATAAATCGATATCAAAACTTTTTCAATATCTTACATGGTTTAGTCTTCAGGCTGTTTTTTTTCTAGTCCATGTAAGTTCGAGTGTGAGATGAAACGTAAAATTTGTATATTCGATAACTTTTTGGTTCTATGTGATCCGAAAATGCCAGTAAAGTTAAAAGGAAAAGTATACCAAACGATTGTCAGACCCGCACTCCTCTATGGATCCGAATGCTGGACGATGTATACCTCTTACTCTAGGCAAATAGAAACTGCTGAAATGCGCATGCTAAGATGGTCAGCAGGTGTGTCCCTAAGAGACAAAATAAGAAGCTCACGCATTACTGGAAGCCTGGGTGTTACAGACATCAACAGCAAGATGGAGGAGAGGCGATTGAGATGGTATGGGCACGTTGGACGCAGAGCACCTGACAACTGGTCTCGATTGATTTATGATTTTGTGACATCATGATACCCGCCAAGACAACTGGTCCCGGTTGATTTATGATGTTGTGACGTCATGATATCCGCCAAGACATCTGGTCCCGATTGATTTATGATGTTGTGACATCATGATACCCGCCAAGACAAATGGTCCCGGTTGATTTATGATGTTGTGACATCATGATACCCACCAAGACAACTGGTCCCGGTTGATTTATGATGTTGTGATGTCATGATACCCGCCAAGACAACTGGTCCCGATTTATGATGTTGTGACGTCCTGATACCCGCCAAGACAACCAATATACATAGTATACATTGTAAGGACACATACAACGGCTGTCGCCAAAGAAAGAATACTAGAATTGAATTTTGAATACAAGAGAGCGAGAGAGGAATACTTGGATTCTCTCCGAAAGTAATTCAAAATTTGAACTCGGTGGGTCCGTGATAAATGAAAAGATGGAAACTATACTGAAAGAATTTTAAATACATAGCTAACAATTTTTGAACCGGTATAAAAGGGGACGATGTATAAATGATATATATAAACAAATTTTACATTTATGAATATATATTTTCATAAATGTAGAATTTGTTCTACTTCCGTGAATAGTTCACGGGTTGCAACTAGTAAGGTAATATTTGTGTAAAATGTGCTCATTTCACTAAAAAACAGGTGAAAAATAGAAAAAAATTATTACCGATAACTTGAACTAAAAATGTACAAAATTGTTCGCAGTTGTACGAAAAAATACGCTTCTCAAAGGATTGGTTAAATTACAAGGTAGAAAAGTATTAGAAATTTGATAATCCACTTTGATTTTACAAAGTTATTACTTCTAGAGTAAAAACACATATTTAAATTTTTTTGTCTTTATTTTTAAAAAGAAAAAATATGTGAAATGCCCTTTTTACGATTTGTAAACCGTACACAAAGACGTTCGTGATCAGAGTCGCTGAACATATTCCACAATATATGAAGAGGTGGCAGTAAAATAAAGGACATCATAAAGATTGGATAGCATTTTAGCGGCATTTTCTTTTATGCGAAAAAATATAAATCCTTTAAAATGTGGGTTTTATATTCTTCTTCATTCTAAATGCGTTCCCCTACGCGGGGTCGACTTTTTGATTTCTCTCTCTACAGAGTTGTGTGTCATGAACAAGGTCCCTGGTCACTTTTAGCGCTCGTATATCTACGTTTTCTCTCATCTAAAATCGGCCAACAGACTCTTCGGGTTTTTCAGCGATGTGTCCGTACCACCGCAATCTGGTGTTTCTCAGTTAATCATTTATGAATGCCACTTTGAAACTTTATCTTTATGTTCGTTGCCATGCACTAAGCAGAAAACATAGGGTGATAATGCACGACAGAATATGGAATGAAGTGATTAAGAATGAATGTTAACTAAAGGCTGATGTGTTGAGTAAGATGGAGAATAGCACTCTGAGATGGTTAGGGCACGTGAAACGAATGAATGGAGAAAAAAGAACAATCTCAATGAGAACCAAATAAAGAAAGACTGAAGAGACCCATGCAAAGGGCCATTTTATAAAGCCCCGTTTAGAGAGCAAACTCTCCTCAAGGAAGCTCTTAACTCGGGAGCAGCACCCAAACGAACCATGTATACAAGTACCCGGCGATAAATAATACACATCGAGCTTAAGAAAGAGACTATCGCTTTGTAGAGCGTCGTCTCTGTCGCACGGACAGTTCGCGCATCGTGCGACAGAGACGACGCTGTACAAAGTGACAGTCTCTTTTTTAAGCCCGATGTGTATTACTAACCGCCGCGTACTATACTTTCCTTGCATACGGTAAAACAATGTGAGATTTTTGTCATACGGCAACTCTCTCCAATAACCACAAATATGTTTAGGAGGCTTTAAGGGAAAGTGAGACTAAAAACCTTTAATGATATTGTAAAAAAAATATGGGTTCAAGGGAAAATCGAACCCGCAACCTTCGAGTGAAAAAAGACGTCTTACCAACTAGGCCATGGAAGTCGTCATCATTCCGATTGAAGAAAGCCTCGGGATATGAGGTAGAATGAAAACCATTTTTAAAATAAATTGAGTTTTAACAGGAATCGAAATCGTAACCCCCGGGTTGGAGGATAAGGGTCTTACCGACAAGGCCTGCTTTTGTCACATGTAATTATAGCCACGTATACTTAATAATGTATTTATAGCCATGTATACAAAACCAATAAACGTAGATGGAAAACCGCTAGAACTTGTCCAGGAATATGTGTATCTGGACCAACTTATTTCCTATGTAGGTGGTATATCAGAGGAAATAGCACGAATGACAACACTAGCGTGGAGATCATTTGGACGTTTGAACAACATCTTCAAAAGTTATCTCCCAATATCCTTGAAGCGAAGTGTTTACAACCAGTGTATTCTCCCAGTTCTTACGTATGGCTGCGAGACATGGACACTCACAGTAAATAACAAACAAAAGCTCCAGACCGCACAAAGGGGCATGGAGAGATGCATGTTGGGATATACTAAAAGAGACCGTAAACGAAACACCTGGATTGACAATATATCAAAGGTAGAAGACGTTATAAACGTGTGCAAAAGAATGAAGTGGCAATGGGCAGGACACTTAGCCAGAATGTCAGACTACCGATGGACATCTCAAATAATCCAATGGTACCCAAGATGCATAAAGAGGCCCAGAAGAAGACCGAAAGTACGCTGGATAGATGAAATCAGGAAGCATGGTAGCATCACATGGCATCAACGAGCAAAAAACCGAACTATTTGGAGTCAACTTGGGGAGACCTTCATCCAGCAGTGGATCGACCCTGGTTGACAATGATGATGGTGATTATGATACTAAAGAATAAATAAAATATCAATGTATGAAATTTTATCTTACAAATAATCTATTATGTTGGTTTATATTATATTATACATACATTCATGTATGACCGATCTTATATATCACATATACCCAAAAGACTCAAACAATGTAGAATATTGTTTGGATCTTTTTCGCATTTATTCGTCAGTATAATAAACGATCTCTGGCGCCGATATTATTGCTTTGGAATGGGAAATTTGTGGGAAGAATTCCAGTCGTATTGTTTATGGTCATTAGAAATTCCTGTTACCATTGTGTTCATTCCATTTCAATAATTTCTTATAACTTTTTCAGAAATGGAAGATCCTAATAGGGCGTCTAATAGAATTATCATTTAATATCTTTAATTTCTTATTTCATACTTGGGAGTTATTATTTTTTATTCGAAAAGAAACAAATAAATAATATACATTAATAAATAAATTACTTATTATCAAACCTTAGTAACACATACATACAAACCATCACGTAATTTCTGTGTCGGAATTATAATAACAATTTTATTTTATTTATTTTTACACATGACAAGAAATATACATAATTTGCGAAAAAAAAACAAGTAATTTAATTTGGACACACAATTTTAACGGATCTGGGTTTGTTGCCTTTCATTGTTCGTGTCCCCAGTAAACTAGGCTTTTGCCTGTATCTCACTGAAATAAAAAATATAAAACAATAAAATGATAATTTATATAGTGCCGTTTAAATTGCAGACCATCCTCAAGGGCGCCCTTAGTCTGGAATCGAAGTCACTTATATTGATAAATTTAAAATATTACAAAAAAAAAACAAAACGTTGATTTTTAGTGGCTTTGGTCATTAGATTAGGAACTTTTCCGCATCTGCATATGTTGAGAAAAACATATTATGTAAAAAACCACAATTGTGATAACCATGGAATAGGTAGAGAGGATAAAGTGCCAGACTTTCCTATTGCGACAGATATCTTCCTGCCCCTCTACATCCATAAACCTTCTCAAACAGCTCCTACAATTTCTCTGACTTTTTACATTTCCTATCATTCACTTAATCTAATCATACTTTCGTTGGTCTTTTTGTACCACATATTTACATTTGCACTGTATATTTGTTTTGTTGATATTTTTAAATTCATTCCACCTGCTCAAACCATCTTAGAGTCCTCTTTTTCATCTAACTCAACACCTTAAATTCACATTCCGTATTCTGTCACACATAGTCACGCTATGTGTTGTTTTTAATAAACACACTTTTACAGCATTTATTCGTTTACTTTCAGTTTTTCCACGTCCAAGTTTCCCTCCCATACTGTTTGAGTGTTTATCTTTCGGTCCCACTCTTTACTATTTACAAATCACTTATTCGGATATGTTGGTGTATTATACGAAGAAAAATTATTGTATTATTTCATCGTATACAATGCAACCTTGTGTGTTGTTGTCATTGTTATGAGGCAATTTTTTCCAACCAACTAGCAAGATATTTGGACGAATGAACCGCAAAAAATAATGTGTAAAAAAATTACGTGTAATATATGATGTACAATGAACTCTACCTTCACGATTTTTTCTTTGTGAAGTTCTTAGGATGCAATCCATTGTTCTTTCCCTGATATCCCATTTCTTATTTGGTCACTTTAAGATCTTGTTCCAACAATACTCCCGCACTCCTCAGACCAATGGAAATTATTTTATGGAAATTTATCAAAGTTAAAGTTTGTTACAAAACTAACATCAGTCAATTAATTGAGGGCAACCATTAAAAGAGAATGCGCCATAATACCAAAACAAATTGTTCGTGATATTTGCGATTCTACGATATCAGCATTGCATGGACCAGTACGGTCATGAATTTGAGCATTTATGATAATTAAAGAAATATTTTTGTCATTAACTTGTAGTTTAATTCTTAGGTATATCTCAGTAAATACATAACATCATACATTTTTTCCAATGGGGTTAGACAGAGCGGATAGAACGCCAGATTTCCATATCTCGATACACATCCTTAGCCTCTATTACATTCATAAACTTTCCACGATTTCTCTGAAAAATACAACTACGATTTCTCTGACTTTCCACTTTTTCCTTTTTTTAGAATATTTTTCACTTGATCCAACTCTGCTTTCCTCGACCTTCCTCCCATATGCCTTACACTCACATTTACACTATATGCCTGTTTCGTTAATATTTTTTCATACATTTGTTCCACATGCCCAAACCATCTCACAGTTCTTCATCTTCATTAATAAATGCGAATCATTCGAAGTGTGTTTTAGTTTTGTTGGTACACCCTGTAAATATCCAAGAAAATTTGGAAAGAAAATCGATCGGGATATTTGAAAAAGCAATTTCTCGAAGAAATATAATTTCTGTGTCGTCATAAAAGTCTCCCCACTTACGAAACAATTTGTCACGTCTCTCTCCCCTGGACGGTCCAGACTACCATGACAATGGAATAAGTATGGCGCTATTTTCGTCGCTTGTTTTCAACGTATTTTTAAAAATGTTTTATGAAATTGGTAAGTCATTTAAATGCTAATTTTTTTGCCGACTTTCGAAGGTCTTAAGAGGTTCTCAATTAAAAAGAATATTTCATCAAAAAAGAAAATTATTCGTTGACGCACTAAAGAGGTTCTATAGATTGAGCACAAATTAGCCTTGGAGTATACTTTTCTAATTAAAGAGTTCACGATTCATTTTCAAAAGGGAGATAAATAAATGTTTTTGCAAAAAGAAAACCTTTAATAATAAATTACATAACATAATTATTTTACTCATAATGGTAATCCCCGCTTAGTGGAATAACGAAGTCATTTATTGATAAACATTCTAGCACGGAGTTCCACATAGTTTACGCTGAAACCGTTGATAAATTAAAGGGGTATTCAACTCTTGAAATTTGATAAATTCGTTTTTTATATATTTTTAAAGTTTAGACCTTTAAGAATATGTTCTCAAAAGGAAATTTGAAAATTCTTAATATTTACAAAATTATAGCTATAAATGAGGCAGCAATCGCCGCACCGGAATGACTCGGACAATAATTTGAAAACTTTAAACGCGTTTTTCTCGAAAATACTTTTTTCGACATAAAATCTCATGTTGTATTTTACCAATTGTCGTTAAATTAAGTATAAAACTTTATTGAATATTATTATATCGTTCCTACCTTGGAAAATTCAAAACAAGTTTTTTTACTAATTTAATAAAAAAATGAAAATTTGAAAAAGAGGGGAAAAAATTGAATTTTTTTTCACAGTCGCTATTTTACGCTATTTTTTTTCTCTCTTTGGTACCAACTATAACGACTTTTTTTTTATTAAAAAATAGTGTATAATTTTTATTTCGAATATACGAAAGGGTTCCAATCATGTCGACCAGCTTACCCTTTTTTTTTACAAGATATAACAGCTGATAACATCTTGAATTTTAATTTTTTTTTTGTACATTCTCAAATCATCAATAAACACATTGTAAAAAAGTGTACACGAAAAATATATACATATTTTTTTTTATTTATCTGAAAAAACGCCCGAATTCACGCCTCTATGCTAGAATAGAATATCCCCTTAAGTAGAATATAAATATTGAATGTTAAAGATTACGTTAAATTGGTATCCTTTTTTTATTTATCTGAAAAAACGCCCGAATTCACGCCTCTATACTAGAATAGAATATCCCCTTAAGTAGAATATAAATATTGAATGTTAAAGATTACGTTAAATTGATATCCTTTTTTCGAAAAATAAAAAATTTAACTATCAAGGCTTCGACATTAACTTTGTGGAGTCCCATATTAGAATATTTAACAATACATTACTTTGTTATTCCACTAATTATATTAAAAGTCGTTACACATATTTTTACCTTATATCCCGAGTCTCTCTTCAGATGACCACTTTCGATGTAACATGACATGACACCAGTCCGACATAAACACTACTCTCGTAGTGTTTATGTCGGACTGATTTTAACTTTTCCCTTCCTGTACTAAAAAAATCCGCACGTCCCGGTGTTGTGTATTCAATACACAAGTAAAAATGAGCGATTTAAAATCGGAAAAATAAGAACATTCATAGCCAATCGCTTAAATTAATAAAATTTGAAGTCAAAAGTGATAATAATTGAAATTTAATTCCTGAAAACATGAAAAAAGCATCGGCCGACGTTCACAAAACGGGCGAAGAGACCACCTCAAATGGATACCCGTGAGCTACTGAAGCGAGAGAAGCGAGCGAACTGAGATTATATTTCTTGTGTTCCCATATACCGAAGTAGAGTGAGAATGAGACGTGAATAGCGTCACTTCTCACCCATAGCGGTTTTTCAGAATGAATATACCTACGTCACACACTGGCACACGTTTCATTGTATTGGTGAATTTATTCCCGATTTTTACAAAATATCTCTGATGTGGCCGATAAGTGCTAATTATTATTAATATTATTTTTTCATTCAATGCGTAAATGTATTACGGAGGAATACCTAAAATCTGAAGCCAGTATTTATTATATTTATAGAGATATTAAAGTTTTTAGAAGCAATGTGTACTAGTTACACATCACAGGGAAGGAAGGGATAAAATAAAGTATAATGAGAACTTTAAATAATTTAATATAGTGAATAACAAAATGTTTGATTGTGCCTACTCTGCAAGAGGCACGACAAGAAGATATGTAAACAAATTTGAAGTGCAATCCAAAAATAACTGCATAAAACCTTATTACAAGTATATTATATTAATGCAGCGAACCTAGTACATCTGTGCTGTGCGCAGTCTACAAAGGAATCTCATTAGTGAAGACCTATGTGTACAATTGTGTGCTGAAGTGCGCTTTAAAAATATTTCATAAAGCTGTGGAACATTTACGTAACGTACAGAGTTTTACTACCGAGATCCAAGATTCTTGAAACCTTTACAACTCAAAGTGCATTTACTATAAAGGGGAAGCTTATACCGTTGCGCACTTTGCATAACTAATACGTTTTTGTAGAGCAAACACTTTTCAGTTCAGTGCAAGAATCTCATCGGGGATAATATCACCTACCTGGGGGACAAATTTTTGCGGTTGTTAGGTGCACAGTTTTGGTTGTTTGAGGTATATGTGTACGTAAATATTAAGGGGACGTTAAGGCTTTCTATAAAGCAACTGTGCTATTTACTAAATATCCAACTCTATATATACGAGTATACATACCATCACGTCATTTTCTCTATCTTTTCCATTTCCTTCTATCAAACTATTATTTACTTGATCCAACAATACTTTTCTTGGCCTCATTATACGAGTATATTTGTTTTGTTAGTCTCTTTATTCATTCATTATACATGCCCAAACTGTCTCAAAGTGCTCTTCTTCATCTTTCTCAACACATTAATCTTATGTTCACATTCATCCGAAATCACTTCATTCCGTATTCTATCAAACTTTGTCCCCCCATGTATACTTGAGAAATGCCACCTACAAGATGACCTAACCAAATAAAGGGAATAGCAGGATTCTCCGTTGGCGCTGCGTTCATCATGACACAGGTCATAAAGGGTGTAAGTAAATAGATGGCCAAGTTCCAGATATAACTTCTCAATTTGTATGACTATGCTATTCTACAAATAAGATGATTCCTCCTCGGCCGCAATAGCAGCATGCACCCATCACGATATGAATAAACCGATAAATTTGGTTGGGTGATGCACTCGTATTAAGAATGTCCCTGGTAGCTGGCTATTTGCTACTTTGTTTTTCGTTCACTCAAGACTCAACGTATCAGACGCTTATCTTGTACTATCAACTGGTTTGGGGGTTTACTGCACCACTGTATTCCTGAATGAATGAATAAGATATTATATTATCCTTTTCGTATCACTCGTCCTTTTTGTCTCATTAGTCATTTTCAACTCACTCGTCCTTTTCGTATCACTCGTCCTTTTCGTCTCAATCTTACTTTTCGTCCCACTCGTCCTTTTCGTCTCACTTGTCCTATTCTTACCACTCGTCCTTTTTGTCTCACTCGTCCTTTTCGTCTCACTCGTCATTTTCGCCTCACTCGTCCTTTTCTTCTCACTTGCCCTTATCATCTCACTTGTCCTTTTCATCTCACTCGTCCTTTTCATCTCACTTGTTATTTTCTTCTCACTCGCCCTTTTCATCTCACTTGTCCTTTTCATCTCACTCGTTCATTTCATCTCACTCGTCCTTTTCATCTCAGTTGTCATTTTCGTCTCACTCGTCCTTTTCGTCTCAATCGTACTTTTCGTCTCACTCGTCCTTTTCATCTCACTCGTCCTTTTCATCTCACTCGTCCTTTTCATATCACTTGTCCTTTTCCAGTGTTATATTATATTTTATAATATTTGCTTGTTATTATGATTCGTCCATTTGTATTTAGTTTCCCTTTTCTGTGTGTATTCAGAAATCGTTGGCGTTTATTAGCAATGCGGTCGATTTCGTTAGTCCTAAATCGTCAGCACAACTGGGACTAAAAAACAAAGGGTTGAACCATCATTATCATCCCCATTACGGCACAGCGCATTGGGTTAAGCCGAGAAAACAGACCTCCAATTAATTCTACCTTTGAACACACATTTTGCTTCTGTCGCGTCCATTCACCTTGGCATACGTACTCTCCTATTATAAAATATTTTCCCTCGTACAAAATTTGATTGATTTGGTTGTACTACGTTTTTCATGATCTTCCCAAATGTTAAGAATCTTCAATACTATCCGTAAAGATTATTTTTGTATAACGTTAAATTTCCACGTGACAGAATCATCACAATGCTCCTTTCTACGCATTAGACACTGCGTCTTCTTTAAATTTGCATTATTATCTTAACCTAGTCTTTATGTTTCTTCAATAATAATTTATGACATGAAAACATAATCTTTATAACGATGTTTGTAATTTTCTCTCATCAACCATCCTGGTGGGAAAAACAATTTCTATATATTTTTGTCTGCGTATTTTACGTAGCACTTCAATTTCTACTAAACGTATCTTTCAATTAGTACATTTTTGAGATTTCCAAGTTTTGAACCATGTTACCACTAAGCAGAAACCCAATAGATAAAGTAAATACAGATAGATATACAGCAAGAAATTAAACCCCACATTCTTAAAGTTAAAGGATATGCACAATACAAATTAATTTACATTGTCACATTTCTGATGGTCTTAGCCTTCTCATCCCTTATTTTGTATTGTGTTGAAATATACTCATTATCGAGTAATAGGCTTTTATTCATTCATCAGTAAGGTGGCCAAAATTCTGAACAAATGATTAATAGAAAGGGGTGGAACACAATTTGTTTCAGGTCTTTGTTCTTATTCAAAAGGTTTCCCCACCTCTCCCGTAACACATGTGGGATTGTTTCGAGTTAAAAGCCTTCAACATTATGTTATATTATATTTTATGGCACATTTAACGTCATATCCTGAGGAAAACTGTTATCTCGGAGCTTATTTTAAGCCATATTATTGCGCTTAACCTGTTCACCGTGTTAAAAATCAAATTCCACGAATCCTGTGCGCGGCACAATTTCAGCGTTTTTTTAATTTCTAAGTTTAAACACATATTTTGTTTAGAACCACTGATATTTGATTACAACACCAAGTAAACATGACACTTTTTCTGATAATAAATAATAGTCATTACTCTTAAGGAGACTCATTAAATAAAGGAGATAAACTTAACATTACGTAAAATAAACAAAGGAATGCTACGATCAAATCAATGCTTCATGACACTCACCCAATCAAATGCATATAGCACTGGTAATGTTTATTTACGTAAGAGAGACTTAGTAATGTTTATTTACGTAAGAGAGTCTCATCGCAGGACTCGATCCGCGCGACAGGTCGTTAATGCTGGAAATATTGAGAAACCAAAAAAATTCGGCGCTCTGTTTATTCAACAATATCTCATAAACTAATATATTATTTGACAAGGTTTTCAGAGATGTCGCTAGAATAAAGATTATTTTAAATTTTAGTTCAATTTTTATTCCGGTTTTGTGTCATTTTTTTTAAGTATTTGTGATTTGAAACTTGGATTGTCGTCAGATCACAGGCGTTTGTGCTCCCCGCGGGGAACACGTTAAACTCAGGAATCCGCTATTACTCATTATTATTGAACGACTTACAAAAAATAAACTAAGGATAAGAAAGTGACGACTGCGGCCATAAGATTTGTTGGGCGTTGAAGGGTTTTTAAATATTATTTATAACATATAAGTAATTTATAAAAATATTGTTATTTATAAATTAATAAATAAATATAAACTTAAAAATGGTCTAAGAGTTCAGTTCGAAAGTTAATTTACCAGAAATCGAATTTCAGACACCTGCTTGCTTTGTGTGCATATTAACCGTTACATCACGACCGTATGAGTGTACCAAAATTAACCGTTACATCACGACCGTATGAGTGTGCCAAAAACAAAAAATGTCAAAGTTTTCACATTAATATATTTATCAGATCGATCACCTTATCTCAATAACATTCTTCTCCGTTCACCAAAGCCCCCCCAAAACTCCCAAACACCCTCTTACCCCGCACAATATACAATTAGTGTTCTTCGTATCTTTTGTATTGGAATTTTTAACAAGTGGTATTAGAGTATGTAATACAATGGATGAATATAAAATGAAAAATTAATTAACTCTTACCATAGAGAAAGATTTTAAACAGTATTAAGTTCCCTCCCTACTCTGCCTTCACGTTATCGTTCCTCAGCCGCGAGGGTGGTGCAGGCTACCAGGTATGTACCTAATTGATCTCGTATTTTATCCTGACTAACTGAATTAATCCCCCTGAGAGAGTAGGAAAGGATTGAAAAGTTTCACAGTTAAGAGTAAACTTTACTACCACGACCCACGTGTTTATGTGAAAAGTGTTTCACACGAGTTGTTTAAAGGACGTGAATTGAGTTGAGATAAGGTTTTCAGATATTCTAAGAAGGCAGACACTGGAACGTTTACTGATCTGAGGTTCTTTTCACATTAACACATACTCGTATGTAGATACGACTACCAACGCAGCGTCTTTCCAATCATGGATTAGCGCTACGCTCAAACAGAGATTGTCTATTGGCCTTTCCAGTTCACCGCTCCTCTTTCTTTACGTCGTCCTTTACTGTCCATGCAGTGAGACTCTGGAATCAGTTACAAACCAATATAAGACTCGCTTCGTCCTTGGCATGCTTTAAGAAGTGAGTAAAGTTCTAGTGAGTAAAATAACGTGTTTCATTCCTGATTTTTCTTTTCCTTTCCTCTACACCATCCCTTCCTTTTCTTTTGATTGATGAAATCTCACTTTATATGAAAAAGAATGTTCGGGTGATTGCCCGTCTTTGTGGGGTTCGTGGGCATGTGCTCACGTATATGTTTATGGATTTCGTGGGGATGGATAGTCATTTGAATGATTTATGCGACCGCGTAACTTGCTTAATTTACTTTTGTCTGGTTGGTTGGAAGAGATTGCCGCCTGGCAATAAACCCGCTAGATTGTATTTGCAATAAAAGTGTTAAATAAATAAATGTATGTTTATATGTAGATAGAGAAAAAAATTCCCTACACTTGTCTATTGATACACAGTCTTTGCATAACAATAATATAACCATTTTTTATAGCGTCGTTCAGAGAACACTCTCTTCAAAGACACCTCAAACTCTGTGGATGGCCTCAGTCTTTCTTTGCCCAGGATTACCACCACATATTGCAGTTCAAGTTGGATCCGGAACGTGACCAGTTCAACTTAATTTTAGGCAGTCGGTATCATTATTATCAGCCTACATTTATCCACTGCAGGATATAGGTATCACCAATTTATTAACAAGAAATCCTATCCTTTGAGCATTGCTGCCACATAATCGATGCTTGCTTATGTATTTTGTCAACCCAGCATGCCGTTGGTCTTCTTACAGGCCTAGTTCTGCCTATTAAGTACCACTGGATTACTTCGTACGTCCAACGACGGTCCGCCATTCGGGTGATGTGCTCAGCCTACTTCCACTTCAGTCTTTCAACGACCTCTATAACATCGTCAATTCGTTTGGGCTCGTATCCACTCATTGCGTTTGCGGTCTCTTCTGTTATAACCAAACATGCACCTCTCCATGCTGCGTTGTGATGTCTGGAGCTTTTCAAAATCCATGTTTCGCATCCATATATTAGTACCGGTAAGAGTATTGGTTAAATACCTTCCGTTTGAGGAAGTCGGTATAAATAATAATAATTTCGATTGGGTTAGTTCAGTAAACTGCGAAACCGTTTTCAATCCATCGCCTTCAGTTAGCGGCAGATAGACTCTTTTCCATTTCAGCTATCTAATTGCTAATGTCTTTAGTCATTTGTGTTGTATTCCCTTTATATTTTTTTAGCAGAACTTTTTTGCTTCCATTGGTACTGAAAGCGACAACAATGCTTCTCGGTTGGCTGCTTTCCAAGTCTTCCTTTTATATCTCTCTTTGTAAATTTTCTTAATTTTCTTAGTATCAAAGCACCCTAATTTTGCGAATAATGTTTCTGATAGAAACGTTTATGATTTTGTTATTTTATTCCAGTATATCGCGTACCTTCTTACAACATCTTGTTCTTTCATTTCATTTTTAAGGAGCAGGATCTTCTTATCGAGATAATCATCTTTCTTCCACAAATTATCAACAAGGCTGAATTTGATATAATTGCAAGAAAAACACCCCCACATAAAACATTTTTGAAATATTGTAATTTGTTTTATCAAACACTTCTTTCCACTTTTTTTAGCGGTATAACCTTACCGGTTTCAAGGCTTTCACTTCATCATCAGAGGAAGATAAACAAGAATCCCCTGATGATGAGGTGTTTTTGTTGCATTGTTAGCAAATGCGGCACCCATTGTGCACACAGTTTTTTGATACCCAAAACTTCAGCCAAAATATGCCATGTTGTTCCATGTGAGATGCCTATGGTGTCAGCTATCACATCCACAGTCGATCGATGATCTTCCAAAACCATATCCTGTATTTTCGCTATGATTTCTGGTGTTGATGCACTTTTTGGACGTCCTGAGCGTGGATCGTCTTCAACGCTTGTACGGCCACGCTTAAACTCCAAAACCCATCGGTGAACGGTTGGAAATGAAGGAGAAGACTCCTTTAATACTTTCACCATCTTTGCATGGATCTCAGTAGAGATCTCAGTATCTCAGTAGCCGATAAACCTTCCAAAACAAAGAATTTAATCACTGCACGATATTCGGATTTTTCCATTGTTAAAAAATACACTGACACGTCAACTTCAAATGGCTTGAAACCGGTAGGGTTATATCATTACAAAAAGTGGAAAAAACAGAGTGTGATAAAACAAATTATGACGTCTTTAAACCTCCACAATGTTAATGCTTTAACTATAAACAATATATTTTAGAAATATTATTTATAGTAATATAATACTTGGGAGTTTAAAAATATTGAAATTTGGTGAAATCAAAAACTGTTTATTACACTTAATATAACCGATTTCAATGTTTTCCCTTCATCAGCAGGGGAGCATAAACAAAACTTTTGTCTGTATTTAGCGTATACCGTTAGAACATGACCTTATCAAAGTTAGTCACTGTTCTCCGTTAAACATTTTATACGTTCTGTCTCTACACAATCCTCATATAATAGGTATTATTTCGTGCACATACATACCATCACGCCATATCACTGTTAGAGTAGACAGAAAAGAGAGATCATTAGACTTTCCAAACCATCTTAGAGACTCAAAAATGGAGTCGTATATAGTACAACAACGCGTTCAAATTGAGAATTATTTTATGTCTTGTAATCTCCGGAAACGGTGATGTTAATTGGCCACCAAAATTATGTGATCTGACACCGTTGGACACTATTTTCTCTGGGGTTACGTGAAAAGCCAGTCTATAAGAATGACTCTCAATCAACTCCTGAGCTGAAGGTCGAAATTATTCGCGTTATTGGGGAGTTAGAATGGCAATTATGCCAAAAAATCCTCGAAAATTTCGACAACAGAGTGGAAATCTGTGGAGATGCAACAGGTGGACATTTGATGGATATTTTTTTTTTGTGTTTAAATGTCGTACATAAGTTTTTAAAATAAAAGCAAGTGTGTATTTTATTCAAGATATAAAAAAAAAATATTAAAAAAACCGCTGAATTTGAAAGACCCTTTACATAGTTTTATTCCAAGCTATTATACACATAATATTAACCACATCATAATATCCAGAATCACATAAACAAAAACAACTACCCTACACGCTTTACATTAACATCAACCATTCACTCACATATCTACGTAGAGACCTCCAAAAGCTTATCACTCGTCGCTCTCTCTCTCTCTCTCTGCAAAGAGCAACCTTGTTACATATACACATATCCCTCTGATCCAAGTTTCCTGAAGGTCTCTTCGTATCCGTCTGAATGAAAGAACTACTCGTAAGTTTTCAAATATTCTACAATAAATTATTTCGTTATTACATTAATCCCCACTACACGTGTGTCTACCTCCTACCTCGAGGCTTTCTCCAGGTGGAATTCCATCTTGAGATAGGAGGTAGAAACTTAATGGTTTTAGTGGAACACATTAATTTATCCACTATTAGGAATTTCCTGGAGAGACCGCATCACAAATGAAGAGGTTCTCCAACGAATCGAAGGAGGAAGGCACCTGCTCACGATCCTGTCCGAAAGGCGTGCAAGATGGATCGGTCATATAATACGACAAGAGGGCCTCTTGCATGCCATAATGGAGGGTATGACCGAGGGGACAAACTCTAGGGGACGCCCACGCCGAGAGTACCTGGAGGACCTGTTGGTGGACGTGCGCTGCTCAACATATACAGATTTAAAAAGAGACGCACAGGACAGAGGGGAATGGAGGAGAAGAGTTGAAATTGCTGCAAACCAGTCTTAGGACTGCAACCACGGAGAGAAATTAATTTATTGAAAAATATTCTAATTTTGAGTTCCAAAAGATTAAAGCCAAAACCTTTGATAATCTAAATACACTTTTATTTTGCTTGTGTGTCCAAATTAAACATTAAATGACTGAAAATCAAACATGTCTCTTTAATATAACTATGGAATTTAGTACTTTTTTATAAGTGCTAAATTGCTCAAATTGACATAAGTATATTTTTATCCGATTTCGATAAACAATTAAATATTTGTAAAACTTTAAAACAGTATTGTATTGTGCTAAAATTTTATTATACGAGTATATTCGTATCGAATAACCTCCATGGCCTAGTTGGTTAGACGCTTATCTCCTAGCCCGGGGGTTATATGTTCGATCCCCGCTGGAACCCAGACTTCCTTCAAAAAGATTAAAGCCTGGTTTTTACTTAAAGCTTTTTGAACAACACTGGTTGTTGAAAGAGATTGGCATATGGCCATAAACCCACCAGGTTGTACTGTATACGACGAAAGTGTTACGTAATACAATCTGATGGCCGTATTACTTACATTCCATTAACCAGAAAGATATATAAAAACCTTGTGATTAGTATTAGCCAGGCACCCTCTTTAAGGTTTCATCGGAAACCAGCGAGGAGATGTTTGAGTATGGACGAGGTAAAGACTGGTTTGTGTAGATAGGAAGGTGTAGAAATCAGTCTTCGCTGCCTACCATGGAATACGAGTATAATGGCGTGATGGTGTATACGTATGTCTAAAATAAAAACATGCTCCTACGTAATTTCCCTGACGAATTAATTAAGAAGAAAGTAAAACGACCATTAATAGTCTTCTGAATCTAAGGCTTTTTGTGTGCTTGAGATGTTGTGGAGATCTGAACCCACTGCCTACCCCAAAAATATATGGCATGATGTTGTATACGTATGTAAAATAAAAACAAAAAGTTTCCCTGTCAAACAAATAAAGAAGAATCCAATACGAACATTAATGTTCCTCTGAATCATTCTGAGATTTCTTCTCGCGATGGAGGAATAAGGAATAAGGAATGGCAGGACAGTTGGCAAGCCCAGCCAACTCATGGATCGTTAATTTCTTAAATTGCGACTTCAAACCGGAAAAGAACTTTCCGTTCAAAATAATTTTATCGTCCCGACTCCAACAAATAAGACGGAAGACATTTTAAACGTAAATACGCTTAAGTGAACCGAACCACGTTGAATCTGTTTTGAGGACTTACGGCTGATGTATTAGTTTAGATGAAAAAAGTGGGTTTGGGCTATTCATCATCATCATCATCATCAGCCCATCCCCGTCCAAAGTTGAACATAGGCCTCCCCTCTCCTCCTCCATTCCTCTCTTTCCTGGGCACATCGTTTCCAGTTGCTCCCGGCCACACTTATAATGCAGTCTAACCACCGTGTCTGAGGACGGCCCACACTTATTCTTGCCCATTTTGTGAACGTTGGCCGATGTTTTTTTTTCATGTTTTTAGCAATTAAATTTAAATTTTTATCACTTTTGACTTCAAATTTAATTAATTTAAGCGATTGGCTATGAATATTCTTATTTTTTCCGATTTTAAATCGCTCATTTTTACATGTGTTATGAATACACAGCACCTGAACGCGCGGTTTTTTTAGCACAGGAAAGGAAAGGATCATTTGGATACTGTGATGTAATATATAATATTTTGGTGAGACCTCTGTGATCTATTTGGTAGGACATCTGTCTTTCAACATAGATGATGCGGGCTCGATTCCCTTTGGTGTCCACTTTTTTTATTGTGTCAGTCTGGTCTTCACTACAGGCATCTTTAACCCCTTTCTGGTTGCATGTTACTCTAATCAGATGACGCCCACCATGTTGTATTATATACAACGAAGGTGTAATACAAAACAATATAATTGAAACATGATCATCGAAGAGCTTTTGATCCTTTGCCATTGAACGTTTGGGTCTAATATGTAATCTCCTGAACTACAACTGGATACCTCCGTAGCCAAGTTGGTAATACAATGTTGATGACATGCAACACGGAAGTTGGAATTTTGACACCTGTTTTTCTTTTAAATAGTTCCACAGTATGGTTGCAGCTAAGAACTTTTCAACATCTTTTACAATTGATTAATAGAAATCGCTACAAAGAAAGCCTCTCCCCAGGATGTCCATCTCTTCAAAGGTTCAATAGTCTTCCTTCATTATTGAATATCCTCTACAGGATGAAGGCCTCAACACAATGTCACCATTCTCTTCTCTCCATCACTATCCACTGCTAGTATGTGCCTCTAACTTCAGGTCAATCCAACAAGTTTAGGAGTAATTTTTTTGGTCGAAGATGCCAGTACTTATCCAGCATTGATAAATATTAATCTTGCAGTAAGATCAACCTTTTCCTATTTTTTTATATGAGGTATAATCATCATTTATCATTATCAACTTCCTTTTGGGGTAGGTAAAGAGAACGAATCCCCACTTCATACTATCCTGGTAAATTTTTTTCGCTTCTGCAATATTTACACAACTCGTCTTGCATTATCTCCTATTATAAAGTATTTTTTTATACTTTCAGAGCTTTATTTATTTGGTCATATCACGTTTTTATAGGCCTCCTAAATTTATTGTACTTTCTATACTACGTGTATAGATTACTTTGATAAATCTTTCATTTTTTCTTTTTACGTGGGCGAACAATGTTAGTGCATGTGCTTATCCGGTATTTCAAATAAAATTTAAGAATTTATCAATGGTTTGGGGTTTTGTGTTAAACTTTGTACAATATTTGACAACGAATTACTTTGTTGTAGGCAGAAACACGTGTAGCGAGGATTAATGTGATAAGTGATTTAATAAAGTTTGATCGTTGCTGGGCCTCGTAGTTGAGGATGTCCTCGTCGTTCCAATGAAAATTCAATTGGAAAGCGAAACTGTGTTGTGGAAGTTGTTTTTTTTAAGTGAGTGAGCCGTTATTGCATACCAGCAAACTCATCGGTCACACCACTGTACTGGATCCGATGGCACACTGAAATGAGACAGACGATCGAAGCATACCAGCATGTTTTTTATATCCTCTTTTTGAAATAATAAATATAACTTAAGTCATAAGTATCCTTAAAACACCGAATACTAGGCGTAAAAAAATGCCTGCGTCATTCGAGGAGAGGAGCACAGCGTGGGATTTGAACCGACGACCTTCCGCACAGAAGTGCGTTATCGCGTGGTCATGCGCCTCTATTGATTAATGTGATTGGTTGAATAATAAAGTAATTTATTATTTTAAATATTCTAAGTGTAAGAATTTTATTTGGTGGGTTGGATATATTTTGCATAAAAAACTTTTCTTTTAACTTTACCGCTGCCATTTCTCAAAGAACTCAGCCGGATAGATATTCAAGAGCAGTGAAGGATTTACGACGCAGAAAATTGTACGGGTCGAGTCCGCCCCTCTGTTTTGGTTGCCCTCAAATCGTTTACTGAAACCGTCTTAATGAAATTAACAGTACTTTACAACTAACAAACCTAAAACGCAGTAAGTGTATTTTTATAAGTATGTTATACCATTTTTTAATTTATTTTTAACAAAAATAACGACAGCAATGTGTCTTTTATATATCACAGTAATCATTATATAACAAAAGGTAACGTATCGGTCAGGTGGTTATAGCATCCAGAGGAAGACCAAAGAACTCCTGGATGACTCAATGCTCCGAAATCCTGCAGAGAAACGGCCTAAATGTAAGCGACACCCAGAACCGAAGAACATACAGCCTGAGAACGAGAAGAGCCGACTCCAACAGTCTACCTAGGCAATGAGTTGAGACAGTGCCAGGAAGAAGAAGAAGAAAAGAAGTAACCTAACAACATCTTCCAAAATACAACAAACTATTCAGAATACATATCTTATATATTTCGAAATATTTGTGAAGTTAAAAAAATATCAAAAACAAATATTTGAATTCAATTAACAATACAAGACTTGAGAAGAAAAATCTATTTTGCTAAATGACTCCCAGAACAGTTTTACAAACATTTCAATAGTCAATTATTAAAAATATTCTGAGTTCGCCACGAAGTTTCACTATCCTAATACGTTTTTTTTTTATACTTATAATGATAAAAGGGTAGTTTATTTAGAGCTGTTTATAAGTAAAATCTCCTTTAAGGCGCTCTAACTCGGCAATCAAACTCACTTTAATTGAAAAGTTAAAAATATTGCAAACAATGAAATAAGTTGAATGCGGCAATTACGGCCACCCGTTTGAATGCTTTCCCACATTTGCGTATATTTTCAGCTCAAATTTTGTTTTCAGTGATCTTCACAATATTTTAAGCTGAAAAAATACTTCAGGGATCAAAAGTTGGCTCAAAAGAGAAAATTTAGGGAATAGTTTTGAGAAAATCCTTAATCTTGACGCCCTCCGGGGCCTAGTTGGTTAGACGCCTGTCTTCCAGCACGGAGGTTGCGCGTAACTTTCCCGATGGATTCTTTTAAAAGTATTCCTGTCTTTGTTTTCACTTAAGGCCACTTTAACATAGTTCTGGTTGGTTGGAAGATATTGCCACATGACAATAAGCCCGCCAGATTGTATTATATATTACGAAAAGTGTAATACAATACAATCATCTTAACGAACTTTAAAAATTGGTATTATATACAAAACATGTTTTTACATTTGAGTTGATATATAAATAATTAATTTTTAATGCTGCATATACTGAATTTCGTTTAAGGGAAGCGATAAAATTCGCGAAGTCTACGAAACGCACTGACATGAATGTATTGTTAGTGAAAAAGTCAGAGGCGGACTTAATGAATGCAAATGGGATTTGTGGGAGGGCTGCGGATGTTCATATTTTCAATGTCGGTCTGAGCGTTTTCCGTTTAAATAATTCATTTTGCGATAATTAACATTAGGCGCCTGAACAATAAATAGCATTTACATCAAATTATGTCTAGAAATGTAAAAAAAACGTCGTATCGTTAAAATTCATTTAAATTTAAATGTGTTTTGATTAATTTTTCACGAATTAATATTATGTGCCTGAATAAAGATAGAATTAATTTCACATAATGTTTTGAATAAGAGTAAGAAGATCATTATATTTAAAATGCATGTGTATCAAAAAAATGCTTTTTTTTTAAGTACAATGTACGAGGCGAATCCAGAAGGTAAGTGTACTGAGGCTCTCACGGCCGGATGGATTTTATTTTCGACATGTTGGCTACACTTCCGTGTAGCCTGACCCTTCCCCTCCACAACGAGACCGGTTCGAGGTCAGTACGTTGAGAAGTGTCGACGCGACAACACGTTTCGTGAAAAATGTCAATCCAATCTCCCGCCAAGTGTGAAATACGCAGCGTCATCCGTTATCTCGTTTGGAAGGGAAAACCTCCGGTTGAGGTTTATAATGAGGTGAAAACTGCATATGGTGATAAAGCTATGAATCGTACGAGTGTGTACAAGTGGTGTCGCGAGTTTAAAAACGGTCGTACGTCTGTGCATGATGATCAGAGGAGCGGAAGACCTTCAATTGTGACTGACGAAATTGACGAAATTGTTTTGTGACTGTCAAGGCATAATTTTAATTGAATATATGCCTCAAGGGGAGACCATCAACTCTGCAAGATACTGTGAGACCCTAAAAAAATTGCGGTGGGCGATTCAGAACAAGAGGAGAGGCATGTTGACAAAGGGAGTCTGCCTACTGCACGACAATGCCAGACCACACACGGCCAACACCACGAAGGAACTGCTCGCCTCGTTTGAATGGGATGTCCTGAACCATCCCGTGCATTCCCCTGACCTAGCACCTTCAGATTACTATTTCTTTACCTCCCTGAAGCTGCACATGGGTGGAAAAAGGTTTTCAACCGACGAGGAGGTAAAGGAGGAGGTGGAGAAGTGGACGGAGGGGTTGGCGGGAAACTACTTCGAGGAAGGCATCAAAAAGTTGATACCCCGCTTCACCACCTGCATTGAGAGGAATGGCGACTATGTCGAAAAATAGCTTACATATGTACTATGGTAATCATGTAATTTTTTTTTTAAATAAAAAAAATTGTAACCTACAAAAATTCAGTACACTTACTTTCTGTACTTACCTAGTACATCATTTTTCATACATAAAAATAAAATTGTGGCTGTTTCAGAGTTTTCTTTTTCAGTTTCAATGAATTTATTTATTTTTAAGTCTAAATATAGTATATATTTATTGTTCACTGAATGTCAAATTGTAAGGATCATAGTTTATTGCTTTCATTTATCATGATCATACTTAACTAGACTCTTACCTGTATCTTACTGAGGACGTATGCAATAAAAAAAAATGTTTATTCCTCTGAATGAAGTCATCTGGGATTAAAGTTTACTTAAGGATGATGTATGTTATTTAGTAAGATGAAGAAGAGCACTATACGATGGTTTGGGCACGTGGAACGAATGAATGATGAAAAACTGACAAAACGAATATATTGTAGTCCAAAAGTGAGAGAAAAGCGTGGCAGAGGAAGACCAAAGAATATATAATTGGATCGAGTGTATGATATTTTGAAAGAAGGGAAAGTCGAAAATCAGATAAATCTTGTATGAGAAGGTGTATGAATGTAGGAAAGGCCAAGGATGTGTGTCGAAATAGAAAAATGGCTAATAAGATGTTTATGAAAAAAATCTTTTTTTAATTGAATTTTATGGATAGCCTTGTATTACAATAAGATATATAGGTCAGGAAAAATAAACAAATCTGTTAAGAATAAACAATTTTGGGCATAAAATGGTCAAGTATAATGAGGTCAAGTGTCACACAAAGCTTGAGGTATTATTTGTTTTCCTTTTATTGATTCGAGGGGTCGATATTTCAGCTGAAACCCAATTGAATACCACGATCTTATTCCTATCGACAGCTCACCAAAGGACTTTTGAAAGACTCTGGATTGCAGGAAATATAAAGGTCACGAGACAGGATTCTGGAACATATAACTAATATTATAAACTTGGATGGTAATAGTACTGAGAAAGGTCTGACATCCCAAGGTATTTTACAAATGTTCTAAGATATAACAGTATGTTACCTACATCAAACTTACACATTCAAAACTAAACAAAGATTTTATTAAAAAAGTTAAAAAATATGTTGGGTTGTCCAAAAAGTAATTCTGTATTTTTAATCTGTATTTTAATTTTCTCTCGTGTCTTAAACTGTAAACTATTCTTGATTAAAACCTTAATTTGGTCGTCATCAGTACTAATCAGCCTTTTAGAGTAGACTCAATCTCCCAGTGTCGTGTCATCATTATGGATTTTTTTTAAACATTTGTCACTCACACGATCGCTTACATCGTCGCTTTTTCACCTTTTCTGTCAATTTGTGTCACATATTTACCTCCACAGTAGTAAAAAAACCTCAGGCACCGAAACAACGTTTATTTTGTTCCATCTTCGAAATGACATAAAAAAATCCAAGGGTTATAAACCAGCGAGTCACCATTTTAGAGCTTTCTGATTCATTTCCACAGATCTTTTATACCCTTAATGACGTGATTGCAATAACAGTAGTCTATCGAAAGCTTTGTGCTCGGTGAGTGCTCAATAATAATTAAAGGACAATTTAATTGTGCCGTTTAGGGATCAAACTCTCCTCAAGGGCGTTCTAACTGAGGATTCAAACCCAATTTTATTTACGGACTAAAAGATTTCAAAATGAATATATACCATAATTGAATGTTAGGATAGGAATGTAGTGGCTGCGGCCTTTAGATCAGGTGCTTCAGTTTCTTTCAGAACAAGACAAGATACAACGGATTAGATTAACCTTTCTTGCGCGTTATATTATAACATTGAAGATGATATTTTTTTGTTTAACCTTTCCTTCCCGGTGTTGGGTATCTTCTACACGTTGCTTCAAATAACCATCAATATCTCTATAAATATTATAAATACAAGGTTAAGATTTTAGGTATTCCTCCATAATATATTTACGCCTTGATTTAAAAATTATATTAATAATAATCAGAATTTATCGACTACATCGTAAGTATTTTCTGAATATCGGAAACAAATTCGCATTTAAACGCTGTGAGTGCCTCGATCTTGACTCTTGACAATAGGTGAAAAGTATGCGGGAAGCGCGACACTATATTCGCATCTCACTTTTGCATACGTCACTGAATAGCGAGGAGCGCAATTGTCTCAACCTCGCAAGCGTAAGCCACGCCCGAGTTAGCCCCCAACCCTGCCGCGCCGCAGTAGCTGTTGAGCTGGCAACGAGACTAGATCTACGCCCGTTCCGTGAGCGTTGCCAGATGGTTTTTTTAATGTTTTCAGCAAATAAATCAAAATTATTATAATTTTTAACTTCAATTATAATTAATTAAGGGGATTATCTATGAATGTTCTTATTTTTCCGATTTAAAATCGCTAATTTTTTATCGCGTACTCACTACCCAACACCGGAACACGAGTTTCATTTTTATCACCGTAAGGGAAGGGTTAAAATCATCACGAGCGAGGAGATTGGATTACATACGTAAATTCGACACCAAAATCATTCGAAAATGAGACATTAAAAAAAATGATACGGGTCATTCGAAATAAACATCCAGGCATGTTGAGCTCTTGTATTGTTATCTTGCACGACAATGCCCGTCCTCATAATGTCGAGCGTACTCGAACTTGGATGCAACAATTCAAGTGAGAAACGTTTGATCACCTTCTATACAACCTGGATTTGGCACCAA
The DNA here is from genome assembly GCA_949825065.1 of Odontocerum albicorne. Lineage (NCBI taxonomy): Eukaryota > Metazoa > Arthropoda > Insecta > Trichoptera > Odontoceridae > Odontocerum > Odontocerum albicorne. The sequence continues at coordinate 34,450,875 of OX463858.1, forward strand.
GTGAAAAACATATTTTCATGAACATGAAGAAATGACTTGCATTCTAATGCTTTGACAATGATGAGGATTTGCAGTCCAGCATAGAGGGATGACTTAAATCACAGGGAGCAGAATTTTACGACGATATAACTGAAAAGCTTATCAAACACTACATAACAAGTATTTCAATCTAGCTGCAGACTATGTAGAAACATACAAAAGTTAAAACTACATTTATAATAAAAAAATTGTACTTGTGCTGATATTTTTTAATAAATGAAAGTAAACTTCTTTCTGGATTGCCCTCGTATGAATGAGGGGTATTGATATCCTGAAAAAAGTAATTCATCGTAACTAAAGACTCTCCAGTTGTCACCAAGGGCATGTATTTTAAATTAATATGTAAATCACAGTGGGCTGTAGAACACTTCTACTAAGGAAACATATTCTATAATTTAGTTGAATCATCAATTTATATTTGTTTGGGTCCTTTTTTATCCTAGTTTGTAAAACATATAACATATGTGTAACATATATTAACTGAAAATTTTCAGACATGATTCCTGAAAATAAGGTATTAAAAATAAAACAAACGTCAACGAGTAAACTGTGACATGTCAACGTGTAGCAGTATTTTCAGTACTTCAATAGAGACTTAAGTACATATCATCACGCTATTTTCCAGTTGAAGTAGGCAGAGATGACAGAAGGTCAACCATTCCTATCACTACATACTTATTTCACCTTCTCCAAATACATATTCTCAGCAGGATCGAAGAAATCAGGCACCTGTCAAACACCATATCGGAAAGGCATGCAGAATGGATGGGTCATATGCTGCGACATGAAAATCTCCTGCACAATATACTGGAGGGAATGATTGAGGGATCGATTGGCCGAAGGTCCCTCGCCAGGAGTATCTGGAGCAAATATGCCATGATATGGACTGCACCTCCTATACAGAGCTCAAGAGGATCGCTGAAGACCGAGCGGAGTGTAAGAGCAGATGCATATTGCTGCTAGCCAATCCCCAGGATTGAAACTGAAGTAGAAGAAATACATATACACATCTTTTTGTACAGTTCGTTCTCTTCTTTCTCATTACCTTATCTTTTTTCAAACTTTCATTCACTTAAACCAACCATTATGAATGACAAGTGGGAAAAATTTGTATGAGCTCGTGAGTGTGGGTTTCTTCTTGTTGTTTTAATTTTAGTTGTTTTTGTATTTGTGTTTCTGTGTATTTTTTGTTTTAATTTTAATTTTTATTCTTATGATTGTGTGCGGTATATTGTGGGATGAATATTTTTGGTCTTTCTGGAGTAATGATATTTGAGGAGTTTAATTTCGCAAGATGTTTCCAGTTGTAGTTGAGTGTCACTGTTTGTCAGGTTGATGAGAGCGTGCAACGGGGTTTTGTTTTTGTATTATCGAAAATCGGAAAGAAGTATCGATTTATTTTTTCATGCTAAATATCCTCAGTGAGATACAGGCAAAATCCTAGTTTACTGGGGATACGACAAATGAAAGGCAACAAACCCAGATCCATTAAAATTGTATGTCCAAATCAAAGACTAATAATTCCTCAGAGGAATTCTAAAGGTTGAAAATATAAAAGTTATTTTAATTAAAAACTTTACCCTTAATAGTCCTCATTCTTTTTACTAAGACCCATTTAACTTATACAATATTAAATTTAAAACACCCCGACATTTTCCTAATTAAATCTCGTTTTACCCTCGGGGTAAATTATAAGACCTCAATTTAGTCTTGAAACCTTCATTATTTTTTTTAAATAAATCTGCTGTGTTGATTTAACATTTTAACTCAAATAGAATTTGCATATGTTTTTTTTTTTTAATTTCATGCATTCTAATGATACCCTTTTACATATTCTAATTTTCAAAGAGAAAATATTGAAGAATGTAGGCAGAATATAACATTGTGTTTCACCCCCGTTAATGAACTTATATTGCTTTGTTGGTAAGATGCCTTCATGACAATCACGGAGATCATGGGTTCGATTCTGATCAGAAATTATTCACATTCTCTTTCGGTGGATATTTTAATGATGGTTTTGTCGAGTTCAGGAGGCTCCATGATTGCGAAATTCATCATCTGGCAGTCGGAGCATTTTAATAAAAAAAAATTAATCATCTACCCCAATCAATATATTTATCTACTAACTGGCTATGATATAACAGCCCAGCTCTCCCATATACTTCTCAAAATGATCCTTCTCATGGTTTCACCTCTCTGTTCTTTGCAATATTGTAATTTGTTTTATCAAACACTGTTTATTCCACCAAAAAGTGGAATAAACAGTGTTTGATAAAAAAAAAATTACAAGGTCTTTAAACCTCCACAACGTTAATGCTTTAACTATAAACAATATATTTGCAATATGTATGCATTATAAATAAATCCACATCACCATTGGATTCAGAAATAAGTCAGGATTGGTACAACTTAACTCTGCTAATACCAGAAAACCAATAACCAATGAGCTCAGGAGGACTCGCTCCAACATTTCATCAATCTTTGCTCTCGATTGGGAGACTGGGGCTGGTCGTTACATATTCAAATTGTATTTTTTGTGAATGTTGCTATGATTTATAAAGCACACTTAAGTGTCGTATATATTTTCAATAAATAACACTACAAATACGGCTGACAGATGTAAAGAAATTTTCGTTTCATTATTATACTCAGCGGCGGCTGGTCTCGAGATGCATTAGTGCGCTGAACACCAACGCACCTCGAGACGCTGAGCGAATATGAAATATCGCTGTCTCACGGTTTACTGTATGTCTCAGTCTGCCCTATATGAATTTGCGTTTCCGTCCGGTGCGTATTGGAGATCGCTCCGGTAGTATTGGCAAATTTGGCCGGTCAATTTGAAAGGAATATTTTTTTAAATTATACTTTAATTTTTTTGAATTTTCACTTAAATAAAAATACTTGTAAGAGTACTATTTGTCAGTATTCTTATACATATTTAATCTATACAAATATTTAACATTTTTGGAAGTTATGTTTGCGAATATATAATTTAATTATTGCGAATTATTTCTCCGGTTCAGCGCATCAACGCACCTCTAGACCAGCCGCCGCTGATTATACTTAAAAAGAATTCTAAGAAATTTGAGAAGTGGTGAAAAATAACGTTGTTTAAATCTGCCCGACGGGTAACTATTTTAGGCTGTACTTGCCGAAAGCCTTGAAACTCCGTTATCCAGAAAACTTCGGAATAAATCTGTCAAGATTTAGTATTTTCAGAAATGCCATGACTTAAACCGTCTTCTGTTCTTTCGATTCGATTTCACCACCTCCCACGTTATTATGGGGGACACTATTAGTTACCAACCAGCGCGATCTATACTAGAACATCAAAATTCTCTTTGATGCTACTGGATCGGAATAACTAATCGGTCCGAAGTCTGCCGATTTAAGGCGGAAGGAATGGATATCGGTCCTTTTGGAAATTATTGACTATATTTTAATTGCAGTGCCACAAAATGAATTCTGCGGATTGATTTACATTGCCAAAAAAGTTATAAAGGAGGGACAACATTTAAGCTTAAAAGTTTACCAATAAAGCTTTCATGACCAGAAAGGAATTGGGCAGTCCTATAGCTTGGATAGTTATATGCTAAGTTTGGTCAGTGTTATTAGTTATTGCATGGAGTGGAATCATGGACCCTCAAAGTTGGTAGTGTGGAGGTCGCACACTCGGTCAATGACCGGCGATCCGACTTTTGCATTCCTTGACAAATTCAAAACAAACAAGTACAAAGTCCACACGCCGGTCATTCAACTCGTTGCCGAGCGCGGAGCGCATTCCATGCTAGAGCGAGAGGGCACCACATCTGTCACGCCAGTTCCGTATTTGAATGATACCTACACACAACATTAATCGTTTTGCGGATGTAGAAACGAGACGGCGGCATATCGCGAGCGCATTCCCGCACACATTCAAAAATGATATAAATACCTACGTCTACCAAATAAATCACTCTCTTTCCGCATTGCGATCTAAAACGAGTTTTATTTATCAACAAATCATCATCATCTCTCCCTTAAGGACATAGCTCCTAAAGTAGTATGAGCCGACTGGAAGCATTCGAAAGTGGATACACCGGAGAATGCTACGGATACCCTGGACGGATATGGTCAGCAACACAAGGGTTCTTCAAAGAGACAAAGTTGATAGAGAGTGCTGACTAATATAAAAACTGAAAGGTGTCCTACTTGGGCCATGTACTTAGAGGAGCAAAGTACAAATTACTGCACTTGATCATCCAAGGCAAAATAGAAGGTGAAGAGGTGTTGGCAGGAGGCAAATATCCTGGCTCTGTAATATACGTGATTGGACTGGCATAAGGGGTGTTAGAGATCTTTTTCGGACTGCTGGGGACAAAGATGTCTACTCTCAGGTGATATTCAACGTTGGGGGGCCCTGACATGTCACTGGGAAGAAGAAGAAGAATAGCTTGGATACACAATTATTTATACAGTATTTATGAAACTGCAAATAACACGGAATACTTGTAAAGTTTTGGTGTGATTAATAAATACAGTTGAAATTTATATAAAACAATAAAATCGTTTTACTGATTGATAGTGAGTAAAAAGCCCCAAACATTTCGATTGTGTCACAGATCTTGAATTTTTAATGAATTAATACCTAGTGTCATTTGAGAAAAGGTGTAAGGTTAATGAAATAGAATAAAAAATAACTATCTATCGATTCTGAATGATTCATAAGCTGTCTCTATTGGAATATTAATGTGAGTTTTGGATATTGCATTCCGATTTTCTTAAATATTTTATTTGATTTTAATATTTTATTTGATATTTAACTAACCAGGCAATGAACAGTCTCCTAAAAATCCTACTATTTGCAGACGATATTGTATTAATAAGTGAAAAACATGAAGACCTGCAAAATAGTCTGGAAAGGTGGAGAAGAATCTTGGAGGGCAATGGATTGAGACAAGAAAACAGAGTATCTGTACCTACCATTCGAGAACACAAATGCTGTCACTCCTGTAATGCAAATGGATGGAGAAAAATTACCCAATTGTGACTCATTTAAGTATCTTGGGTCACTCATCCATAGCGATGGAGGATGTGCAGCAGATGTAACACATATAATTAGTGTGGGATGGATGAAGTTTAGATCAATGACGGGAGTTCTATGTAATCCGAAAATGCCAGTAAAGTTAAAAGGAAAAGTATACCAAACGATTGTCAGACCCGCATTCCTCTATAGCTCCGAATGCTGGACCTTGTATAACTCTTACTCTAGGCAACTAGAAACTGCTGAAATGCGCATGCTAAGATGGTCAGCTGGTGTGTCCCTAAGAGACCAAATAAAAAGCTCACGCATTCGTGGAAGCCTAGGTGTTACATACATCAACAGCAAGATGGAGGAGAGGCGATTGAGATGGTATGGGCACGTTGGACGCAGAGCACCCGATCTTCCTCGAATAACAACCAGAGGAAGACCAAAGAATTCATGGGTGCTGCAAAAAGATAACCTGATGCAGAGGCACGGCCTGGGGGACGTAGTCCGGGATAGAAGAGCATACAATCTGAGGACGAAGAGAGCTGACCCTAACAGTCTTCACAGACAGTGAGTTGGGATGGAGCCAGGGAGAAGATTTGATTTTTTTCAAATATTTTTAGTTTGTGTATTTTCGTTTACCAATTTGTTAATTTGTTTTTAAAAAGCAAGGACCATTTTCGAAAAACTGTGGGTAGTTCGGCAAATTATTTGTTTTAAAATATGTAAAATTAAAGAAATTATTTTAAAAATCTACTTTTTCACATTAAAACATTTTTAATTGTACTATTTTCTAATTATTTATTTTACTGTTAATTTTCAAAACATCATACCCTTGGTCCAAATATATAAGTTTTGGTGATTTTTGTCTCTGTTTTCTACTCACAAGTAGATTGTTTTTTATTTTTTCAGAATGACTTTAATTTCAATATTTTGACTTAATCATGAAATACTTCCTTAAGCATAATTCAATGTGTCGAACAAATTATTTTAAAAGCCGCACCATATTTTTTCTAACGCCAAGTTTGAAACTAATTAGAAATTTGTCTCATTTTTTCTTTCTTTTATGAAACCAAATTAATTAATTTGGATTAATTAATTTTAAAATATATTTTTTTAAAACATTTTACTATAAAAGGCATAGAAATTCTATTCAAATTATTATTCCGAAACAAATTATTTGAAAATTTCGACGAATTTTTTTATAACAAAAATGTTTTCTTCAAAATAATTTGCTTTATGTTAAAAAATTTTTTTTTGCTTATATTTAAAAAAAGTATTTGAACAAATGAATAATTCGATTCAATTTAGTGAATTTGTTAACTATAATTTCTTTGACCTACCAGAAAAAAATTTAATGGTATTTACATGGAGAAAAAAAAACATGACGGATAACATGCACTTTATTACTCGGCCAAGGTGGGTGTTACTAAGCCATAATGTTATAGAAAAATAAAGGAATGAAAATAGATTTTTTTTACATTTTTATTATTTAACAATGTATTTGTATTAAACCGTAATAATTAAGTAAACAACAATGTCATTAACAAATAAATAAAATTTAATGGAATACTGTTAAGGTTATCCTTTTAATTTTTTTATAAAAATGTTATAATGAACGTGAATTTCTTTTATTTTTAAACAAGAATTATTATTTATTTGCGCACTACATCAAAATATTTCTATGAAAAACTCAAAAAGTTAAATAATAACAAATAAATAAATTCTTTGAACTATTCGTGTAAAAATAGAAAAAAATATTACCCGTTAATTCCGAAACAAATAAATGTTCAACCATTTTTAACCAAAATAAAATTTATTTTACCCACTCCATGAAATTCAAAGTTTCACAAAAAAAAAAACAACACACAAAAGCACTGTTAAATCACGCAAAAAATTAACACATTTCAGTACCTGAAAAATCAGGCTGTTCAATTTTCAGGTTAATTTTCTCACCACTATTTTACGTATCCTGAAATTTTTCGAAAGGCTTTCAGGAGAGATTGAGCGGCTGACGTGCGCTCAGTTGAGAGCCCGAAACGATACTGGAGCGAGCGCAGTATCCCTTTTACGAGATGGTTGGAAACTTTACCGGTGCGGGTCGTTGCTTTCAAAATTTGATATATACATTTGCAAAAAAGATTCAACCCTAAAAAGTCATAAGTTTATTTAATATACCAAATAAAAATACTTGGAGTGTATTTGTATACGTCAATGGAGAACTGAGAAATGTTTAAGTATGATTATAAAAAAATATTAGTGTAAAACTCCAGATAGTAAAGTAAGAAAATATTCAGTCAAGTGTTTGATTGAACAGAAGGGTATTTGAAAAATATTTTGGAGTATTTGCATAAATAAATATAACTTTAAAATAACATTAACTGACATAAGTTTATAATGTACGTATTTGAGTTTATGTTATTGAATTCTGTAGATATTTATATTTTGACTTGTGTGACGTAAAAATATGAAATTGAATTTGAGTTATATTTTTTATATTATTTACAGTTAAGACATTAACATTGAGAGGGTTTAAATATATTGTAATTTGTTTTATCAAACAATGTTATGTGTTTTATCAAACACTGTTATGTGTTTTATCAAACACTGTTATTTGTTTTATCAAACACTGTTATGTGTATTATCAAACAAAAAGTGGAATGAACAATGTTTGATAAAACAAAATAATGTTTTTGAGATGTGGTGCTGACGAAAATTACTTAAGGCATCATGGATTGAACACTAAATAAACATTTCTATGTTGCACTAGATGAACATGAAAAAAAAATTCGTCTGCTTATCTGAAATGCATTTTCCAGTTTTCGAATATCTGGAAAAATATTGGCATAGGTGTGCTGGACAGAAGAAGAAAGCGTCGCTCATTACTGTGATGATTTAACCCAATTAGGCAGGTCATTGTTTGGAATATAGCAACAGTGACAAAGAAGGTAAAGGCTAGAGATGAATGGAAGATAATTGTTCAGAGCTACGTAGTTACAAGTACCCGGCGGTAAGTATTATAATATACATCGGGCTTAAGAAAGAGACTGTCGGTTTGTAGAGCGTCGTCTCTGTCATTCATACACGTGTTCCGTCGCGATTTGTCAGTCGCATCGTACGACAGAGACGACGCTCTACAAACCGACAGTCTCTTTCTTAAGCCCGGTGTGCATTATTTACCGCCGGGTACTATAACTGGAGTTATCGTTCAATCATAAAGAGGATGACGAAGAAAAAAAATCGAACGATAGGCAAATGTTCTACCAACTGAACGATAAAGGTTGTGAGATGAATTATTTGTATTCACGTTGAGTAAAATATTTCTGGACGTGACTATAGACTAAAGGGAATCGGGACGTTTTGTTGCATCCCTATCTTACAAAGAAGGTGTTATGTCGTTACATGAAAAACATACAGGTTTTAAAAATTGAATCTCATTTTTCATTCAATTCAGTCTATAAATATTATTTCAAATAAAATCTTTCAGTCATAGACAAAATTATGACTAATAATTGCTGGACGTAAAACCTTTTCTAGAGGTACCCAAGAGGAATTTAAAGCGGTCAAAGGCACGATGGATGGACTTCTTCTCCCTGGCTCCACCCCAACTCATTGTCTGCGAAGGCTGTTGGGGTTGTATGCTCTTCTGTCCCGGACTACGTCCCCCAGGCCGTGCCTTTGCATCAGGTTATCTTTTTGCACCACCCATGAATTCTTCGGTCTTCCTCTGGTTGTTATTCGAGGAAGATCCATGGAGATTGCCTGGTTCACAATGTGATCGGGTGCTCTGCGTCCAACGTGCCCATACCATCTCAATCGCCTCTCCTCCATCTTGCTGTTGATGTCTGTAACACCTAGGCTTCCACGAATGTGTGAGCTTTTTATTTTGTCTCTTAGGGACACACCAGCTGACCATCTTAGCATTACATACTTTTCTGGTACACTATGTGCTCTAAGTGCTCCCCAAATTAGGCTTCTAGGGACCCTGTCAAATGCCTTTTCAAGATCGATGAAGACCATATGAAGGTATTTCTTGGCATCACGGTGTTTTTCGACAAGGAATCTAACGGTTTGAATGGCGTCTACTGTTGATTTTCCCGATACGAAGCCACACTGGTTGTCATGTACAATATTTACACCAAATTCCTGATTCTCGAGTTTATAATTGGCTCATAGATTTTCATAGTGTGGGATGGATGGACGTTATACGTAAAATGGAACATATATGTTACACTACACCTAATGCCGAATATGTTACTATCACATGTCGGAAGATTTATATTGTTTCCTTTATAGTTCGTTTTCCCTTGGTAAGTTTTATGCGGTTTTCTTAGTATGTTTTTTTCTGAACATATGCAGATGCAATAAACTACCTTATTTAATAGCCGCAGTCACTATCTTCCTATTCTAACTCTTAATGTGTATTATATTTATTGTGCGATATTTTAAATCTTTTTATACTAGAGGGACTGAGAAAAAACTTCAGTTTCTTTCAGCTCACGGCCGTTCCCTTCGATCAGGCGACGAACGACTCCTTTGCATACCAACACGTCACACCATATTTCAATGAATCCTCATTTGCGGTTCACTTGATGTGACTATGAGAACGAACTTCCAAGATGCATCAGATGTGCACCATCTTTATTTACATGTAAGAGAGTAGAAAACTTTATAACATCACTTAAAATATACTTTTACTATAATTTCCCTTATCCTTGAACGAACGAGCGACATCTTTGCATACCAACACATCACACCATATTTCAATGAATCCTCATTTGCGTTTCACTTGATGTGACTGTGAGAACGAACTTCCAAGATTCATCAGATGTGCACCATCCTTATTTACATATAAGAGAGTAGAAAACTATATAACAGCACTTAAAATATACTTTTACTATAATTTTCTTTATCCTTGAACGAACGAGCGACTCCTTTGCATACCAACACATCACACCATATTTCGATGAATCCTCATTTGCGGTTCATTTGATGTGATTGTGAGAACAAACTTCCAAGATTCATCAGATGTGCACCATCCTTATTTACACGTAAGACAGTAGAAAACTATATAAAATCACTTAAAATATCCTTTCACCATAATTTTCCTTATTCTTGAACGAATTCCTTTCTTCTTATTCTGTAATTATTGATAGAAAATAGTAATTTTTACTTGAAATCAAAACGAAAACCTTATTTTGTTAAATCTACCGTTAAATCTAACAGTTTAATGTATCCAAGACCAGCTGGTCGGTCGGAATAAATTTCTGTATAGCAATAAGCCCGCCAGATTTAGCATTTTTTACCTGTACACAAAATAATGAAAAATAAAAAATAAAAGTGATGACGTAGAGATCCCTAAAAAGTTAAGAAAATGATTATAACTGTCGTTCTAAAAAATCTCAAAGATACCACAATACCCATCACAAACCAGGTATTATGGGTATTATGAGGGTTAGATCTCTTAGGGTTATTCGCATCCAACTGACGGGCCTACTGACATAAATATGCAAATTTCAATTCAATTACTCTTTTACTAGCGTGCTTCTTTGAAATGCATCTCATTTTGGCGTAAAACTACACATTTGGCTGTACTGGGACAGTTTCGACGTTAAATAATATATTTTCAATTCTTTGCGTCGCACATCTTAACGTGTCACACATCCAAAACAAGATTTATCATGCAAAATTTAACAAAGATTATAACGGATTTTTTTTTAGAATTTTGGTTTTCTCTTTGTAGAATTTATTTATTTCTCCTGGCGAGTTAATTGCCATATGGTAATCTCTTCCAACCAACCAGAAATATGTTTTAATTGGCCCTAAGTGAAAACTAGACTCGAATACCATTTGAAAAATCTGGATTCCAGCGGGGATCGAACCCGCAACCTCTGGATTGGCAGACAAGCGTCTTACCACCAGGCCACGGAGTTCATCCGAAAACCTTTAACAAAAAACTCCACTGAATTACTTTGTCATCCCACAAGTTTCATTAATCCCCAAGGAAGACTTGACCGAGGAGTTTTCAACAATGAAAGAAATGGATGCAATGGACATACAGACAAAGTAATACTCGTATATAGTATATTTATTATATTGTATTACACTCTCATTGTATACAGTGTAACTTGGCTGGCTTATTGTCATGTAGCGATCTCTTCCAACCAACCAGAAATATGTTAAAGTGGTCTTAAGTGAATACAAGACTGAAATTCTTTAAAAATATGTGGATTCGAGCGGGACTTAAACCCGCAACTTATGGGTTGGGTAAAAGGCATCTAACTAGGCCACGGAGGCCGTCATATTTATGAATAAATTAAAGACACGAGTAATCAAAAACTATATATTTTTCCCAAAGTATATAAACTGAACTCTTATCACCTCTCTGGAATACAGGCATAACATAACCGTTTTTCTATGAATTCGGACCAGCGTCAGAATAATGATTTATTAAAGAACATACAAATAATGAAGTATCAATTACGTCAAAACTGAGGCTATCATGTTCTCCCGCAAAGTCAAGGAAATAGTACCATCAATGCCCTTATTCATCGGTGGTTGCCTGGTTGAGTGGCAGGACGTGGTTAAATACCTCGGCCTGCACCTCGACCGGCAACTGACGTGAAAAACCCATCTGAATACCATCAGACAGAAGGGTCACAAGGGCATAGGGGCTATCAGTTTGATATTTCATCGGTACAGCTTCCTTTCACCCAAAAATAAGCTCCTCCTCTATAAAACCCTTATTCGTTCTATCTTGACCTATGCTGCACCCGTTTGGGGTAGTGTGAGCAACACGGATCACCTGAAACTCCAGCGAGGGCCGAACAAGGCATTCAAAATATCTTTCAACACCCATCCCAGAACAAACCTTACCCGATTTCGCGCTGAACAGCGAGAAGAAACCCAACAACACCACATCCTCGCTTAGACCGTGAAATTCTATAAAAGTCAACAAAATCACAGCAATCCCTTAGTCGCTGCACTGGGGGCTTACGAAAGTAAATCCGATCTACTGTTTGGTGCAGCCACGTTTTCCTCGGTGTACCTCTACCTCGAAATTGTTGAATCATTGTTTGGAGTGTCGGTGCAGTATCAGAACGCCTAACTCCTTCACCGAATAATTTTCTGAAAGGACATTAAGGTTAAGATTTTTAAACTTCTGAATTGTATACTTGCTTAGTCATTCTTTCATCGTTCATTTTCTCCCCATGTCCAAACCATCTTAATACCCCTTTCTTCATCTTACTTATAACATTTTATGAAGGCATTAATGTCATCATTCCGCCTTCTTTCAAACGACATTGCTCCTTAGTTCATACATCTTCATAGCATTGATATTTCTCTTATCCTTCTGCCAAGTCCAATTTTCCCTTCCATAAATAAAGGTGGACACCAACAAACTTTTATGAATTGTCGCTTTTGTTACTGTTACGCGGTTTTTGTTTATAATATAAAGTATTTAATTTATCTTGTTCCCTGTCGCTACCCTCTTTCAATGTCCTTTTTATCAAACGTTTGATTTTTTCATCTGTCAATAATTGTGGGTTCAAGTCTCGAGTAAGCACGTCATTGAAGATAATATGTTATCTAAACGGCACTATATATATGACCTTTATATTATTATAATAATTGCGCATACTTAAAAGAATATAGATGTTCTTAAACACAATACGAAATCGACTTGAATTGTATGTATTGACGAGCATTCTCCATTATAAAGAGGCCAAGAGTCAAGAAAGCTCCTTCATGGCACTCTCGTAACATAATATAGAGATGCAACGAAACATTGAATGCATCTGAGCTGCAACTTTGTTTCATCCTTTTCAATGCAACAAGCACTGAGTTTCAAAGGCAGACACACGAAATTCGAGTGCACTTGCTGTCTTGTATGGGTCATATAACGAAATATACATGAGAGGAATAAAAAGGGAATATTAAAATAAAGACGGAAATTCAAGAACTGTTCAACCTACACAAAACATTAAATAAATTATTTTCAATTTCAAATAAATGCTGTAGAAAGCGTGCACTGAGAGAAAAAAATGGTAAATGACAGAATACATAATGAAGTGATAAAAACATTAATATAAACTAAAGGTGGAGTTCTTGAGGATATGAAGAATAATACTCTAAAAGGGTTTGGGCATGTAGAACGAATGAATTAAGGAAGACTGAAAAAACAAATGTATAGTACAAATATGATTGAAAATTGTGGTAGCGAAAGACCAAGGAAAGTATAGTTGGATCAAGTTAATGATATTTTGAAAGAAGAAAACGTTAAAATTCACAGAAATTGAAAGAGTTGTATGAGAAGGTATATGGACGTGAAATAGGCAAAAAAGGTGGCGTGATGGAACGCATATTTATTTTGATGTAATTTTTCGAAATTCAAAGTACGTCCCGCGATCACCATGAGATCATGGTCGGACAATAGGCGAGGATCGACCGGATACCAATTAGGTGACCTCCTAAAGCGTATTAAGAATTTTGAAAAAATATATGACATTTGTGATAAGGGTGAGACCACTTCGTCACAGTAATTTATTTAATAAAGTCGTTCTCAGCATCTACGAAATAATATCAAAGGGTTCGGCTTTAACTTTGTGTAACTCAGTATTGGAATATTAACGCTTCCTTCCCTGTGATGTGTAACTACTACACATTGCTTCTAAAAACTTTAGTATCTCTATAAATATAATAAATACTAGGTTCAGATTTTAGGTAACATATTCCTCCGTAATACATTAACGCATTGAATAAAAAAATAATATTAATAATAATTAGCACTTATTAACCACATCAGATATATTTTGTGAAAATCGAGAATAAATTCACCAACACAATCAAACGTGTGCCAGTGTATGACGTAGGTATATTCATTCTACAAAACCGCTATGGGTGAGGAAGCGACGCTATTCACGTCTCACTCTCACTCTACTTCGGTATATGGGAACGCAAGAAATAGAATCTCAGTTCGCTCGCTTCAGTAGCTTTCGGGCATCGATTTGAGGTGGTCGCTTCGCCCATTTTGTGAACGTTGGCCGATGTTTTTTTCATGTGTTCAGCAATTAAATTTCAATTGTTATCATTTTTGACTTCAAATTTTATTAATATAAGCTATTGTGAGTATTCTTATTTTTCCGATTTTAAATCGCTCATTTTTACATGTGTATTGATGTGTATTGAATACACAGCACCGGAACGCGTGGATTTTTTTATCACAGGAAGGGAAAGGTTAACAATACATTGCTTCATTATTCCACTAATTATAATTATCTCCGCTACACGTGTTTCTACCTCCTATCCCGAGGCTCTCTTCATACGGAAGGATCATTCTGTCTGAAAATAGTCACGAGATAGAAGGTAGAAACACGTGTAGCGGGAATTACTGTAGGTAGTGGAATACCAAAGTAATTTATGGTTTAATATATATAAATATATTGTTAAGGCATTAACATTGTGGAGGTTTAATGACATTGTAATTTGTTTTATGTCTTTAAACTTCCTAAGTCATGTTTGTGCTCCCCTGATGATGAGGGGAAAGCCTTGAAACCGGTAGGGTTATACCGTTACAAAAAAGTGGAATAAACAGTGTTTGATAAAACAAATTACAAAAAATATGGTTAAATACTATTAACTAGACGTTCCATTAAAAAGATATAAAATCTTTACCAACAAAAAATCAACGAAATAGCAAGAAACCTTTTCAAATTGAAGTTTATCCGTTATATATATATAAAAAATGTTTTGGAGTTAAATTCTTCATGACTATTCGATCATCATCTTCCTTCATAACTAAAAATGGGTTATTTGGAAATCTGCTAAACTACCCAACTTTAGTTTATTGTCAACATAAATTTTAGCTTTCAGGATACGATAAAAACTTTCAATAATACGAACCGAGCCACTTTATAAATTATAGCAAATTGAAACCTGGATTGATCGGCCACAAATATAGGGATATACTCGTATGCACAACACTCTGCCATAAACCATGAAACCACTTGAGGCTGCAAAAGAAATGAGGTATAAACTTCATTGAAATTACTCCGCGCCTTCCATAGCCCCGAGGAATTGTCGGAAAACACCGTAACGCAAATGCTGAATAAAACATAACACAATTCGCCTGTAGGAGAGGCCACGTTCGTTGGTTCGGCACAAAGAAAGCACTCGAGCACTTTTGGAATATCCGAATTCATTGTGGTTGACGATATGAGAAAGGAAGGAAAATGAACACACGCCATTTTACATTTCCTATTTGTGTTCACTTAATGAGAGGTGTTTTTTACTTTATTAAATTGATATTGGGGTATCATCGATATATGAGTGGCGAAATGCCAAACAAGCCTATACAACGAATATGTAGAAATGAGATAATGGAGCTCAAAGTCTAAGGGTTATTATAAATGAAATGTTGAGTAATTAATATTTTTTTATTCATTGAACAGATACATTCTAAAACTTCTACAATAAAAATAAAAAAATGAATCTATTATAAAATTATGACAAGATTATTCGATTTTTAAAGTTTTTTGTTTGATAGGCAAATTTGGCATAAAAGTATATCACGAAAATCGCTTTGCCAAAAAAAATTATAGATGGCAGCATTAGTACCTAACATTTAGAATTTTGAAGTAAAGGCACTTCTGGCTTATAAAGAAACGTTATGTGACTCAAATTTTAACACTTATGCATATTTTTGTTTTGTTGGATAGGCTGGTTTGGCTCTATGCCACTCATATAATACGAGTATGTTAGACAAAGATACATTTCCTTACAATATCTAGAGAGCCTGTGAGGTACAAGTCAGTTATAAACAGCAAGACAATTTAGCATGTCGTCTTTTTTCAATAATTGAACTTTAAACCAATCCTTTTTGGTAGTCTTATCAAAATTTATTATTGTATATGGTCACTACACGTATATATTTTACTACACCTGAATAGGTTACAAATATCCTAGTGGAAGACCTACACCCAAGTGCAGAATTGAAACATCTCGTGCAGCTTTTAATAAAATGAAAAGCGTATTCTGCGATGATAATCTAAACTTGAAACTTCGAGAACGGGTAGTCAAATGCTACGTTTGGTCAGTGTTATTGCATGGAGTGGAATCATGGACCCTCAAAGTTGGTATTACTCGTATGAACCGACTGGAAGCATTCGAAATATGGATGCACCGGAGAATGCTACGGATACCCTGGACGGATATGGTCAGCAGCACAAGGGTTCTTCAAAGAGCCAAAGTTGATAGAGAGTTGCTGACTAATATTAAAATCCGAAAGGTGTCCTATTTGGGTCATGTACTTAGAGGAGTAAAGTACAAATTACTGCATCTGATCATCCAAGGCAAAATAGAGGGTCGAAGAGGTGTTGGCAGGAGGCAAATTTCCTGGCTCCGCAATATACGTGATTGGACTGGTATAAGCGTGGAGCGTTGGGGATCTTTTTCGAGCTGCCGGGGACAAAGATGCCTACTCTCAGGTGATAGTCAACATTGGGGAGACCTGACATGACACTAGGAAGAAGAATAGGTTACTATCACATATTGGAATATCTACCGAGGTTTCTTCGTAGTTTGTCTTCCCTTGATAATTTTTTATGGCTGTCTTATCAAAAGTATTTTTCTGAACAAGTATTTACTGTATTTTATCACACTTTTGTTGTATACAGTACAACCTAGCAGACTTATTGTCATGTGACAATATCTTCCAAACAACCAGAAATATGTCAAAGAAGCTTTAAGTGAATACCAGACTGGATTTTTTTTAATTAAATCTGGGTTCCAACTGGAATCAAACCCGTAACCTCCGAGTTAAGAGACAAGCGTCTTACCAACTACGCCACGGAGATCATCATGCAGATGTGAAGAAGTAATGTGCCGAATTCAATAAAGGTAAAGGGAGGAAAACAATTTAGGCAGTCGATCAGAGCGTGGTTGTTATTGCGACAGGAGTTTGAATACTTGAGTTTGCAAGAGGAATGACTTGTGGAAGAGGTTTGTGTGAGCTGTTGAGTGTGGTGTTTTTTGTTGTTTTATATTTTTATATACCATATATCTATTTTTTTGTTTGTTTTATGTTTGTGTGCGGTATATTGTGGGATGAATGTTTTGGTATATCTGGAGTGATGAAGTGTGAGGAGTTTGATATCGCGTGATGTATACATACAATGTAATTGAGTGTCGCTGTTTATCAGGTTGATGAGAATGTGCAACGGGGTTTTATATAATCCAAAATTGGAAAGAAATATAACGACAAATGAAGGAAACAAACCCAGATCCATTAAAATTGTGTGTCCAAATTAAACTACATGTTGTTTTTTTCGCAAATTATGTATATTTCTTGTCACGTGTAAAATAAATAAAAAATGAAAATCAAATAAATGTATCTAATCTTATGGCCTTAACCACTACCTTCTTATTCTTACTGTGGTACCAAAGTGCTCATTTCGCAACAAACTGTCTTAATGGACTTGAAATACGCATGCATAGTGATGTACCACGAATCACGAATCAAATTGACTCTGTTCAAAATATCATTTTTGAAACTCTACAGTACGATACAAATTAATAAATGACAAAAAAGAATATTTCAATCGTCCAAGTGTCACCAAACCTAAAAAACACCTTTTTTGTACATTGAAGACCACGAGACACATAAAAGATGTTTTTTTAATATCGGGGTTTCTCGCCTCGCCTCTTTCGCCGTCAGTTCGATTCAAAGAAAAGGGATTTTTTTCTTCTTCTGCACCCCTATTCCCCTTTATTCTACCCCTTAGGAGCCAGCAACCCCCACTAGGCCTACAAATGAGGTGATGAAATTCTAAGGCAGCAGCTCTCGCTTTTTCCAATCTTTTATTGTTTCCCCATACGAGTTTGTATGGAAGACGGAGTTTTCTATTAGTTACTCCAGAGACTTTACACGGAGAAGGAATTTTAGCATAAGGGGTTGAGAAGGGTAATTTATATAATTTCTCCAGATTTCTTGTATCTTTCTCCACTTGCCAAGGGAATAAAGGTGTGTTTTTCGTATTTGATTAGATTTGTAACACATTTCTGTTTTTTTGCAACGCCTTACAATGATGGGATTTTCAATTTATGTTCCGACACACTTACTAACCATCACGATATTTTTCTGTAGGGGTAGGCAGAACATTTAAGCAGTAATTGTTACACCTCTTCGTGAACGTGAATACCTTAACTATAAACAACATAATTATACCTATATATCACACAACATTTACAGTTTAAATAATTTTGATGGAAACACGAACCGTATCAAAATAAATAGAAGGTAAAGGAAGAAGTATGAATGATAGAAAATTGTGCACGTCGACATGCATGAATGTGAAGGCAACCAAAGTTGTGTGCTTGGATATAAAAGTTTGGAGACCTGTTTTCTACCTATCCCGCAAGAAACATGGCGTGACGATAAAAACGAACCGTCAAGTACAATTATTGTACATAAATATTAATAATTATAAAATAACAATTTATATACATTACTTTTGATATTTAAACTAAAGATTGCAAATCTGTTGTATAAAATCTTTCGGAGTGTTGCACTGCGTGATCTGGCTTATGGTGCCGACGTTTCGGAGTGTTGTGCTGCGTGATCTGGCTTATGGTGCCGACATTTCGGAGTGTTGTACTGCGTAATCTGGCTTACGGTGGTGACGTTTCGGAGTGTTGTACTGCGTGATCTGGCTTACAGTGGTGACGTTTCGGAGTGTTGTACTGCGTGATCTGGCGTATGGTATAGTGCCGACGTTTCGGAGTGTTGTTCTACGTGATCTGACTTACGGTGCCGACGTTTCGGAGTGTTGTACTGCGTGATCAGACTTATGGTGCCGATGTTTCGAAAACATTGCAGTTTTCATCATCAGTATTATTTTGTAGTCAACTTCAACTACAAACAAGCCCTGATGATGAAAACTATAACGTTTTCGAAATATCGTTATCAATTAACCAAATCATGAAGAAAAACCGCAAAAGACTCAAAACATATTTGATGGTATAAGCTGTTTTATGAATATTAAAAAATCTAAGCTAGATAACCAAATTTTGATAAATTAATAGTCACTTATTATTCCATCTAGATAATCATTTTGTGATTTTTTTATTCTGCCAAGTAGGAATTGAAGCTTTTCGCTCTATTGAGACTTTTTAAAATTTGGTATTATATGGATAATAAATAAATAAAAAAACCAAACAAGAATTATCAAAGAAGATATATGACGCCCACAGCATGTACACAAATATGTGTTTATCCTATACGAGTATTACCTAAATTCCACAAATACATTTCAAGGGTTTCCTAACAAAAAAAAACCCGAAGGTTTCCAAAAAATATTTCAAATGAATTTACCTTCCCAATATTCAGTTCCAAATAATTAAGTGTTCATTGACTTTGTAATTTGTTTAACCAATACCACGTTTTATTGCTTCATATTTTAAATACCTTATTGGCACGTGTTTTGAATAATTTACGTAAATAAATTATATATTATTTATAGTCAAGGCATTAACATTATGGAGGTTTAAAAATATTGTAATTTGTTTTATCAAACACTGTTTATTCCACTTTATGTAACGGTATAACCCTACCGGTTTCAAGGCATTCACCTCATTTTATTTATTTATTCATTTAACACTTTTATTGTAAATACAATTTGGAGGGATTATTTCCAGGCGACAATCTCTTACAACCAACCTGACAAAAATAAATGAAACAAGTTACGTGGTCGTATAAATAATTCAAATGACTATCCATCCCCACGAAATCCATAAATATATACGTGAGAACATGCCCACGAACCCCACAAAGACGGACAATCACCCGAACATTATTTTTCATATAAAGTGAGATATCATCAATCAAAAGGAAAGGAAGGGATGGTGGAGAGGAAAGGAAAAGAGAAATCAGGAATGAAACACGTTATTTTACTGACTAGAAATTAAGAGTTTTTTCAGTCTCTTCTTAAAGCATGCCAAGGACGGAGTGAGCCTTATATTGGTTTGTAATTGATTAATAATTATTTTAAAATCAAATAGTAAACAAACGAAACAAATTAATTTTATACTTCATGTGTGAGAATATACTTTTTTCAACTTGACTTATGTATATTATAAAAAAATTTACAAGTGTCAATTTCATAAAATTTGTCTTGTGCCAATTCTATAAAAATTGACTTATGTCAGTTTTACCAAATTTTACTAATGTATATTTTACCAAATTTTACTGAAATCGATTATAAAAAATTTGACTCATGTTAATTTAACAAAACTTAATTCATATCAATATAATACACAGTAAAAAAAAATACCAAAAACACTGATTTATTCGTATTGCTTTTATTCATAAAAATATTTTATTGGAACAAAGTCTATAGACGAAACGAATATATAACAAAACTTTATCTATGAAAGTAGCAGAGAACAAAAAATACAGGGGCATCACTCCAAAGGCTTGGCTATGACCAATGAAGAGTTTTAAGGGCGAAACTTCTCCTAAAAGATGTATCGTCTGACAAGGGAATCTTCCATTCTTCTAATTAAGTAAATATAGAAGTTGGAGGAATCGATTATTGGAGTCCTGGAGTAGGGTATAATATCAATAAACCCCTGGCGAGGGAAGACAGGCCAGGAGTCGCCTCCTTTTAATCAGCACTCGATGAAAGTAACTCATTTGAGTGTCGAGCACACAGAATGAAATAAATTGGGAAAACTAGAGCACAGTAAGGAACGAAGAGTGAAGAGGCCGCGAGAGCTCTCTCAAGAGATTAATGGAGATTGGATAGAGTATTGGCAGAAGAGGAGAGAATAGCGGAGCAGATGAGACGCGATAGAATATAGAATAAGAGGTGACAGCGTGGGAGAGGACACTGTGGTCTATTGTGGTGGATTTTGATCGGTTAATTTGAAAAACGCGTGATTTTTTAGATATTTCATTTTAAGAACGTACATTATTACACTTTCATTTTAATTTTATTAAGACTTTCGTTGTACAAAGTACCACCAAGTAGGTTCATTGCCATGTGTCAATCTATTACAATCAACCAGAAATCTAGATCTCCTATCGAAAATCTTCTGGTATTTTTCTTCTCTTTAAAACAAAATATGACAATTGAAATTAATTATCAATCAAATTTAATAAATTAGTAAGTTTATATTATACTTTCGAAGTTTTTGTGTATAGTACAATTTGGCGAGTTTTGTGTATATGTTAGTAAAACCTGGCGAGTTTTGTGTATTGTACAACCTGGCGGGTTTTGCGTATAGTACAACCTGGCGGGTTTTGTGTATAGTACAACTTTGCGGGTGTTGATTGACATGTGGCAATTTCTTCCAAAAATAACAGAAATATTTTTAAGAGGCTTTAAACGAAAACCAGATTGTAATTCTTTTGGAAAAAACTTGGTTCCGACAGCAATCGTTCTCTTATTGTATACTTTTTGGTTGAGATTAAAAAAATATTTATTGTGATTTTTTTTTCACCCGGAGATTTTGAGTTCGACTTCTGATTGTGTTATATATTTGTTGTATACAGTTTAACCTGGCGGATTTATTGCCATCCGACAATATCTTCTAACTATTCAGAACTATTGTTTATATCAGACTTGAGTAAAAAAACTGGAAATCTTTTAAAATAAAGTGAGTTCCAGCGAGAATCGAACCCGTAATCCCCAGGCTGAAAGACAGACATCTTACCAAGTAGGCCACAGAGGTCATCTATGGTACCCAAAAATGTAAAATATACGTACATAGGAACGCAAGAAATAGAATCTCAGTTCGCTCGCTTCTCCCGCTCAGTAGCTCGCGGGCTTTCGCTTGAGGTGGTCGCTTCGCCCGTTTTGTGAACGTCGGCCGATGTTTTTTTTTTTTTTTTCATGTTTTCAGCAATTAAATTTCAATTTTTATCAATTTTGACTTCAAATTTAATTCATTTAAGCGGTTGGTTATGAATATTCTTATGTTTCCGATTTTAAATCTTTCATTTTCACCTTGAGGAAAAAACGATTTAATGGAGGAATTCAATAATATGTTAATACATATAAATGATTATTGTGTTAAAATATATAAAGAAAAATATCATCACGCCAAATCTCTATTGGAGTAGGTAAAGAGAATCAATCTTAACTTATTTTCACCTTGCATAATTTCTGCTATGTTCATACACCTCGTAATGTATACTCTTGTAGGGAATACCGTCGTCCCTAAATATTGTCAACATACACGGTCAACGACCAACGAAACGAACTTTGGATATGTCCAAAGTTCTCATACCAGAACACTAATATTGTTTACACGCAAATAATATTTACGTTGCATTCCACGGTAGAGGGAGAACGCATCGCGTTGTGTCACCGTTTCGCCGATAAATATTCTACCCACTATATTGTTCGCAACGTCTGCAAACACCTCGGCACGCGCAGGAGTGAGATAAAGTATATATTGCGGGTGCATTCACGCACATCTATAAATACCTACTTATCGACAAATAAAGATTATTATTCACTTGACCATTCATGCTGTTTACTATTCATTGATTGTTCACTCTCACTTTCCACATTCCTGAATCGACGTATTTTATTTTAAATACAAAACAATCATAATCATCACGACGTATCAATAAAGCATTCCGCTAAACTCTCCTATTATAACACTTTTACTATTTTAGTAGTTATGAAACTTCTTTTGCCTACTAAACTATTCGTATAGATTATTTTCTAATGTAAATATTTCGTCATAATTTCTTCGTACGTAGTAAAACATTCTTTATGTTTCTTTTTTCCACCTGCCACTATTTTCTTATCCTTACACTTATTAACTCTTAAATATATACTTATTTTGTATTAATTTTAATTTGTCAAAAAAAGTGGGGTCGAGTCTCAAGCTGGAGCGCCCTTGAGGAGAGTTTGCTCTCTAAACAGCTTATAAATAGTTTTTTTTAATTCATCTTACTGAATGCATTTTCTTTCATCCACATTATTTCATAACGGCCTTATTTCTTAACGGTCTCATTTATTTTTGTGCAATACCTTGTTATTCCACACTTTCAAAGTACCGCTTTCATTTCTACCACATTTATCTTATTTCATATTTTTTTTCCCACATCAAAGTTTCGCTTACATACCCTAATGTTAGCAATAAAACTCCATTATTTTTCTTATATTTAAATGCTCCGACCACTAAATACATTGTACCTAGTATAATCCACCATTTACTTTATTGCCTGTTGCTTCTCTTTCAATAAAACACTTCACGCGGATATTGAATACAATTGTTTGGATATTGTAATTTTTTTATCAAACACTGTTTATTCCACTTTTTTGTAATGGTATAATCCTACCGGTTTCAAGGCTTTCACCTCATCATTAGGGGAGCAAAAATAAGAGAGAATTCGGTTCGAACTGGTACCGAAATACACGCTTCTAACGGTTATCATTCGGGTCGAGGACTGCGGGTGAAGGGAGGGATGAGACAATCTCGGCCAACAGCGGAGAGATTCTTGGAATATATGTGTTTGCCAGATGTTCAGCTCGATGCACTGACTTAGAAATTTCTAAAGCCTCTAATCTGTCCAATTTATTTCCGTTACTACTGATATGTAAGAATTTGGCATCATCGATAGAAAATGTGTGGTTTTCACGGTAACTATTATTAGCCATTTCAGAATAAATTAGAGGATTTGTTTAGATATGTTTTTGCATTTTTAAAATCTCTTTTCTTTCATTTTCTTATCTAACATTTACTTACTTACGCATTCAAGATTTGGCCACCAACAAAACGAGACTAAAGAGTTCTTAATATATTTGAGAGACAGAACAAAACGAGACTAAAGAGTTCTTAATATATTTGAGAGACAGAACCAAACGAGACTAAAGAGTTCTTAATATATTTGAGAGACAGAACAAAACGAGACTAAAGAGTTCTTAATATATTTGAGAGATAGAACAAAACGAGACTAAAGAGTTCTTAATATATATGAGAGACAGAACAAAACGAGACTAAAGAGTTCTTAATATATTTGAGAGACAGAACAAAACGAGACTAAAGAGTTCTTAATATATTTGAGAGACAGAACAAAACGAGACTTAAGAGTTCTTAATATTATATATTTGAGAAACAGACTCTGAAAAATAAATGGTCCAATTTATGATAATGGCTCGTGGATACAGTGTATGACGAAGCTATCGTAGCAAAAGTTATAAAATTTGTTCGAATATGCTGGCTTGGTCACTAATATCGCAAGCAGGATACTTAACCTGCAAGAAAGGCTTATTCGGTGATCCAATGAGGCGTACAAGAACACGCAGACCAAAGTTAAGATGGCTGGATGATATCACAGAGAACTACTGCAATTTGGGTATCACCAATCGAAAGAGGAATGCTGCTGAAAAAAATTTGTAGCAAAGAATTCTATAGGCCAGGGGTCTCCAAACTACGGCCCGCAAACACCATCAATCCGGTAGTGAGCTGGATACGGCCAGTATCCAGCCCGTCAGTTTATTTTTTTTACATTGTCAAATTTACAATGTAGGTAAATGATTCAAAATAATAATCAGATGTTTTTATTTAACGACTATAGTCACAAAACACACTAGTCGCACTATATTTCGCGCATCGGTTATCTCCGCCTCAATGAAATGTCCTTGACACTTGCCTGTAAGTACCAAACAAAATTGCGAACTGAGCGGAATCCACCCCCGCACCCTGCGCCATAGACATCTTACTCGCCGGCTAGTCCCAATACGAAAATTTGCGCGTAATTCAAAACTACAGTATGTTGGTATGATGAGCTAGCTAGGTCTTGGCCCTTGGAACTTAGTGGAGAAGTCAGTGTGGCCCTTAGACTAAAAAGGAGACTCCTGCTATAGGTAGTAAATACCCTTCTTGGGTGATGATGATGTTAGTGTTTTTTTTATAATAATAGCTCGAACAACCAAAAATCAATATATCCAGTTTATAAATATATTATAAGAAAAATGCTGAATCTGGATTAAACTAACTGTTTTAATTTGTGTTTAACATTTGAATGAAAGTTTAAATCAGAGTATTATAAAATTATATTTAACTCGGCGAAATCCCGTTAAACTCTGGATTAAAAACAAACTTTTAATTTGACAAAGAACACATTCGTATATTTCAACAGCTTAACAAGGGTCGAAGCCACAATACGGACGTTATAATAAATTTCATCTTTTTGCTTGGGGCAGTAATATTTAACATTGAAAAATAATTTCGTGGTCCTGAAAGTTTCACCTGAATCTTTTTTTAAGGCAAGCATTTACATTAGGAAATTTAAGGCTACGAAGGGTGACTTGTGATTATTGATACAATGTTATTGAAGACGAAGTTTACTGTATGTCATTTTATATTAGAAAAAACTTACTTGGTTGAATTTGAGTGAAATTTGAGTGTGAGGCTGGAGCGGAACATGAACGTGAGTAAAACTAAGTTCATGGTGTTTGGCTGGCAGGATCACGCAGGAGCACGTCTTACATTGAACGGTGCTGATATAGAGAGAGTGGAAACATTTAAGTACCTCGGAAGTATCCTAGTGGAAGACCTCGACCCAGAAACTGAAGTCAATTGCAGAATTGAATCGTCTCGTGCGGCTTTTAATAAAATGAGAAGCTGCGATGATAATCTAAACTTGAAACTTCAACAACGGTTAGTCAAATGCTACGTTTGGTCAGTGTTATTGCATGAAGTGGAATCATGGACCCTCAAAGTTGCTAGTATGAACCGACTGGAAGCATTCGAAATGTGGATGCACCGGAGAATGCTACGGATACCCTGGACGGATATGGTCAGCAACACAAGGGTTCTTCAAAGAGCCAAAGTTGATAGAGATTTTCTGACTAATATTAAAATCCGAAAGGTGTCCTATTTAGGTCATGTACTTAGAGGAGAAAAGTACGAATTACTGCACCTGATTATCCAAGGCAAAATAGAGAGGGTCGAAGAGGTGTTGGCAGGAGGCAAATCTCCTGGTTTCGCAATATACGTGATTGGACTGGTATAAGGAGCGTTGGGATCTTTTTCGGGCTGTCGGGGACAAAAATGTCTACTCTCAAGTGATATTCAACGTTGGGGGGACCTGAAATGACACTGGGAAGAAGAAGGTTGAATTTGAGAAATAGACGGAAAATTTACCTTTTATTACTATTGTATGATCAATATCTTAAACGTCTCGCCACCTCCTATTTTCTCGCCGAAAATATTGAACATCTTTCCGATCATGGACTTGCGTTGCACTCAAGCAGAGATTGTTCATGGGCATTCCAAGTTCATCGCTCATTCTTCTTTACGTCATCATTTACTATCCATGCAGTATGACTCTAGAACCAGTTACCAACTAATTTAAAACTTGCCCCGTCATTGACGTGTTCTAAAAAACTACTGAAAAAACATTTAATTTCACGTGTTTCATACCTGATTTTCTTTTCTCTCCAGCATTTCTTCATTTTCCTTTGATTGGTTATATATCACTTTTATAGTTGTTATTTATACTGTTCATGAATTTTAAACAATTAATTTACACTTGGAACATATTTTGCCACCATTTAATATCCCTTATTTACTTTTACGTGGTTGGTTGGATAGATTACCAGATTGTTATACAATGAAGTGCTACATTTTGATAATTATTTTCAGGAAAATCTCATCTTTCAGCATTTATTTTTTGCTGACGCTTTTTTATTAAACTTATTGAATTAGACGCATGCCTCTCGTTTAAATTTCTATTCGATCCCATTCTGCGCCATGCGTCTTCACTGAATCTTTAAAATACCTTCACTTTCATTTAACATTCTTGTCTTCAATCTGCTAACCATTCTTTGGTCTTTCCGAGTGCTGTATCGAGTAACAGTTTTAAGTTTGGTTGTTGATCCATGTATTGTTTCGTGGTCTCTTAACCTTTTTACGGCGATGGCTCGAGTATCTTTCGTGTGTCCCACGGGCGGCGGTGTTTTACCTCAATAAATTTATATTGTATCTACATAAAAATATGACTCACCATTATCCCGAATCTGATTACTGTGGAACTGTGCGCCGATGCATTTTTTAGCTGACACTATACACACGTAATATTATCCAAATCAAAGCTATAAATAAAGTGCGACAATATAAGAAGCAATAATCGAAGAAAACAATAATCCATAAACAATGAAAAAGGCAATTAATTCAATACGCAATACGCGTACTTACAAAAAAAATATCGACGCAAAATACGTCATATTGATCGGGAGCAATCGTCATTAGAAACATGACCTTCAACACACCCGAACGTGTGGCGCTAATATTTAAAATGCTTTAAATTTCGACGGCCTCGAATCGGTCTGTTTAAATCCTTCTTATGGATCAAGTACTTGAAGTTTTGATGATTTTAAAAGAGATGTCACTAGAGGACACGTTTTGTCTTATATTCAGGTTAAAAATTTTGAAGAAGATTTAATTTTGACTGAGATATCGACACGCAAAGTTAGTGGCCACTTAAATGGCCGCTCGCCAGGACGGCACGTATTATGTATGGGCCAGTTAAGTGGTCCCCCGCCGTGAAAGAGTTAAGAGAGTATTCTACTCTAGAGGCGTGAATTTCGGGCGTTTTTTTTTCAGACTAAATTTAAAAAAACATAAAATATTTTTCGTGTACGTTTTTTTTTACAGTTTGTTTATTGGTTAATATTGAGAATGTACAAAAAAAATTAAAATTTTTACCCTTTTTCCCACTTTTAAAATATTTCAAAAATAGTAAAAAAAATAGTTTTGAATTTTTCAAGGTAGAAACGATATAAAAATATTTATTAAAGTTCCATGTCAAATTTGAAGACAATCGGTTGGATATAATTTGATATTTTATGTCGACCAGGTCGAAAAAAGTAGTTTAAAAAAACGCGTTTCAAGTTTTGAGATTATTGTCTGAGTCATTCCGGTGCGGCGTAATTGATGCTTCATTTATAGCTATAACTTCGTAAATATTGAAAATTTTCTTTTGAGAACATGTTTTTAAAGGTCTAAACTATAAGAATGGGCAAAAAAACATTTTTTTTTAATTTCTAGAGTAGAATAGATCCTTAACACGTTCTCTGCCAACAAGTTTTGTCATAAAATAACTCTGAGGCCAAGTGGCCAAGGCCAACATGCGGAAGGGCCGCGTCAAGCAATCCCAGTAACGTTTAACACAGAACTCGTGACTGACAGCACTGAATGGCAAGTTAAAGTAGGTACTCAGTGTCAGCCACTGGTGACAGACATAGTCCCACCCCATTGGAGTATTCCAGTGTCAGTCACCCGTGACTGACAAGGCGGTCAATGTGTTAAAGAGACACCCAGCTTTCTTCTTTCTGAAAATGGGATACCAAAAAACCTCTTCAGTAAAAAGTAAAATACAGTCAATTAAACGTCTCAATTCAAAATATTTTCATAAAAAAATTAAAAGCAAAACATGAAAATATCACCACCTTATTTTCCATTTATTGTGACCTGAATGATTCGCAAACTTCTAGACTCCGGTATGTCTTCAATGCAGCTACTAGGCTGATAAATTATGGTCATAAATATTGATGTATTAGTCCGCTCCTGAAAAGTCTACATTGGCGCAAGTGTCGCGAACTTTGATTTCTAACTTTTTATCTTTGTGTTCAAGATCGTTAATGGGATGTATCCATTGTATCTTTAGGTGTTTTAATGAGATGTCTCCATTGTATCTCTAAGTGTTTTAATGGGATGTATCCATTGTATCTCTAGTTGTCTTAATGGGATATCTCCATTGTATAGCAAGGTGTCTTAATGGAATGTCTCCATCGTACCTCTAGGTGTCTTAATGATGTGCCTTTGGAGATACATTGAGGTCGATTTCTTCTTCATCTTAAGTTGATTTTTCCAAATTGATATAAAAGAGTGGTGAATTATGATGGACTTAAGTTATTGTTAACACTGTGACGTGAATTAGTGTGCATCAAAGTGAAAAAGATACGGATGACGTGAGCAGTTTTAGGTAACACTTGAAGACAACATTGTATAGAAGGTCTTATCAAATTTTCATATATTGGAAGTCACAAAATCACATATTGGAAGGTCTAGAAAGGTTTCTTTGAAGTTCGCCAATCCTAAACGGATTTCTTACCGAATATGTTTTGCTGAATATATTAAAATGCAGAGAAGTCCCTTATCTTATGGTTGCAGTCACTACTTTCTTATCCTTACACTTTTAGCGGATGTCCTTGAAGGACGTGCTGATGATTTTGATTGTTTGGTATTTAAATAAAATACGTCGATTAGCAATGCGGAAAGTGAGAGTGAATATTCAATGAATAGTAAACAGTGATTAATGATTAATGATGCTTTATTTATCGGTAAGTAGGTATTTATACATTTCAGAACGGGCGCGGGAGTGTGCCCGCAATATATTTTTATCTCGCTTCTGTGCGAGCAGAGAGGGCCGATTGAAATATTGCAGACATTGCAAACAATACTATGGGTAACAATTTGTTTGCGGAAACGGCGAGACAGCGTGATGCGTTCTCTTTCTACTGTGGAATGCATCGTAAATAGTATTTGTGGGTAAACGATTTGTTTACGGGACTGGCGCGATGTCCGGCTGCGTCAATGTTTTGGTATGCGACCTTTGGACATATCCAAAGGTCGTTTCGTCGGTCGTTGACCGTATGTGTTGACAATATTGACAATATTCAGCGACGACCGTTCCTACACACTCAATTTATATGTATATTTATTTTTTAATATTTGAAATCTGTCATTTATAGAGAGTTTGCGTCCGGAGTTGGAACACCCTTGAGAAGGGGTTGGTATCTAAATGGCACTGTATAAATCGTCCTTCTTTATTATTTTTATTTTCACTTTGTAATGAAATTCTATTTCAAATGTTACCTGTCAGATTTAATGGTCTCATCTCTGAAGGGGAAGTCGGAAACTATTTGCGATTAGAAGTCACGAGCTACCCGAGAGGAAATCTAATTCAGGAGCCATTCTGCTAATAGAAACTATCCTTTGACGGTTTGGTTATGATGAGTCATAAAAACAAGTATTTTTCAGTGTTTCACAACGTTTTCAAGATGGAATATATCAAAATAAATATTGGATCCCAAGATCTTAAGGTAGTCAAAGAATGTATTTATCTCCAATCTTGCGTAACAGAGGACGGAGATTGTTAATCTGAAAATCGATGAAAAACTGCGATGGTTAATAACTCGGTTATAAAATTACAGTGGGTAGTCTAATAAAGATATGGACTATCCGGTCTATACTCATAAGAACCAAAATCCGTCTAGTTTAGTCTTTAGTAGTCTCCATAGCTCTGTATAGAGAGGAAACATAGATGATGAGAAAGAAGGAAACAAACATGATAGATACTTTCGACATTGTAGTGCTAGAGGCGGATGCTCTGTATCTCATGGACCGCAAGGTACACCAACGTATCTATCATCCAATATCCCATGGACCGAAAGGTACACCAATGTATCTATCATCCAGTATCCCATGGACCGCAAGGTACACCAATGTATCCATCATCCAGTATCCCATGGACCGCAAGATACACCAACGTATATATCATTCAGTATCCCATGGACCGCAAGGTACACCAACTTATCTATCATCCAGTATCCCATGGACAGCAAGGTACACAAACGTATCTATCATCCAGTATCCCATGGACAGCAAGATACACCAACGTATATATCATTCAGTATCCCATGGACCGCAAGGTACACCAACTTATCTATCATCCAGTATCTCATGGACCGCAAGGTACATCAACGTATCTATCATCCAGTATCCCATGGACCGCAAGGTACACCAACGTATCTATCATCCAGTATCCCATGGACCGCAAGGTACACCAACGTATCTATCATCCAGTACCCCATGGACCGCAAGGTACACCAACGTATCTATCATCCAGTATCCCATGGACAGCAAGGTACACCAACGTATCTATCATCCAGTATCCCATGGACAGCAAGATACACCAACGTATCTATCATCCAAGAATTGGAGATTACCGAAAGACTGTTGACAACATGGAGCAAAAGAGTTCTAAAATACATTGGAAATATTGCTAGAAAGAATTATGAAAGTTTGTAGAAGCTGATGATAACGTGCCAGTTAAGGGTAGGCAAACAAGAAGAAGGTGTTCTATAAAACGGAAGGATCAAATAAAGGAGAAGTTAACATAATTTTCTTTAAGAGCTGTATTCAACATAGCTCAGGACTGAGATGGATGGAGACAGGTGGTGCGCCGAGTTAGAGGCATAGCAGAGGACCACTATACTCAGACTACTGCAATCCCTAGATCCCGTGATGCTCAGACTAATGCTTAAAATAGACTTAACATAAGCAATCATTATTTCTTTTTTTTTCTTATACTCGTATGGAATGGATACCGGGACACTGAAGTCAAAAGTTATCAAAAAGGTGAATGCATTCATGATTGGGTGCTGGAGACGCATATTAAGCATTATCCATTACCCAACAACTTAGAATTAAATAAACTTTATCCTCAATTTGTTTGCGATGAGTACTTTTGTTCTTTGACCAAGTAGCCACGCAGAAGAGAAGATAATTTAGAAAGATTCGTGGTAATAGGCCACTGGGAGGACTTATGAGGCAGAGGTAGGCCAACAACTAAGTGACTGACCAATTCAAGAACGCAACATGGTCCTCATTGACAGAGCACTCGGAAAATATCAAACTAGGGAGAAGAGGAGAATCTTCGTGGGCTGAGTTGAACAGATGTACTCGTACTAGAGAGATCACGAACCTCGGTATTTTGGAATCGATCAAGAAGATGGTGTTTCAGAAATAAAATGGGTACAGTAATATCCAATTCTGTAAAATGTGAATCAATGTAAAATCCCATTTCCATATAAAACTTTCAAAACCATTCACATGATTTTTTATTCAATGAAACTCGCGTGGATTTCGATTTGTTTCTAATATACGAGTATCATCACCTTTAACTTCATCCATTTCGGCTAGCATAATCTTTATTGAAGTGAAACTTCTATAGGCGCGATAGAGCAAATTGGACTGAACGTCACGAAAAGTGAAACGCTTTCGTTGTACGATTACTTTTAAAAATTTATAATTAAGAAATAATTAAATTAAATAAATGATAAATAATAATAAATAAATATTAATAATAAATAAATAATAATGAATAAAATAATAATAATAAATATTAATAATTAAAAATAATAATAATAAATAACAATAATAATAATAATAAATAAAAATAATATTAAATAACAAGAAAAGTAAACGATAATAATAAAAATTGTAGTAATAACAAATAATAATAAATAAGTAAATGATAATAAATAAATATAAACGAATAAATAAATAATAAAAAATACATAAATAGATAATGATAATAATAAAATAAATAATAATGATAATAAATAGTCATAATAAGAATAATTATAATAATAAATAAAATTAAAATAAAATATATAAATAATTATAAATTAATTAATAATAAATAAAATAATAGTAAATAAATAAATATTAATAAATAAATAACAATAAATAATAATAAATAAAATATATAAATAAATTAAACACTTTCGTTGTACGATTATTTATAGAAATTTTATAAAAATCATTAAGGAATGGAAAAAAAGCACTGCATAAAATCAACTTTTCCTAGGAGCTAAGAAGTTTAACTTCTACCGCGCGAGAGTCTCACGCATCTGTTTTATTTTTATTGTTTGTGCTCCTAGCTTTAATTTCTCTCTATATCCTAACAAATTATTAAAACTCCGTTTTATCTAATTTCTAATTAGTTTTTGAAGCAAAGTTCTCCCGCCCCTGTCCTCAATAGATGACCTATCTCTTACTGTACAGGTAAGCGGCAACAATAATTAGTCCTGGACCCTACTCGCGCCCAGTCTCCCATAAACCTACCTCTCGGCAATAACGAAGAGCGCGCGATGAGCGAGGGACGCCGCAGGGCATAATATCTCGTTTATCGAGAAATATTTTTCATTCACACGTTAAATAAATGTTATGAAATATTTTATATACATATTTATTGTTAGATTTTTACAAGAATACACACATGATCAATGGGATCACACGAATACATGCATGGTCTGGAATCAGTTACAAACCAATATAAGACTCGCTCCGTCCCAGGCATGCTTTAAGAAGTGACTGAAAAAACTCTTAATTTCTAATCAGTAAAATAACGTGTTTCATTCCCGATTTTTCCTTTCCTCTCCACCATCCCTTCCTTTTCTTTTCATTGACGATATCTCACTTTATATGAAAAATAACGTTTGGGTGATTGTCCGTCTTTGTGGGATTCGTAGGCATATGCTCACGTATGTGTTTATGGATTTCGTGGGGATAGATAGTCATTTGAATGATTTATGCAACAATGTAACTTGTTTCATTTACTTGTGTCTGGTTGGTTGGAAGATATTGCCACCTGACAATAAGCCCTCCAAATTGTATTTGCAATAAAAGTGTTTAATTAATAAATAAATAAATGGTCAATAGAACTATTCGTAATACACCAAAATAAGAATGAAGATGGTGCGAAGCTACTTCTTCGAAATTCAGGATCTCCTCAACAAAGATTTCATATTTTTTGTACTTTTCTATGGTGTTGAAGCATGGCCATTTATTCAGGCCACAAAAATTACATCACTCCAAATCAATCTTGATTGAACGAAATCAATATCGGTTCATAGACATTGTTACTTTCTTCTTCCTGGCACTGTCCCAACTCATTGCCTAGGTAGGCTGTTGGGGTCGGCTCTTCTCGTTCTCAGGCTGTATGTTCTTCGGTTCTGGGTGCCGCTTTCATCTAGGCCGTTTGTCTGCAGGATTTTGGAGAATTAAGTTATCCAGGAGTTATTTGGTCTTCCTCTGGATGGCTGTCGAGGAAGATCCACAGACATTGCCTGCTTTACCGTATGGTCTAGTGGTCTCCGTCTTATGTGCCCGTACCATCTCAGCTGTCGCTCTTCCAGCTTACTCGTTATATGTGAGTAGCCCCCAGGTTACCACGAATGTGTGAGTTATTAAATCTATATTTTAGTGATACTCCTGCCGACCACTTAAGCATTCGCATTTCTGTTGTTTGAAGTTGTCTGGAGAGTACATAGTCCAGTATTCTGAGCCATACATTATCGCGGGTCTAACAATAGTCGGGTTACAACGCAAACACTAGATACAGACACCCTCGCCCGAAATTAATATTACAAAACGTCACTCCAATCCCCCCCTTAACCGTAACCATCGCCTCAAACGACCCTCCGATCGTCACTCTGAACCCCCCATCAGTGACAACTCCTCAGGCAGACAGCTTACCCCCATAGACAACCACGTATCTCTCTCTCTTTTAATAAACATTTACATATCAATATAATTATAAAAGTCACACACGTTTCCTCAATTATTTACCTATATATACTCGTACTATATTCATTTTTATATTTTATTTACCGCCATTATTTTTCACACACACCCGTTCAATATATTACCGTGTGTGACGACACAAATTTATGTATATTCGTTTGTAATTTTATGTATATACCATCACATTTATATATGTATTTAATCGTTTTTTATAATTTCTCATAATCATTCATAAAAAAACATTTCTCACAAACCTATCCTTTCCCGATTCCTAAAACGATCCAAAAAATATCCAATAAATATCATAACAGTCAGCACTTATCCGATGAAGGGGTAAGGCGTCCTACCATCGGACCGAAACTCCGAACAAGTTATCCATCACCAGATAGTCTGGTATACCTTTCTTTTTTAGTTTTAAAGGCATTTTTGGGTCACACAAGACATGACCAAGCCACGGTTACCTTAAAAATGCTTAAAAAATTAAGTGTCACCTACAAAACCCCACGATAATCATAAACTCAGAAACGGAAATCGAATCCACGACGCCTGGATGCTTAACAAGCATGTTAATCGCGGGACAACGATTTGAACTACTTAATATTTTATTTGTTAGAACTCTTACGATTAATTAATGAGCGAATACACAACAAAACATAACTTTAAAACCCTAAATCCTAATTCTTATTATAATTAATTTATATAATTTACTAATTTATTTAAAACCTTAGAAATACATGTATGATATACACGTATATTCACTGCACAACACTTTCAATATGTCATATACAATAGAAGTATAAAACAAAATTACAATACAACCTCACAAGACGCGCTTTTGTAAAACTTTTTGTCACATAATATAATTTTGTTATATATTAAATAAAAGTTATATTTTTATTTAACTTTGCTATGAAATTTTAAACTAATCTTTATTTTCAATTTTCCCCCATCACAAAGATCAACAATAAAATTCACATTCAAAATAACGCCGCACCTCACCGCATATAATTCCAGGTAAAAGAAATTAAATTTTGATTCTTTTAGAAATTCCCGTTTCACCTAGAAAATACTCAGACAGATATTAAACAGGTGTGCACAACCTGGGTGTAAGATCTCGATTAGAGATATTTAAAAAAAGATACACGAAGTTACTTCAAAATTAAAGTATTTTGCTTCAAAACAAGCGCTTGTGTATTACGTTAAAATATAAAATAAATGTTTGATAGATTTTTATAAGAATAATAAAAGGAAAATTCATTAAACGACGTTTAAAGAACATATTCTATTTATGAGGGTTCTAAATCTGAAATCAAAGCCACTGTTATTGAAAGACTATGAAGGGCATTACGAACAATAAAATGAATTGAGTGTAATAATAGGAAGGTAGTGGTTGTAGTAATTAAATTTGGTACTTCTCCCCATTTTTACATGTTTGGAAATATATTTTTGGTGAGACAACAGCAGAAAACTTACAAGTTAGAAATAACCTTTTGTAGATATATTGATGTATAATATTTCACATGAATAATTAAACAATATCAATTCATTTTTATAAGTATTCGCTTAACGTTTTTTTTTTTACGCAAACCAATATAATTTAAAAACCACTACTCTGGTAGGGTTACGACCAAAATTCTGGCAGTTAACATTTCCTTTCCTGTGCTAAAAAAAAATCCGCACGTTCCGGTGCTGTGTATTCAATACACATCAATACACATGTAAAAATGAGCGATTTAAAATCGTAAAAATAATAATATTCATAGCCAACCGCATAAATTAATTAAATTTGAAGTCAAAAATGATAATAAATGAAATTTAATTGCTGAAAACATGAAAAAAAAACTTCGGACGATATTCACAAAACGGGCGAAAAGACCACCTCAAATGGATGTCCAAGAGCTACTGAGACGGACTAACACTGTGTATATTATACCTCGTAGGAAGAAACACAACTGCAAACTGGGATTATATTTCTTGCGTTCCCATATATCGAAGTAGAGTGAGAGTGAGACGTGAATAGCTTCGCTTCCTCAGCCATAACGGTTTTTTTTAAATGAATATACCTACGTCACACGCTGGCACACGTTTGATTGTATTTGTGAATTTATTCCCGATATTCACAAAATATCTCTGATGTGGCCGATAAGTGCTAAGTATTATTTATATTATTTTTTTCATTCAATGCGTAAATATATTACGGAGGAATACCTAAAATCTGAACCCAGTATTTATTATATTTATAGAAATATTAAAGTTTTTAGAAGCAATGTGTACTAGTTACACATCACAGGGAAGGAAGGGTTAATGAAGCACAAATGTAATTTACTGGGTAAAATAATCTGATGACATTCGACAATGGTGGGTAAAAATAGAAGATAAGCATAGAACAGTTGTAAATATATGAAAGGGAGACATTCATCCAATAAGTGGCTGATGATGATGATGACGATTATTCATATCATATCGGTACCAAGGGGCGTATGGTTAGATCAAGTGCATAATATTGAAAGAAAGAAATGCAAAAAGTCAGAAAAATTGTAAGGTCTCTATGGGAAGGTGTATGGATTAAAGTCAGGCGGAGACGGAATAAAAAAAGATTTTTTTTTTCTGACAATCTTTTTCGTTCGATTTTGTTTTGACCATACTAAATACCGTTTATCAAAATACCGTATTGATTTAAAAAAAAAAAAAGGTTATGTATGCCTGTTTTAAGCGGAAAATTTGAATTCATGAAGGACGAACGACGAAATAACGTCAGAAAATTTGAAATATTTTACTTCATACCTCTTGTCTTCAGCAAATTGAATTTGCTCCATACGTAGGCATCCTCGGAAAAATATCAAATTGGCTCACGGAATGTTGAATTTGTGTTTAAGATAAAAAAAGAAAATAAAAACGGAATTCGCTTTCCGCATTGCCAAGGATGAACTGTAATGGAAGATTTGTGATAGAGTTTTGTAATGATAAAGGTGAAAAAATACAGTGAAACTATGGTTAAAATACAGTTTTTTTTTTATAAATTAAAATCATCGTATTTCGTTATATTTCATGTAGAAGATTTTTGTACATTTACCACTTATCCGCCTGATGCCGTTAGTTCCTCCAATTGTATGGTTATATCGCCAACGCTAGGCTGCTAGAGCCTTATCTGTTATCTAGATGGCCCTGAAGACTAGTTGATAAGATATTTGACTTCCACCCAGGAGTCTCGGATTTCATTCCCGATGTAACCCGAAAAAAGTACGTAAAAAAGGTTTATCTGGTATCCGCGAAAACTCACACGCGCTAGTGTTGACACTCGTGCGAATGTTGTTACCTTCTTCTTATGCGAAATATTGTAGTAATACCAACGCATTCCATAGTAGTAATCTCGATTAATGGGGCCGTAGACAATTTCGTCGCCCGAACACGCTCTTCAATATATTCAAATCACCAGTTCTGATACCTTTAAGGTTAGGTATACCGTAAAGAAAAAAGTTAGGTATACCGCGGACAGAATATATGAAAATTTAGGTCGGCCAGTTGTTGGTTGCATCCCAATTAGACATATCATTAATAAATCTTTAGTTTTAATTATAAAAGGATAACTTTTATAGCGCCGATTAAATAGCATACTCTTGAAGGGTGTTGTAACTCTGGATTCAAACCGAAATTTTTTGATAGATAAAAAATATCACACCATCACAAACATATAAGTTGAATGTAAGGATAGTAAGCTGATGGCTGCGGCTATTGTTTTTAGTTTTTTTTTAAGTGAAACTTCTATAGGCGCGGTAGGGCAAATTGGCCTGAACGTCACGAAGAGTGAAACGCTTAATCTATTTTGAGTGATGGAATGAAATTAAAAATAAATAAATTTAAATAAAATTAAATTAAATTTTTGAAAAAATTCATAAATTAAATAAAATTAAAAATAAAATTAAATTAAAATAAATTAAATATAATTAAAATGAAATAAAATAAATTAAAATTAAATTTAATTAAATAAATAAAAGTAAATAATTCAATTAATTAATTTAAATTAAATAAAATTACAATAAATGAAATATAAATTAATTAAAATTAAATAATAAATTTAAATTTAAAAGAAATAAAATTAAATAAATAAAAAAATTAAAATCAAATAAATTATTAAATTAATTTAATTACTTTGAATTTAAATTAATTTTTAATTTAAATCCATAATACATCATAGACACGCTACTCGCATGCGCCGCGTGTACTATGTGTATACGTAGCATATAGTATGTTAAGTCAACCAATCAACGATGTTTAATAAATAATAAAAATCATTAACAAATGGAAAAACAGCAATGCATAAAATCCACTTTTCCTAGGAGCTAAGAAGTTTCACTTCTACCGCGCGAGAGTGTCATCTTTATTTTAAATTTTACACATGTCAAGAAATATACATAATTTGTGAAAAAATTATAGGTAATTTAATTTGGACACACAATTTTAATGTATCCGGGTTTGTTGCCTTTCATTTGTCGTGTCCAGTGTAAACTAGGCTTTTGCCTGTATCTTACTGAGGACAAAAGAGAGATAAATAAATAAATAATAGGTTTATTGATAGCAACATAGTATGTACAGATTATATTTAAATAACACTTCTAAAACACATAAATTGCAGATAATACATTAAATACAGAAGCTATCAAAAGGTCTGGGCTCATCTAATACCATCCCCTCGGCTAAGATACACCCCACCAATATAGGGCGAACCCAGCCACGGGGACACCAGATGTTTTTCAGCCCACACCCTTGAACACGTAGAATAAGAATATATAAAAAAAATAAACACAGAAAATAAATAGATGACAAAAAAAATACATTCAAGAGAGAAGACACTAAAAGGTCCGGGCTCATCCCACAAACATTTCCCCGGCCGAGATACACCCCACCAATGTAGGGCGAGCCCGACCGCAAGGGCATCAGGGGGCTTCCATCCCACACCCCCGCATTATATTAAGATACTTTGAGTGCCTTTGAAAAGTCTGCCCTCTAAACTGTGTTATGCATGTATGGTACATTAACATTTTATCATCATTATTGTTTGTACGATTCTGCATATTTTTTGATACACATATTTGGACATGATAATTATTAATAGTTTAATTTATTTTAATAACAGTATAATTCATTATTAATTGTTGGTAGCTTATAAAGTAATTAACCATTATCGATAAATATATCTTACACTAGTTGCAGCCCGTGAAATATTCACGGAAGTAAAACAAATTCTACATTTATGAAAATATATAGTCATAAATATAGAATTTGTTTATATATATCCTTTATACATCATCCCCTTTTACACCGGTTCAAAAATTGTTAGCTAGGTATTTAAAATTCGTTCAGTATCACGGACCCACCGAGATTCAAATTTCGAATTACTTTCGGAGAGAATCCAAGTATTCCTCTCTCGCTCTCTTGTTTTCAAAATTGAACTCTCGTATTCTTTCTTCGACGACAACCATCGTATGGGTTTTGGCCTATTTATAATATGATTTGAACTCGTTCACCACAATTTATCTGGTTTATATATTTCCCTCTCCTCCTCGCATCTCCAATTTATTATATTATATATCAACTCCCTCCAATATTCTTGTGGTTTGGAGTATAATACATATTCAGCCACGCATTGTAATATATTCAATATATTCATATTAAATCCAGCTTCCCACTTTACTTAATGGGGCGCCAAATTAGTGAATTCCATTAATAAATTCCAAAACCAACAACCCCTCAAGTCCTTCGACTGGAATAATATTCATGTTAATAAAATACACTCGATGATTCGGCATATGTTTACGTGACTTAGTTCAGAAGACTTATCTTTCGACCGAAGGTTTCGGGTTTGATGCCTTTGCGTAAAATTTTAGAAATATATAATGCAAATCGGCAACACCGGATTCATTTATAGCTTCCCTAATTTTAAATGAAATTGTTATTAATTTATTTTTTAGTATTTCTGAAGTTGTGAACTATATTTAATGATTTTTTTTAGTATTTTTCTTGATTGGATTTGGTCGATAACGGTGTATTTTTCGTCATTTTAGTGTTTTTTTTTGTTGTTGTTATTTTATTGCAACAGTTATTGCGTAATGTTTTTGAATCTATGCCGTTTTTGCAAGTCTAGATACAGCCCTGAGTCTTGGCCTACTGTATGCTTGTATGTATGGTGGTATGTGTATGCTTCTTTTGAATGGCATCATAAGAAAATTAAATTTAAAAAAAACAAATAAAATTTTTCATTTGAATGAAATGATAATACGAGTACAATATAAGTTTTGTAGATCATTCTGTGTTCTACTGTAATTTATGTCATATTATTAATGTTGATAATATCCATGGCCTAGTTTGTAAGACAGACGTTTTTCGACTTGTATGTTAAGGGTTCGATTCTTGGTGGTATTCAATTTTATTAAGATGGGTCACTTTACACTTAAGGATTGGAAATCATATGTTTAATTCACTGGAAGAGATTGCCACTTGGCAATTAATCCACCAGGTTGTTCTATCTACGACAAAAGTTATTAAAAAATATACTCAGATGTTATGTTTTATTTGGAAACACACAAAAGGTTATCTTCTTGTTGTTTTAATTTTTGTTGTTTTGTATTTATGTTTGTGTATATTTTTGTTATTATTCTTATGTTTGTGTGCAGTATATTATGGGATGAACATTTTTGGTCTTTCTGGAGTGATGATGTGTAAGGAGTTTGATTTCGCATGATGTTTCCAGTTGTAATTGAGTGTCACTGTTTGTCAGGTTGATGAGAACGTGCAACGGGGTTTTGTTTTTGTGTAATCAAAAATCGGAAAGAAGTATTGATTTATTTTTTCATGTTAAATATCCTCAGTGAGATACAGGCAAAAACCTAGTTTACTGGGGATACGACAAATGAAAGGCAACAAACCCAGATCCATTAAAATTGTATGTCCAAATTAAATTACCTGTTGTTTTTTCGCAAATTATGTATATTTCTTGTCATGTATAATAATAAAAATACTTAAATAAAAATAATTATGAAACATGCATACTCGTTACTTCATCTTTCTGAAAACATCCCTTAATCAAAGAATTTATATCGTATGTCTTCATTCCGCCTTCTTTCATACATTGACACACCATATTTTTTCCTGAATGCAGGCTTCTCTACCGCATTAATCTAACTTTAATCGTTTTTCTGCAATTACTATGAAATCATTTAAGGAAATGAAATAAATTGAACAAAAATGGTAAAAAAAAAAACACAAATAGAAACTTTTACAAAACGAAACGAGTTCTCGTCGTTCAGTTTCCTGTCAGTAACTAATTGAAAGTGGTGTATTGACTGATAGTGTAAGTTAGGAAAAGATAGAAAGGGAGGGCTACACACCCGTACATAACATACATGTGTCCCTCGAAACATTCAATATAGGTATGCATACAGGAAGACCACGGCAACCGCAACAAATGTGTTTTCTGTATTTGGGAAACACGCGTATACATATACAAAACTCGCCCTCCCTACCCATCTCCCGATTGGTGCAGAGATAAATCAAGTGGAAGGGGGCAACAGAACCGGTTTGAGAAATTATATTTTAAGATTTTAAATAATGCCTTGGTTAAATTGCTGAGCCCTAAATTTGAAATTAAAAGTCTTAAATGAATTACTAGAAAGGGATAAAAAATGGATTTATTCATCGGTTTTATACATTTCAACAAAAGAGCGTGACCATGAGTAATGCAATAATATATATTGTTTATAGTTAAGGCATTATTGTGGAGTTTTAAAGACATTGTAATTTATTTTATCAAAACTCGGTTTATTCCACATTTTTGTAACGGTATAGCCCTACCGGTTTCAAGGCTTTCACCTCATCTTCAGAGGAGCACAAACAAGACTTGTTTGTGCTACCCTGTTTGTGCAAGACTCTTGTTTGTGCTCCACTGAAGATGAGGTGAAAGTCTTGAAACCGGTAGGGTTATACCGTTACAAAAAAGTGGAATAAACAGTGTTTGATAAAATAAATTATAATGCAATAATGTTTTTGGTCCTAAAAATTCATCGCTTCGAGTTAAATACCTCTGGAGTAGGTACGTAACTCACAGTTCATCATCGTACGAGACTCGTATACGTGTAGTTACCAGACAAAGTATTTAACCAGACTGGGACAATTTTTTTAGGTATCAATCAAACCTGAATCCCCTCCCTAGGTGAAAGACAAGCGACCAATTAAGCCACGAAGATCGTCGATATCTTATGGAGATGTGTTCAAATAGTTCTTCAAATAATCCACATTTTCACTTGAGAATGCTCAAAAATATATTCATACTCCTATCATCAGTCTGGGTATATTTTCTATATTTACTTTTAAATACAGGCCTTCTACAAAGCCTTTCTCCCTTTTCTATTTCAATAATATTGCTTCCGATCTGTGGAACTCCAACAAAATGAACGCTGAGAAAAAAGGAAAGATAAATGCTGAATGTTTTTGAAATGTGGTGTTGATACCAAATGCTTCTCATCTCATAGGCTGCAATACGCACTCATATATCCATCCTCGAGGATCTACAAGTCAATGAAAGACTGACAAGGACATTCTCGAAGAAAAAAAACATCGAACATGTCGCTAGAACAGATAAATACAGATTTGTGAAACTAGTAATGACTGAAATTATTGAGGAGCGGCGAGAAAGAGAACGGTGTTCGCTAAGGTAAATAGTCTAAATGGTAGTTAAACCGATTTCAGACATGTTGCTATAGAAGTTAAAGACACTTTGAAGAAGCTAACATAGATTTGACTGAAAGTATCATAAGGCGGCGAGCAAAAGGACGGTCTACAACAAGGAGTATAAATGAAATTAAAGAAACAATTAGGTCCTTATTGAGTGCTGCACTCATTATCGCTCAGGACCGGGAGAAGTCGAGACGAGTTATTTACTCAATCCCAGATTCATCAAGGAACGACGACGCTCAGTCATGACCAACACGGGCAAGAAGACACTTCCAACCTATTCCTGCAGTCTTCTTAATATTATCCTTTCACCTTTTTGAAGGTTTTCCCACTGGGTTGATTCTGCACTATAGTCTAAATTACTGTAGTCTTCTCGTGTTATGAGGCTCTGCCTGTTTACTTATTATTCTTAGTTATTTTACTTTATGATATCTTTAAATATTGCGTTTTGTACATGATCTTCTTCTTCTTTCTCTTAAGTAAGACCTGTGGTATATCATCCGAACTGCCTCTCTTGAGATGTCGAATACACATTTGCAATATGTACTTATTTTCTTATTGTTTCTTCATTTATTCGATCTACATACCCATTACCATCAACATATCAGGCTTAAATTCATATTCGATCTACATACCCATACCATCAACATATCAGGCTTAAATTCACATTCGATCTACATACCCATACCATCAACATATCAGGCTTAAATTCACATTCGATCTACATACCCATACCATCAACATATCAGGCTTAAGTTCACATTCGATCTACATACCCATACCATCAACATATCAGGCTTAAGTTCACATTCGATCTACATACCCATACCATCAACATATCAGGCTTAAGTTCACATTCGATCTACATATAATCAACATATCAGGCTTAAGTTCACATTCGTCCCTTATCACTTAATTCCGTATCCTGTCATCAATTTTCTTAATCCACGCATTTTTTCAGCATCCGTTCATTATCCTGAATGGATGTTAATTATAATTAATTCAATTGAAAGAGCGTTCTTGTTTCAGCATAAAGTTATAGATTTTCTTCTCATTTAAATATTAAAATCATTAAAACATCATTAAAAAGCTTCAACCGTCTCCAAAACCGCCTCTGTACAATATAAATCACCGTTAGGGGACGAAAAACATTGCGAAATTGGAATTTTGCCTTGCAAATAAATGTATTATATTTTCATACAGGATTCTTTTATTTTATGTGTTTTTATTTATCTCCGCAAATATTGCGGTTTTAATTTACAATTCCATGATTCATATCAAAAGTTAATAATATAATTAAATCCTAAAAATATGTCATGAAAAGTGGTATTAGTTTTTCCCCTTTCAATAATCTTCATGCTTCGCGTCATAGTTTACTTTCTATGGCAATAGACTCAGGAATCAGTTGCCAACTAACATAACACTCATCCCTTCG
This sequence comes from Odontocerum albicorne, assembly GCA_949825065.1. NCBI lineage: Eukaryota > Metazoa > Arthropoda > Insecta > Trichoptera > Odontoceridae > Odontocerum > Odontocerum albicorne. The sequence goes on from OX463858.1 coordinate 34,495,481, forward strand.
TTGGCGGATTTCAAACAGCGACTCAAAAAGTATTATTTGATGTACTTTAATGTCGTAGCATGTTTCCTGATTCCCCCATTATCCATATTCCCAATATATTGTTTTCTTGGATAACCGGAATAACTTGTCCGGAATGATATTGTCCACGGGTGACATTGTTAACTTAGGTTGTCAGGAAAGTAATTTTGTATTTTTAGGTAAAGTTCACACGCAAAATTTCACCAAATATTTGTGGACCGAGGTTTTTATTAATTTCAGTATCTCAGCAATCTCGCGTGTCATGGAACATTGGTTATTTCCGATCAAGGTCTTTATTTGGTCGTCATCAGAGGTAATCAGCCTTCTTTAATTAGCACCATATTCGAGTATCGTATCACCATTACGGATTTCTTGTAACCAAATTCAATACACATGATAGCTTATTGCATCATTGCCATACACAGTGTGTGTATATTATTTAGTTTGTGTTGCATTTTTTCCTTTTTGCGAAAACAATAAGCACCGAGAACTCATTTTGTTCCATCTTAACTATAAAAAAAACGCTCAAGCAATTACAATTTTTTTTTTGTTTTCAAAAAAAATTAATTAAGAAACGTTAAAAACAATTGTGTCACAAACATTTTCCAAAACAATGAATTTAGAAACATTAAAAACAATTGTGTCACAAACATTTTCCAAAACAATGAATTTAGAAACATTAAAAACAATTGTGTCACAGACGTTTTCCAAAACAATGAATTGAGAAACATTAAAAACGCATGAAGCCACAAGCAAAAAAATCAGTAAATGCATAGAAATCATTCTTAATAAAAAATTTCCTTTAGATCAATATATCCCACACACTTCCGATGAAATATGACACCAGTTGCGCTTAAGCATTAGTAGTAAACTTGGATCATTCCAACTAAAAGGAGACTAGATACACTATAGGAGGTAGAAACACCTGTCGCCGTGTTCATTGTACACATACATACACCATCACGCTATCTTCCAGACGGGGTAGGCAGAGTGGACAAAATTTCTTATGTCGACAAATATATTTTGCTTCATCTACATCCATACACTTTTTCACATAACTACGATTTCTCTGAATTTACGTGTCCTTCATTCAAAATGTCATTTATTCGATCCGACCATACTTGTCTTGGTCTTTCTCCACCACACATTTCCCTCTATTTGCGCCATACATTTTTTTCTTGTCTTTCTTCGTTCATTCGTTCTACGTACCCACACAATCTCAGGGCGCACTTTTTCATCTCACTCAACACTGCCTTAAGTTCACATATATCACTAATCACTTAATTCTGTCATACATTGTCACCCTATGTATTCTTCTAAGTGCAAGCATTTATTTGACTCTATTATCTTATTCCACGTCCACATATCAAATTGGGTACTAAAACACTCGGCATTTCGGCAGATTTTGATACTTTCCGGTTCGAGTATAACATATATTATATATTGTAGTGCCCCATTGACTTTGTTTGATATGGCTACATTCCCTTCGATATTCCTCGTGACTTTTCCAACATCTGAAAAAATACTACCCATATAGGAAAATACCAAATAAAACAATTTCATTTATTCAACATACCAGCCTTAAGTTCACATACGTCACTATAGTTCAGAAAATGTAGGAGTCCTGTGACAGCTCACAAATTTGCCCCAATACAACCTTGTAACGATTTTCAGTAATTTTAATTATTTTATCAACTTTAATATAAGCCTCAATTCTAATAAATAGCAAGTTATTTAGGTAAATACATTACATAAGGTTGTATTGGGGACAATTTGTGAGCTGTCACAGGACTCATCCTAGAATTTCCGAACTATAATCACATTATTCCGATTATCAACCTTCTCAAAATATTATTTTTTATCCTATTCAACACAACTATGTCATTAGTGGAATAACAAAGTCGATTTAAAATTTTAAAAGTCATGAATAACTTATATCGAATAAACAAAAAGGTCTTCGTTTTGCACGACAATAAAATTCAGTAAAACAATGTTTTGGGTTAAATTTACATATTCACAATTGGCACGGACTGGATTTTTTTGCGATATTTACAAATAAGATAATACAAAATATATTAAATGTCTTTTTAAGGCCATCTGCAATACATATCGTACTAAAATGGAAACAGTCGAGAAAAATTCTCTTGCCGTTATTCATTGCAAAAATTCGGCATTCCACATTTTTCCCCCTTTCCCCCTTATAAGTATTCTCGGTTCATACACAAATTTACATACTAGAAAAACTTATATTTCTGAAATTTCTTTATCCTACTGGTAGTAATGGTTGAGACAGGGATTATCAGAAGAGGATCCGAGTAAGAATGAAAGTATTATGTTAAAGATGTCAACAACATGGTTGTGTAGGCGGAGAGTGAAGATAAATTGAAGGGTTTGATAAATAAATGGTATGAGAGATGAGAAGAGAAATATATGTTGAAAAATCCAAAGTTATGGTGATAAAAAGTAAAGAAAGAAAAAGTCAATGCGACATGAGGGAATAATGAAATATTGGAGCATAAATTACTTTAGAAGATCTCTTAACAGGCTCGCAACAGGAATCGATAGAAACAAGGACGTCATGTCAAAAAGGGGAAGGTTTCATGATGGATCGACTCGAGGGCTTCCGATTCGGTTTAAACTGGCTACCCGGTTATTTGGACAATTAAAAAAAACGAATACCGGTTATTTTTATTTAGTTAACCTGTTAGAAATTAAAATATATATATTTATATATATATATATATATATATATATATATATATATATATATATATATATATATATATATATATATATATATATATATATATATATATATATATATATATATATATATATATATATATATATATATATATATATATATATATATATATATATATATATATATATATATATACGTACGTACGTACGTACGTACGTACGTACGTACGTACGTACGTACGTACGTACGTACGTACGTACGTACGTACATACATACATACATACATACATACATACATACATACATACATACATACATACATACATACATACATACATACATACATACATACATACATACATACATACATACATACATACATACATACATACATACATACATACATACATACATACATACATACATACATACATACATACATACATACATACATACATACATACATACATACATACATACATACATACATACATACATACATACATACATACATACATACATACATACATACATACATACATACATACATACATACATACATACATACATACATACATACATACATACATACATACATACATACATACATACATACATACATACATACATACATACATACATACATACATACATACATACATACATACATACATACATACATACATACATACATACATACATACATACATACATACATACATACATACATACATACATACATACATACATACATACATACATACATACATACATACATACATACATACATACATACATACATACATACATACATACATACATACATACATACATACATACATACATACATACATACATACATACATACATACATACATACATACATACATACATACATACATACATACATACATACATACATACATACATACATACATACATACATACATACATACATACATACATACATACATACATACATACATACATACATACATACATACATACATACATACATACATACATACATACATACATACATACATACATACATACATACATACATACATACATACATACATACATACATACATACATACATACATACATACATACATACATACATACATACATACATACATACATACATACATACATACATACATACATACATACATACATACATACATACATACATACATACATACATACATACATACATACATACATACATACATACATACATACATACATACATACATACATACATACATACATACATACATATATATATATATATATATATATATATATATATATATATATATATATATATATATATATATATATATATATATATATATATATATATATATATATATATATATATATATATATATTTATATATATATATATATATATATATATATATATATATATATATATATATATATATATCCAACCACATTATTTTTGCTATATTTGGGTAAAGAATTTGGCCATAGTTTTAAACATATTAATTGCCTGAGTGCTCTTAAAATACAATTTTCGTAAAAAAAAAAATATTTTTTTTAACAAATGAAATTCAACTTGTATAGTATGCATGACATTTGTTTTCAAAGATGTGTATTAATAAATATAATAAAATTGTTTTAATTATGTAAGAAGTATATTATTTATGGAGGTTTAAAAGCATTGTAGTTTGTTTTTATCAAACACTGTTTATTCTACTTTTTGTAACGATATAACCCTACCGGTTTCAAGGATTTCCCCTCATCTTGTTTGTGCTCCTCTGATGATAAGGTGAAAGCCTTGAAACCGGTAGGGTTATATCGTTACAAAAAGTAGAATAAACAGTGTTTGATAAAAACAAATTACAATATGTAAGAAGTGTTTCTATTGTCTGTTTTATAAACCACATCACAAAGAAAATAATGGGCCCAATATATTTATTTCAGTTCACAATACAGGCTTAACCCCATTCGAATTTCATTCGAATTTACAAAAATTGTTAACTTAATCAAAAAATAGATATGTTCAAAAGTTGCTTTAATAAGTGGATGGGTGCTTTTTAGCGTCCCCAGTCATGGAAGAAAAAAATATTTATTTTTTTATAATAATACTTAATTACGGAAAGTAGCACCATGGTAGAGTAGGTTCGAATCCCGAAACTGCTTATTTGCATTACACAAGTGAATTAACCATGGAAATAATAATAAAAAAATAACACTTAGGTATAACATGTATCCTTCACAAGAAATATAATGTTTCTCTTTAAAATATATTTGTTTTCATTTATTTTTGAATATCAGGTTAAAACTGGTTAACCGGATTTAAAAATAACTGAAAATCGATAAGTCGAATAAGGCTGTTAATTGCCAGGAAATCTTTTAGCAGGATCCGAACATTGGGATAATTGGGGGGGGGGACAAGGACAGTATGTCAAAATAGGAAACATTTCGTGATGGATCCACCCAGGGGATAATAAAGTTATGAGCAGAGCAAACTCCGTTTAAAATTACACTCATGCTTGCATTGATCTTGACATGAAACTCGTATGTTTGACCCTAAATTTTTAAGAAATATCCTCTTTGGAGAGGTGACAGAAGACAGAAAATAGCACAAGATATATGAGGATGTACTGGATGTGACACTCAATAACATATATGCTTAGCACAGCTGGAAGCAATACATCAAGCCAAATGGCAAAAAACTATTGCCATGTATTGTATTTCTTGGAACGTTAGTGGAATGATTTTCTTGTTCTAAAACACTAAGGCTAAGGTCACACCAAAGTGCTTCGCTAGGTGCTACATGACTAATAGACTAGTTGACTTCATGCTTGGCCACACCAAAGTGCTTCGCACAAATTCATTTGACATTTGGGAGCGGTTGAGTCAACAAACGATGCCACTCTCAAAACGAACTAATTTCATTACAACTTACCATCTTAATTTACTTCCTGTGCAACTTCATTACAAAGTGATTTTATTACAGGTACATTTTTGTACAATTTGCTCGATGGGTTCCACAAAGGCTCTCTTTAATACATAGATGTTATTAAAACTTCCGCCATCTTGTAAAATCACTCGGAGACACAATAAAATTAACCAACACGTCTTTTCGCTAGGAGACTCACTAGGTGATTAATCGTAATGCAGTGTGGCGCGAAGCGTGCAGTGTGGCCATTGCGATAGTATGCGGTGTGTTAGTTCGCTAGGATATGTCGCCTAGCTCGCAGCGTAGCTCTAAACATCAAGCGAGGCTCCTACCTGTGTGGCCGAGGCCGAATGCTCAGTACAGTAGGAAACAGATCAATCCAAATGACAAAAAACTATTGCTATGTACTTCTTGGAACGTCAGAGGAACGATTGTCTTGTTTCGATAACATTCCAAGAAAAATCCCATTTGATGAGCTGACAGAACGCAGAAGAAAGCACGGTAGTTAGTGAATGTATATTATGAATCGCTTAAAAATATTAATGCTCAAAACAACTAAGAGCACAGAGCATCAGATAGAGCCAAATGACTTAGAAGTGTTGCTTGTTATAAAGCACTCAATGGAGAAAGAAGACACAGACATGCTGCAAATTCTGAACCTCTTTGCCGTATATGCAACAAGATAACATATGTCTATCAAAAAATGGCTTATAAAGTCATATCGGGCTGCAAGAACAGCAAGTGCACTAATCTACTATATGTTATTTTTTCTATTATATTAAGCTCATCACTTATATTGGGCATTCCGTGATATGCTTAAGCATTTGGTGAGGGGAAACTAAGGATGTTCTTTTTTTTTATTACAGCACCGGTTTATCTGGTGTACAGCACCGGTACAAAAACTGAAATAGGTGGATAGCTGCCGCTCAATACTCGGAGATTCCGGTTTACTTCTTGCGTTTTCCAGTGAAAAGTAGCAGCGTGAAGAGATTCCTTTTTAGCAGGTAGAAGTTTGTTTCATCGTAAGCCCCTTTATTCGCCCGTGTATGCCGTCACGGCTTACTAGATACTTGCTAGATACCATGTATACCACGCGCTTTCTGCAAGTATGGGCTGTTTGATTATTTAAAGTGACTATTACAAAGGCCACGCATAAGGAACATTTCATTACAATAGGTAAGTACAATGATTAAAAAAAAATCTCTACAATATTTACACAGTAATTACAAATAAAATCAAATATATTAATTGGTAAATAAATCATTGATAATTTTGTATTATTCTAAATAAGTACCTGAAATTTCTGAAAACCTCTGAAACTTCGACATGTATATGAAGTAGTAACCGAAAGAATTTGTTTTTCATCCCACGACCCTCGAATTTCATCCCTTATGTGTGACAGCGCGGCATTGAATATTCTATGTGCGTTTCGGCACGAGGTTGGAAGAGGCCACTCTGTAAGGAGGTGGTAGGCTGGGGCTAGTAGCTCGGCCTGGTAAAATATTCGCATATTTATTTATTGGCGGGGCGCATTTATTGAAATTGATTGATACACTGAGCGGCTCATCAATAACCTAATATGACTTGCTCTCTCAATCATCCGAGCGAAATATTACGGAGGACTCCATTAAAAAGGGGTTGTCAACTATTTTATTGAATGTTATCAACAACAAATAAACTTCACTCTTTCAACATAAAATGTTGAAAGAGTCACGAGAAATATCGAAGGGGATGTAGCCATAGCGAACAAAGTCAATGGAGCACTAAAATATATAATATATACTCAAACCGGAAAGTATCAAAATCTGCCGAAATGCCGAGTGTTTTAGTATCCACGGAATAAGATAATAGAGTCGAATAAATGCTTGCACATAGAAGAATAAATGGGGTGACACTGTATGATAGAATAAAGTGATTAGTGATGGATGTGAACTTAAGGCAGTGTTGAGTAAGATGAAAAAGTGCGCCCTGAGGTTGTTTGAGAACGTAGAATGAATGAATGAAGAAATATTTACAAAACAAACATACAGTGCAAATGTGAGTGAAAGTCGTGGTAGAGGAAGACCAAAACAAGTATGGTCGGATCAAGTGTATGGTATTTCAAAAGAAGTTGAGCTCTATGAACGTTTATGGATGTGTGCCATGATAGGAAAGTGTAGCATTATCTCCTCTTTACCTACCCCAACAGGGATATTTTTTGATGTTTATATGAATGTAACATTAATAAGTAAATAACGAAACAATTGTGTGTTATTTTACGTATTTATAATACTATAGATACTCTCCTAGCAATAGAAAAGCAATCCCGGACGCGAGGACGCCGTATGTCTTTCGGCCCACACTTCAATACTATACATGTTTAATATAATACTAAAAAACAAGATTTAATTTGTACCGTTATTTACTTATTAATGTTACATACATACAAACATCAAGCTGTTGATGTTTGTATGCATATAACATTAATTAAGCAAAAATCTCTGTTGGGGTAGGTAGAGAGGAGAAATTGCCACACTTTCATATCGTGGCATACATTCATACAACTTCTCATACAGCCCTACTTCTTTTAAAATACCGTACACTTGATCCAATCATACTTATTTTGGTCTTTCTCTACCATACCTTTCCGCGTGCGGAACTATCTCTACCATACCTTTCCGCGTGCGAAACTATCTCTACCATACCTTTCCGCGTGCGGAACCAACGATACATTCCATGTCTCTATGAATAAATTGAAGATTTAGCTCCTACATAATCTTTATAGACAAAATTTAGTTACGATATAGGTAAAGATGAGTATCGTTGTTTCTGTTGTTATTATAATATTATATAGGGTGTTAAATAAAACACACAATTTGCTTAGACTTCAAAAAACTTTTTATTGGCCATTGAAGTATAATGTATGACATTTAAACACAAAAACAATATCCGCCAAATGTCCGCCTCTTGCAGCTCCACAGATGTCCACTCTTTTGTCAAAAATTTTGATAATTTTGGAATAATTGCGGTTCTAGCTCACAAATAACGCGAATAATTTCGTCTTTCAGCACAGGAATTGATCGTGGGTCATCTTTATAGACCTGGATTTTCACGTAACCCCAGAGAAAATAGTCCAACGGTGTCAGATCACATGATCTTGGTGACCAATTAACATCACCGTTTCCGGAGATTACAATACATAAAATAATTCAACAATTTGAACGCGTTGTTGTATTGTATACGATTCTATTTTTATAAATTTCATACATTACACTTCTCAAATATCACAAGACCCAAGCAAGTCGCGACGCCATCTGTGTTTTATCCAAGAATTAAAAAACCGCTCAATTTATTTTTTCCTTGTTACATGTATTTTATTTAATATAATTCGGGTAAACGTGCATCAATTGTTAAACAAAATAAATTTAAAATGAATAAATATATATTTCTCTCTGCCACATCCAAACATCTGAACACTGGGAATTTAGATTTTAAACCTTGGTAATATTTATGAATTATATGTTTTGAGTGAAAATGTTGATGACTTTCCCGTACATAAGTGCTTTTTTATTTTATTTTGAAATCAAGTATCTTAGTTTTTATTATTTATACGCAGCTTTATATAACATATCTTAATCACACAATGGTTTTTGATATCTGACGTTGCATGTCAATATTCGAAACGTATACATACATATATCACAAAAAAACAGTAGACAACAGAAAAAATTACTTCCCTCGTATTTCATGCCAACGTAAGATATTTTCTTTCGGCATGAAATAAATATCACATCGTGTCATTCTAAAATTTTTAATATATTTTTTTAATATTCTACGCGGTATATTCGTCAAACTTTTCACTTATATTAATAATTATCTTTCCAATGAATAATTGAAAAAAATTACTTGATGCTCCAAAGATATTTAATAGTCTAGGGATGGCCAACATGTTGATAGCGGACATCTTTGAAACTTGCGATATGACGTGCGATGTTGATAAATCTCACTACGTGCACGCATTTGTCAACGCAGTCGGCAACTGTCCTTCCTCGGAGTGTATTGTCGTTTGGTTCACCTCCTGTCTTTCTCCCAGTGAGCATACAACTTTATATTTGAGTCTACCAACCAGCGTGTCACACAATCGATATTGATAAACTCTATTTACTTGTTAAGTATCTAAGCTGTGGGGAAAAAAGTGTTCATTTTTAACTTTTGGGAATTTTAAGACCTTTCCAATTAAACTGAGTTATTCGAAAAAATCCAAGACTTTTTTATGTCATTGATCATTTTCACGAATAATGGGAGCACGTTTAATTTTTTACAATGGTAAAACAAAAATGTTGTTGCTTAATGTGACATTCATTTATTTATTTTCTCAAAACAGGCTTAGCCCAATTACCTTGAAAAAATACAAGAAATGTTAACATTAAAAATAAAGAAAAATTATATAAAATAAAAAATTATACATAATAAAAAATTATACAAAATAAAAAATTATGTATACTACCTTGATCAAAAAGTTTTAGGACCGACCACCGTGTGGCGTTGTCAGTCACCCGATTGGAATTATTTTTAATACTATATAATAGTTTAGATACTTGCTTTGTAATGTTTAAAACATGCATGTACGTTAAAATGTTGAAAAAATAAACTACTTCAGGGGACCACGGTTAATCCAACTCACGGATAATTGAGCACCAGATAGTCGGCGCTCTACTGTATGATACTATATGCATACATATATCACACACACACAAACATACACGTATAGACACATATATTCAAAGTCACTTAAATACGTTGATGAGTGCTTTCTAACGCGCTCAATCTTGGAAGAAAATTAACTTTTGCTTTTGGTAATATGATATGAAATATGTCAATATCCGAAGCAGTCCCGTTCAAAAAAGTTAAGGTCCTTCCAACAGGCATAGCGGCTGGAAGACCCGTTCTTGCGTATGTTATTGAGAACAGTTCTTGCCGACGCAGTAAGAAATATATGTCGGAATATCCGTTAAATAGTGATTTAAGAAAAAGTAAAATTAAAGAGTTTTTGTTAACACGGCAAAATGTGTTTAAAATACCTATTTTAAAATCACTTTCAGTGACTACCGTATCAGTCAGCTATCCGTTAGAAAAAAAATGTAACTCACTTTCTGATAGAAAATATGCAAAATGAAGCTTTTGTGGAAATACCAGTGTCTTATGTGTTAAATTTCGCAAACTTCATATGTAAATCGCGACTATTTTTTTACGTTAAAAGTCGATCGCGACAACAAATAAAGTTGGTCACCCCTGCTGCAGTCGATCATTTTCAGCAACCCTCCATCAGTCTATAGGGCGATATAAGGCGTAGCATTAAGTGTAGTAACTGAATTCAAAGATTCGAACGAACTTTTAATTTCAAATTCGCATTTGATAACCATATCACGGAGTTTATATCAGACTTAAAAACTATTCGGTTTTATAATGAGAATATCTACAATAGAACATTTGTTTTAGCAGAACTGATATCCTGCAAAACTTGTACAACTTTTTAATTAGAACTATATAAGAATATACTTGGGCCGTTCGGCCTCCTTGTCAGCTCTAATTTAAGAATGATGTAGAACAAATTCATTAAAAATGCTTCAGATAACATATCTATAGTATGGAACAAAGTGTGATTACCCAAAATGCGTGATCTCACGGTGTACAAATTTAGAAGTCACAAAACAAGGATGCGATGATCCATCGCAATATTCCTGCAGAAGGTTCATCAAGATATTTTCAACCGTCCCATGATACAAGATGCAGTATTTGTATATGTCCCCGAAAGTACATGTATTTCTACAGCATTCATTCGGCTCTTTTCAGCATTTTTCATTACTCAATACATTTCACTCATGCAAATCATATTTGTACTACAATACAATTGTGGACTATGATCTTAACAGATTTTGATACTGTCCAGTTCGAATATAAATGTTTTAGTGCCCCATTACCTTTGTTCTCTATCGTCATACACTGTTCAATTTGCATCGTAACGGCACGTTCTCCCTGTTCAAGTTTAATTGACCGATTAAAGTTGATCAACAAAAGTTGAATGAAATCTGTAGTGAGAACCTTTGTTTCAAGTTCGCTTTCAACTGGTCAAACCACTCATATTACATGTTGTCAGGGTTTAATTTTCGTCAGTACAGTATTGTGACACCACTGTTTGCGTGGAAGATTCTATTTTCATAATTATAGAATCTAAAAAAAAATTGCCTCACCTAAAAACGACGTTTCTTACGATTTTTGCTCATGTTAAATAAAATTGTTTTTAGTTCTTCTTTTAACAAGATATTTACTGTCTGCACAACTTCACGCACAACTGCTTTCGACGCCATTTTTAACTGAATTAAATTGAAACGATTTATTGAATCAGTTTCTATTGAAACGTGTGAACAAAAACTGATTCAAGTCGTATTTAACTTTTGTTGATCAACTTGAACCGTGAGAACGCGCCTTAACCCTTACAGGCTTAGTGGTACACGTTATGTACCACCTTTTTTTGACGCTGTACTGCACAGTGGTATACGCAATGTACCACTTATTAAACCTCTCTCTATTGCTGCACGAACGCTCAGATTATGTGCCATTTCGTATAATATAATACTTATGACTCATGTCCGCACAGCTGCAGGACTGGTCCTGTTCAAATTCGTTTAGCTTCTAATATTATTGACAGTTAGTTGTTCTTGGTGTGCCGACTTGTACGTATAAAAGAAAATGTTATATATTTGTATTAAATTTTAATAAAAAATAGTTGTGTCGTAATAAAATTGACCTCAGTAATTGTGGTAAATTTATATTCAGGCTAAAAATTAATTTTACTTGGATGTATTTCGGCATTACTTGGTGGTACATTAGAAGTACCAGTGGAAATATGGACTAGTGGCACATAAGTTGTACCGCCTCACCAGGAGTTCCTTGACCTAACGAGGAAGTGAAAATATGTTAATTTAGCATTTGCATGTATCATTTTTCTAACACATTAAAAAAAATAATGAGAAACTTGATTTTTTATTTTTTGTGCAGCCTGAGTAAAAATAGTGAAGTTTACCTGTGCCTGTAAGGGTTAACTCTTCCGTTATCTGAGAAAATACTTCATTTATCTTCAACTTGTTATTATCTTCCATTACTCACCCATTTATCGCATATAATAATTCTTTTTTTCTATCAAAACGACTTTTTACTTGCAATACGTCTAATGTTATACTTTATTTTTTTATCCACAATGTACCTTACAAAAGCATTTTTCTTAAGTAGTAGGTGTCTTATTTAGAATATAAAATAATTTCAAATAAAAAAAATCAACTTACAACCTTATAAAACACACCACCACAGTAAAACACTTCAAATAACGTGTTCCTCGCGGGAAGCACAAACGCCTGTGATCGGATCTGTAGCATTCCTTTGTGTATTTTACGTAATGTTTAGTTTATCTCCTTTATTTAATGAGTCTCCTTAAGAGCAATGACTATTATTTATTATCAGAAAATTACTTGAATGTCATGTTTACTTGGTGGTGTAATCAAATATCAGTGGTTCTAAACAAAATACGCGTTTAAACTTAGAAATTAAAAAAAAAACGCCGAAATTGTGCCGCGCACAGGATTCGTGGAATTTGATTTTTAACGCGGTGTACAGGATAATACACAAGTGCCATAAGCAATTAAAAAAGTCCCATCGATAATGGAAATTTAAAAAAATATTAATATACACAGTTGATTATACGATACGGGGCCGTCTCGAGTCAGCTGCACGCCCTTCACTACATCAATTTGACATTAACGCAAAAAGAATAGCACAATACAAATTCAATACTTCAATATTAATTCTACAATCGTCAATTTTATTCTATTTATTCTGTGTTAAATTATGATCTAATAAGTTCATCAAATCAATAAATACAATACAGTAATTTCAACGAGGTATACAATTTTGTTTACGATTCCGAATTTTATTCTGAATGCTGCGCCAACTCAATTAAACTTTTTTCAAACAACGGAGTCATACTCGTGTGTCGGTTTAATTAGACGCAAATAGTTATTGAACAAGTACGCGAGTTGACGACAACACAGAATAAATAGTTCACAAACAGCAGGATATCGAATATAGCGGAACTGAGAACATAACTTACGTATTCCATATTTGAACTGCACAACATCCGGGGGCGGGGCTTGCAGCTCCCCTCCAGCCTCCGCGTCACCCCTACCGCCTCCTCCTCTCCCCTTGCGGGGGGAGTTCTTCTTTCCGCTACTACCCCTCGTCGATCGCTTCCGGCTGTTTCCCATCTCTGCTCTACTCTGGAAAATAATTTGTTTATTAATTAAAATTCAATTAATTGTAAGAAATAGACTTAAAAGCACACTTAATGGGCATATAAACTGGAAACGACAACCTTTGAGTTTAGGTGTTTTTACCATCCCCTTAAAATACTAACTCGAGTCTGAAAGCTCAAGTGTAACATTACTTGGATATGATCCACACCTTCAGAGTTATATGCACTAATTGAAAACTGAAGTATAGGTCACAAATTATAGTTACACTACAAGAAAAAATATATAACGCCATTTAGATACCAATCCATCCTCAAGGGAGCTCTACCACGGGACTCGTTGAACCCACTTTTATAAACATTTAGAGGGCAGTCTATCCTCAAGGGGGCTCTAACGCGGGACTCCAAAAACCCACCATTATTGACATTTAGAGATCAATCTATGCTCAAGGGGGCTCTACCACGGGACTCCTTGAACCCACTATTATTGACATTTAGAGGTCAATATATCATCAAGGGGGCTCTAGCACAAGACTCCTTGAACCCACTATTATTGACATTTAGATATCAATCTATCATCAAGGGCGCTCTAACACGGAACTCCTTGAACCCACTTTTATTGGCATTTAAAGACCAATCTATCCTTAAGGGGGCTCTAACACGGGAGTCCTTGAACCCACCATTATTGACATTTAAAGATCAATCTTTACTCAAAGGGGCTTTAACACGGGACTCCTTGAACCCACTTTTATTGACATTTAGAGATCAATATATCCTTAAGGGGGCTCTACCACGGGAATCCTTGAACCCACTGTTATTGACAAGTTAAAAATATTAGAAAATAAATACATATACTCGTAAATTGAATGTAAGGATAGAAGGTAGTGGCTGCGGTCAATATATTAGGTACTTCCACGCATACGCATATATTAATAGAATCTTACCAAAGTAAAACGAACTACAAAAAAATCTTTGTAGATCTCCTGATATGTGATATTAACACTTAAGGTATAGCGTAGTGTTCCTGTAACATCGTCAGTTTTGATTAAACCTCCCAAAAAGGGGTGTCTTCGGGTGCTTGGAGTGCTAAAGATGCACATGCCACCCTTATATTTAATTAACATATACGAGTATAACAATAAGAGGTAAACCATTCCACGCCACAGGACCCGAAACGTCAAAAGTTCTATCATAATCCCTCACCAACTATCATAATACCCAAGACCTCAAAGTTCTACTCCTCTCTGAAGAAACATCTGTATGATACAGATTCGAAAGATACAATGAGGACATCCTATTAAGGGACTTGAATTTAGACAAAGTTTGAAATCAATCCGTTCACTTGAGCCAGTGTTAACTTTTTAGAAGTGGAGTAATATGACAATGCGTGCAACTTACAGGCAAATATTTCATTTTGATACGAAATACACGGATGAAAGTCAAATATTCTACAACTGGACCAAAGAAATACACGAATGGAAGTCAAATATTTTACAACTGGACCACAGAAAAACACGGACGGAAGTCAAATATTTTACAACTGGACCACAGAAATACACGGATGGAAGTCAAATATTTTACAACTGGACCACAGAAATACGCAGATGGAAGTCAAATATTTTACAACTGGGCCACAGAAATACACGGATGGAAGTCAAATATTTTACAACTGGACCACAAAAATACACGGATGGACGTCAAATATTTTACAACTGGACCACAGAAATACACGGATGGAAGTCAAATATTTTACAACTGGACCACAGAAATACACGGATGGAAGTCAAATATTTTACAACTGGACCACAAAAATACACGGATGGAAGTCAAATATTCTACAACTGGACCACAGAAATATGGTAAATAAATCAAATATCAATTTTTCAAGATGAGACGAAATTATTTTCTTTAAATTGAAAAAAAAAACGGAAATTAAAAAACATTTCATTTTTATACGGATTCACGTTGTTTGTTTGTTGTATTGAAAATTTTCTTTTCAAATTAATCCGCTTTGAATTCAGGCTGTTATTAAATCATAAATTCGCAAAAAGTGGAAAAACGATAAAGTTTCATTTATTGCGAAATTAAAAAGTAATTCTGTTAGGTTGGCGACAGGCGCCGGGTGAAAAGTTATTGCGCGCTTTCTGTGCAATACTGTCACAATAATAATAAAAACCTCCTTTTCCTTGACGACCTCCGTGGCTTAGTTGGTAAGATGGTTGTTTTCCACTCATATGTTTCGGGTTCAATTCATGATGATACTGAATAAAGGTATGGGTTAAATAGTTCGTCTGGTAACAATACTATACAAGCTGCGGTAGTATTGCCAACAAACATGATGATGAACTACAAATTACGTTGAAAATGACAACTACAGTGGTTCTTAACCCTATGGCATGATGAATGGGGCTGAAAACAATTTTGTCTATGTAAGTTTAAGGATATCATACGAAATAATGAATGAGTGATAAATAAATGATATGCATTGTATTGTTCTGAAGACAATTTCTGAAGCAGATTTCATTTTCCTACCTGATATATTTTAATTACTAACATGAATTTGTCCGTTCTTCAAAACCGGTTTTAACTATTGCCTATACTTTGATATTTACCTTCAGCTGCAAATCGATTATACTGAATAAAAAATATTAATTTTAGAGGAAATCTTTAAGTATGCTTTAATTTTTCATTTGTGAAAGATTAAGGTTCTATATCAACAGTCGCAAATTGATTAAAATGAGTTTAAAATGATCAATTTTAGAAGAAACATTTTAGTGACTTTAATTTTTCATTTATGAAAGATTAAGGTTCTATATTAACAGCCGCAAATTGACTATAATGAGTTTAAAATGATCAATTTTAGAGGAAACATTTTAGTGTACTTTCATTTTTCATTTGTGAAAGATTAAGGTTCTTTATCAACAGTTGCAAATTGATTATACTGGGTTTAAAATTATCAATTTTCGAGGAAATTTTCATGTGGACTTTAATGTTTCATTTGTGAAAAATTAAGGATCTTTATCAACAGTCGCAAATTGATTATACTGAGTTTAAAATTATCAATTTTAGAGGAAATTTTTTAGTGGACTTTAATTGTTTATTTGTGAAAAATTAAAGATTGATCTTAAATTTACAAGTAAAAGACTCAAGTTTGAAAATAAAGCTTTCGAAAAATAACTGGTCCATGATTAAAAGTATTGACACATTTGATGATACAGTACGGCGTGCCAAATTTATTGTTATCTAGAAAACACTTTTAATAAAATGAGAAGCGTATTCTGCGATGATAATCTAAACTTGAAAATTCGACAACGGTTAGTCAAATGCTACGTTTGGTCAGTGTTATTGCATGGAGTGGAATCATGGACCCTCAAAGTTGGTAGTATGTTATGAACCGGCTGGAAGCATTCGAAATAAAACTGTAAGGCCGAGAGACTGGTCAAGGAAGTAAAGGATCCGCCAGATAAAGAAGCTTTATACAACACTTCTACAATGTCGATTCACCTCGTTATTATACATGAATTATTATTGAATCGTCTCGTGCGGCTTTTCACATAAAATGAGAAGCGTATTCTGCGATGATAATATGGACCTTTAAAGTTGGTTGTATGAAGGGGTGGAATCATGGACCCTAAAAGTTGGTAGTATGAACCGACTGGAAGCATTCGAAATGTAGATGCACCGGAGAATGCTACGGATACCCTGGACGGATATGGTCAGCAACTGCAGGGTTCTGCAAAGAGCCAAAGCTGATAGAAAGTTGCTGACTAATATCAAAATCCGAAAGGTGTCCTATTTGGGTCATGTACTTAGAGGAGCAAATTACAAATTACTGCACCTGATCATCTAAGGCAAAATAGAGGGCCGAAGAGGTGTTGACAGGAGGCAAATCTTCTGGCTACGTAATATACGTGATTGGACAGGCATAAGGGGCGTTGGAGATCTTTTTCGAGCTGCCGTGGACAAAGATGTCTACTCTCAGGTGATATTCAACGTTGGGGGGACCTGACATGACACTGGGAAGAAGGAGAAGAAAACACTTCCAGTTAACCAGAAAAATGCTAAAGATTCCGTAAGAGAAAACTAAACATGAAATATTTTTTGTACTGTAATAATTGGGCATTAATTTATTAGACATGTGTCAGACCGATTCAAGTCATGATTTATGGTGTCGAAACCCATGCTGACATAACTATATCAAAGAGCCTTTTTCGATCATTCGAGATGAGAATAGTACAAAACAAATTGGGAAAAACTCTCAGGAATAGAGCCAGAAATTCTGACAACCGACAGACTTGTAACACATAAGACAGTTAGATGGAACAAAAAAAAGAAGGGGGTATAAAATTAATGGAGAGCTAGAAATAGATAGACGGAGGAAAGAGTAGAATGATATAATTGGAAACGTTAAACTGTAGAAAAGGTAAGAAAATTGAGAAGCAGAGTATATATAATATATGACAAGATGCGTGAATGTGAACTAGAAATGCGTCGAAATCTGTCCTATCTACCTGCCCCAAAAGGGACGTGATGCGTGGTATTACGTTTTTGTTACATATAGTTCAACTTCGTGGGTTCGTGGCCTTGTGTTAATCTCTTCTAATCAATCAGAAATATGTTGAAGAGATCTGCTGTTAAGAATGGGATTTATTCCCTTTTTTTTTAAATTAGTACTATTGCCAATTGATCTAGAAACTTCCAAGATAGACGAGACAAGTAGCTTACCAAGTAGGGTATAAGTAAGTGTTAGTCAGTTATATGAAAAGTTAAAAAAAATGACATCGTTTTTGATAAAATTCAATATCCATTGTTTTTTTTTTCAGCGACTGAAAAAAGGATCAAGTAAGAGGTGGCTGGAAGTAAAGGAAGATGAATAGCACTATTAATCAATGAAATAAAAGCCTCCGAAATCCGCCCTGCAGCGGGAGGAACTAATGAAATCTATCCGGAGTCCTGACCTCTTTAGCCTTTGGGTAATATTTCAGCGCAGACCTCGACAGCTGCCGGCTTCTCAATATCTTCAAGTGAAAACACTTTTATTCTTACATTTTTACGAAGTCCATTATAAAAATTATCTCTCATTCTTTTGAACTTCACTGTTTCAAACAACATTAAATTGTCGAGTTAAAACGTTATTGATGATTCAAAATTATTAGAGGCTGGAAAACAATTATCGTTCTTTATGTTTGTAACGATTATGTGCAAAATTCAATCACTATCCTTTAGCATGTTAACATCAGTACAATATTTGTTTCGTAAGTATAATATTTCGCCACTCATTCTCTCAATATAGATAAAATATGGCAGTATTCTTTTCTTATTCCTACTTATAAACACACGTCTTTAACTTTAATTTTAATTAATTATAATTGTTACACATTTAAAGCTTGGTATCGTAAGCACTATTTCACAATCAAGAGAGGGGATAAAACAAGAAATACGAGTATCTTAATACGTGAGGCCCTAGAAATTTAATATTTGGTTCATTATGTAGAGATCTCAACTGAGATGAACGGATATATGTACTTATCGAGAACAGGGTCCATACCTGAAACTCTGTGGGCCAAATCCGTATTGGCATTGCGCGCCCTATACTCCAAAACACTTCTGTCCCCACACCAAATGAGAGAACATTAAATAATGCTGAGTTATTACAAAAAAACAGGTAACAATATATAGCAATGTTTAACATTGTGAAACAATGTTTCTCAATGTGACTTATTAATAATATGTCACATTTTGAAATACATTGTACTATAAAAAAATTAACTAGTGTTTTTCTAACAAATATTATTATTATTATTATTATTATTATTATTACACATGACAAGAAATATACACAATTTGAGAAAAAACAACAGGTAATTTGATTTGGACATATAATTTTAATGGATCTGGGTTTGTTGCCTTTCATTTGTCGTATCCCCAGTAAACTAGGCTTTTGCCTGTATATCACTGAGGATATTTAGCATAAAAAAATAAATCGATACTTCTTTCCGATTTTTGATAACACAAAAAACCCCGTTGCACGCTCTCATCAACCTGACAAACAGTGACACTCAACTACAACTGGAAACATCTTGCGAAACTCAACTCCTCACACATCCTCACACTCCAGAAAGACCAAAAATATTCATCCCACAATATACCGCACACAATCATAAGAATAAAAATCAAAACAAATCCAAAACAAAAAAAAGAAGAAAAACACACAGAAACACAAATACAAAAACAACCAAAATTAAAACAACAAGAGACCCACACTCACGAGCTCACATAAATCCTTTCCACTCGTCATTCATCCTGAAAGCCCAAGTACTCAACATGATTGAGACTTTCTTCAGAAGCAATAAACTCAGTTCTATCTTCTTCTTGAATAATAAGCTCGGTTGTTTCTTCTTTTTCTTGAATGATAATCTCGGTTGTTTCTTCTTCTTGAATAATAATATCGGTTCTTTCTTCTTCTTGAATAATAATCTCGGTTCTTTCTTCTTCTTCTTGAATAATAATCTCGGTTCTTTCTTCTTCTTCTTGACTAATAATCTCGGTTCTTTCTGCTCCTTCTTGAATAATAATCTCAGTTCCTTTTTCTTCTTCTTGAATAATAATCTCGGTTCTTTCTTATTCTTGAAGCCTCGAGATAGGAGGAATAAACACGTGAAGTGGTGATAAAGTATTATTTGTGGAATAAACAATATGTTCCGATCCGCAGGTTGCAGGCTCGTTTCCCGTTGGTCTAATATTCTTTTAAAGAGTATCAATCTGGTTTTCACTTCAAGTCTCTTTGATATCTTTGAGATTGGCACGTGACAATCAATCCGTCAAGTTATGTTGTACACAACGATAGTATGACATAATAATACAAGGTGCTAGAATCACAAAATATAAACAATCATAAATCCTGAAATATTTCTGATGCTTTCCTGAAATAAATTAATTGAATTCTTCTTCAGTTTCAATTCTGGGGATTGATTAGCAGCAAAGCTCTGCATCTCCTCCTCCACTCCGCTTGGTCTTCAGCGATCCTCTTGAGCTCTGTATAGGAGGCGCAGTCCATATCGTGGCATATTTGGTCCAGATACTCTCGGCGAGGACGCCCTCTGCCAATCGATCCCTCAATCATTCCCTCCAGTATATTGTGCAGGAGATTTTCATGTCGCAGCATATGACCCATCCATTCTGCTCGCCTTTCCGATATGGTGTTTGACATGTGCCTAGTTTCTTCGATCCTGCCGAGAACCTCGTCATTTGTAATGTGGTATCTTCAGGAAATCCTTAGGATTCGTCTATTAGTCCACATCTCGAAGGCCTCCAATATTTTTCAATATCTTTCGCCTATGCACCATTTCTCGCAACCATACATAAAAATACTCCACACATATGTTTTGACCAATTGCTTGCGGAGCTTTAGGTCCATGTTGTTGGACTCGAAAAGCTTCAGAAGCAATAAACTGTTACAAAAAATACTTAGCAAGTTCGTTTACGTAGCAATACCATTAGAGTTAGTTTTCGACGATTTCCAAAAAAACATTGGACACCCTTTAAACTAAATGTATGTATCGAAATTGATATTTAAACTGCTTCACACAACGTTTATAGCACTTTTAAATGAATCTTTATGACAAACTTACTATATTTATCATCTCCATCAACTGATGTCACATGTTTTATTATCGAGGGATTTCGAATTGAATCGGTTTAAGAGTCTCATTTAAAACGTCTATAAAACCCCCCCGTTTAACTGGGGAAATAGTCGAAAAGGGATTGTTGTAAACCTTTGAATCACAGCATCCTTTTTTCATACTAACATTTATACACGTTGATCTTATTTTTTATTATTAAAAAAAAAGAAAAATAAGATAATTATTTCTTCTTCTTCTTTTAGGCCTGTTAGTCTGTTATGGTCCTGCATCGTCGTTTCCCTCTTGTGACGTCGACTGCCAGCTGTCTTTCCATCTTTTGGGATGTCGTCTTGGAGGTCTGCTTGCTTTGGAGATACTGTCCCTGGCCCTTCTTACGGCTCTTAGTTCCACCATTCTGGATACATGTTCGTTCCAGAACCTTCTTCTCTGTCGTCCCCATCTGACAATATCTTCAACTTCGCACATCCTTCGGATTTCTGTGTTTCGTACTCGAATCACGAAGGGTTTTGCCAGCGATACTGTCAGGACGGTATTTGATAAATTACATAGTTCACGTCCCCAAGACTAAATTCCCACTATTTGCATGCTCCTGAAATTGGCTTCTCCAAACAAAATAATTTAGTATATTTCTAATACTGTCGCTAGGATTAAACCAATAAAAGAAAAGGTTATTTTAAGTGCTCACCGCCTTGCAGTACAGGATTATATCCTGGATTCTAAAGAATCCCATGGTTATTGTTTGTTTAGAAAATGGGGACTATAATAAAATTCAATTCTGTTTTCGAAAGATGGAAATTGTAAGGCCGGCGGTAAATGCCTGAAAAGAACAAAAGCAGGGTCATAAAAAGAGAAATCCATTGTTCAGGGAAGCACTAAATTCTGTCTAGACGATATATCCTTTTGAGTAATTCTAAGAGATTCCGATCTCAATTGTCTTTTAAAAAGATAAAGTACAGTCTAGACATGGACCCTTTCTTTTCTTTTGCTTTGCTAATTGTATAGAAATGCCGAAGTCAATTGTCCTTCCTTATAATCTCGGGCATACCAGGCGGCCATGGTATTTTTAGAGAGAGAAGGAAGTCATTTAGCATCTCTTTCTCGCAAGACTATAAAAGGCCCGAACTCTCACGAGGAGCGCCCTTCTGCCTTCAGATACGACGCGGTTAGCACGTCTGTCCAGGAATAGTGTTCAAACCGAGGACAGCCAGACTAGTTTTCTTCGTGTATCACGGAAGTCCAGAACGCCATCTTAATTACGGGTGAATATTATTCCTCCTATTTTTAATGTGAATTTCGTCCGCACATTTTAACCATCGCTCAACTTTAATTCTAAATTGTTATTGGAATCTCCCTTGCTAAATACAACACATTTTTATTTTCTTGCCAATTTTAAACTTTTTTCTTGACATTCGTCAAGTTTTTTTTATATATTTTTTTTCTTTTTTTCTTTTTTTTTTTACAATATAATAAACTGTTTCATTACAAATTGTTCTTGTTTAATTGTGTCGCCTGTCCCTGCGAGAGTTGAAAGAGAGTTATTCAGAGTCAGAGGAACCCAACATACCCCAGAGACCTAAAGAGTACTTGTCTCGTTAAGAAGCCGACTGACCTGTCCGGGCCTGTCACCTTGGTAAGATTGATATTTGGTGAATTGATTTATGTAATCAATTGTGTACATATAATTATTGTTTCTTAAATATAGCAAAAAGGCGTGACATAATTGGCTCCCGAACGTGGGGCATACTTTGTATCTCTGATCTCTCGTTGGACAAGGTTTTTATTTATAATTTGTTTTGTGTGTTTTAAATAATAATTTATTTTCAGAAAAGTGTTTTATATGTATTTTTTGTGTACGACCGTTTGTTTTCTCTATTTTGTTCCCACGTGTTGCGGGCTCCAGTTTGGTAAGGAGCCGTTTTCGAGTTTTTTTTTACTATTTGAATTGTGAATAGAATTTTAGTTGATCGAGTGATTCTTTTTCTAAAGAAAAAGATTAGATCTTAGTTAACTTTCTCTAAATATTTCATTGTAAAGAGTTGTGTTCCTTATTAAACTCGATTTAAAAGTTAGGGTGTTCAGAAATTTGTACCACGCTTCAGAGAGAAGTCTTTGTTTGTTTAACATATCGTTTGAATTAGAAGTGTTGTTTTTGTTAGTGGGGTCTGATATCGCGTTTTTTTTCTTCTTGTTGGGCCTTGTTTATTGTTTTAATTTTTTTTTGTTGTTGTTGGCAATGGATCCAATTAGGGACGTAATGAAGTCGACCAAGGCTAGATTGATAGGGGAATTACTTGAGCGCGGACTCTCCCCCAGTAATAATTTTTACGAATTGCGTCGTCAGGCCAGTCTGTACAATAAAGGTCTCGCTCCATCATCATCGAGGGAGGTGGCCTTACCCCCTAGAACTCGACCATATTTAAACCTTTCTAAAGCTCCGGAGTTATTTGAGAGGGCGGATAATGGGGATACCGCTTCGGGAGCTCTGGCACCGATGCCTTTGACAAATTCATCTCCGTATACTGAGGTTGGGATTTCCCGTTCTCATGTTCCACTTCCGTCGCCACAATGGAATATAAACTTCTCGTGTTGGCCAATTGATCCATATACCGGAACGGGTTGTATAAGGGAATTTTTGTCACGAATGGAAGAATTAGCTTGTGCCAGAGGTGTTCACCTAAACGCGCTTCCGGCGGTCTTACCAGAGTTTTTACGTAAGGGAGCATTAACCTTCTTTAGGAGCAAGGTTAAGATATTTAAAGATTGGAACACAGTAACGAAACTTTTCTTAGAAAAGTATGAGTCGGAAGACTTTATGACTCAGCGCAGGATGGATATTTGGGCCTCCATACAAAAACCGGGCGAATCATCTACGGATTTTGTTTCGAGAATCCAGAACTTGAATCAGTCTTTGGAACCGCCTCTCACTGACAAGGATTTATTACAAGTATTTAGACGCGGCCTACATCATAGGTACTGTTCAGTCCTTGTCAGCTCGCAACCGTCTTCGGTTGACCAGTTGGAAAAATTGTGCCTGACCTTCGACCTAATGAACAAGGCCGAGGGAAGATCTCTTCATTCTGCTCCCCTGTTTTCAAGAAAAGGAGTGCGTGGTCAATTGAATGACGATAATTTGTGTTTTGAAATCGTAGAATATTCCAGTTGAACAAGAATTGGTTCCTGGTTAATTGAGATCAATCTCACCTTCGAAAGGAGAAAGAAACTTCCGTAAATAATGTTTCAATCGCGCTAGTGACCCGGTTTACGGATTTTGTTTAGGACTAAGTAATAGTTAAAATCGCAGTGTTCGGTTTGGTAATTTTCAAAGTCAAAGGCAAAAGGACGAATTGCGTCGTAATTATGGATAGTTTATTTTGATAACGGTGTAGCAGGTCAGGCAGTAAATATTGTGAAAAAGAAAAAGAGTGGGAACTAGAAGAAGGCTCTAGATGTGAATAGTATTGCGTCATAGTTATAATTTTTTTTCGTGATAGCAGTGGCTATTATTAAACAATATGTTGGAATAGAGAGAACTGGGATTGAGTTCTAGCAGGGTTCTTGTAATAGGATATTGAAAATTATTACGCGGAGCTACTGTTGTTATGGCGAATTTGTGTAGAAAGAATTGCGTCATAATTGTTGTCGTTCGGTATTATTGGCTATTCTTGTTGACAGAGGGATTGTTAGAAAGGGCTGTTGTATTTTATTGATAGTCAGCCAGTCGATGCTGAGTTTTCTTACATGCGCTGTTTTTAGACACTGAATTGAATTTCGGTTGGTTAGATTCCTTTGTGTTTTTGTATCAATACGATTGTTAACAAAGTGGTTTATGGGTTTCGGTAGGAATATGGTTTTCGGATAATTCCTTTGTTTCTGTCAGTGCATCTGGATAACACGGTTGGTTTCGAAATTCGAAAAGAATTTCGTTCTGAATAGATTCCTTTGTTTTGTGTCGGTGCATTGGGTACAAAGAAGATGGCTTGTTTATCCTTGAAGTAGAAGTAAATAGACTTCCTTCAACTAGCCATAGTTCCTGTGAGATGCAACATTAACCTTCTCAGAATTAAGGTTAAAAAGGTAGTGATTGTCATTTAGTCAGTAGGGTTTGCCTAGAAAGGTTTAAGTCGGAAGACTTTAGGATAAAGCGCAGACTAGACCGGCTTATGTATAGAGACAAATCGGGTCCCTTACAGATTATATTCCAAGAATAGGGAATTTAAAATCATTCTTTGGAGCCACCCTTGTCGGATAACGGATTATCCCAGGTGTGTAGGAACAGATAGCATAAAGATGACGCAGAGGTTGTCTGTTTCCAGTCGTCTTTAGTTGAGGATTTGTGAAAACTCTGCTCAGTTTTCGAGCTAGTAATTAGGGAAGATAAAAGATCTCGCCTCGCTTCCTTTTACGTAAGAGCGTGGCCAGGTAATCGGTAGTGGAGTATAGCACTCCATGTCATAAAGCTAAGTGAGAATTAGTCCGGATTCTCGTAGTCGAGGCACATAAGAGGAGCATGGCCAAGTGGTTAAATAAAGTATAGCCCCTTTGTTGTTGCAATAACGATAGAGTTATTTGTGTATTTTCTCCTTAGAAGCTAAAGAGCGTGGTCGAGTGACCAATATTTGAGTATAGAACTGTTTCTCGTCGTAATAGGGAGATCGTAGTCGAGTATTCTCTCTTTAGAAACTAGAAAGCGTGACCTGGAGTCAAATTATTAAATGTATCATTCTTGTCTTGTAAGAGGGAAGGAATACAGGGGTTATTCTCTTATAAAAAGACGGTAGAAGTTTAGTAGTTGCATATATACTATAAATAGACTATTGAATACAGTATAGCTTAGAATAGACCTTATGCGGTGAGTCCGTCGTCACGCGATAAGGACGCAAACATATGATATGGGTCCGGTCCTGAGCACAGCTTCTGTGCCCGGGTGGATTATAGATAAGCTAATAGTTGACAGTGCAGTGATGGGTTCGTCAGCGCCTAATTGGGAGTCATTCGTGGTTAGGAAAATGGTTCTTAAAATAATTAAATTAAATATTTTGTTATATACCTTGAAGGTGTACACTGTCGGATTCCTTGGTGAATGACAGTTTAGTATGTCAAGTGACGTCACCAGTGCGAATTTATTATTGCACAAGGGTGAATGAATAAGTGAGCTGGCCGTGGGCAATCTCGTATGGATTCATTTCCATATATTTTATGTATGGGCTGGTATTCAACCCGGTGACTTCACCAAAGAATACCTGGCGTTCAATGAACCTAAGCCTGGACCACGAGTGGCGGAATGCTGAGAGCCTAGAGTAGGATTATATGTATCTCAACGAAGGACTTAGGTCCTTCTGAAGTAAGAATTCATGTAATACATAGATGATTAGTACCGTTTGTAGAAGGTACACGTATTACATTCAGGATCAAATTGCTCTTGTGTAATGCGAGCTTAGGTATTGGGTTACCTAACAGCTGTTGTGGTTTATTTAGTGGTAATTGTTACCTTCTCATTAGATTCCCTATCGGAATTATTGGCTGCAGAAGTTAGGGCATAAAGTGAAGAAATTCTTGGAAGTGTTCCGAATTTCGTATTGGGGTAGGATTGTCTTCCTAATTGTTGTCTTATCTGGTAAGAATTCGTGAGGTATTCCGAACTTCTTGACGGAGAGGTGTACCCTTCCCCCGGGAGTAGCGTTCCAAAGATTGTACTGAGGATTCAGTAGAGTATCCATCGTGGATAATTGCTTTGCACAAATGCTATCGCTGGACGGTGGTCCGCAAGTTTAATAGCAGTAGAATTGTTCAGTAGTGCTATGGAGTAGGTGTTGCTTTCCACCGAGTTGAATTTTGGAAAAGATTGTACAGATGGTACAGTGGAGTATCCGTTTCGGATAGTTGCACGTAGCAAGTGTTAGTTATTGGACGGGGTTCCATGATGATAATAGCCGTTGATGTGTTCGGAATTTCTTGTTAGAGAGGTGTAGCATTCCACGGTGTTGAAGGGCTATAGTATTGAAGTAAGTCATCTTGTTGACGAATTGGCTCCTGTTGAGTGTGGAGTATATAATTTGAAATAAAAATGATTAATTTTTTTTGTTGTTGTGTAAAATATTATAATATATTTTGTTCTGTCAAAGCACTCACCGAGTACGGGGTCGCAAGGTAGTCTGTTAGGCAGCGCGATGAAAGGTTTATGGGAAATGTGGAGGTTGTAGTGGTGCTGCTGGGAGGAATAAGGATAAGAGTATGGTGCGTTCTCGAATGAACTTTGACAGAATTTATGTAACTGTTACGGTAATTGCCGTTGTATTTTTGTTTTGTTTTGAACTTGTACTGATTTTATGTAACTGTTATGATGATTACCATTGTATTGTTTGCTCTGTTTGAGTTTTGGGATAAGAGCTCTGGTTGCTGTAGCGTTGGCAGCATGCGTTATGACTGGGGGCTGCGTTTCTTGGATAATGAAATCTCGAAACGAACCCGTGCCCTTGTGGTCGGACGTATGGTGGGTCTCGCTCGGTAAATTGAATTCCCAGTTTTTTTTTTGTTGTTTATTATTGTCTCCTTACTTTGGCTCGGTGTGAATCACCGAGAGGCCTTGGGCAGCCTTAAGAGTCCGGGTTGGGGGAAGCTAGCCTCCCAACCGATAAAGGTTTTGAAGATGGCCTGAGAATACATCTGGGATGGATTGCTGTGTGTCTCCATCACGGGCCTCATGAACCCAAATTAGCGATTGCGATTACAGATGTGTTCTGTCATGCTCATGTTTCGGGCTAGGGTAACTTCGGTTCGTGAGGGTCGCGTGTCTGTCGCTCGGATCCTAGATGACCAAAGTTGTGTATGTGGTATCACGTGATTCTTGGCTCTGTTCTGGGGGTCCGTAGACGCGTCCTGCTTTCAGCCGGGGCTACTCGCCAATTTTGTATTATGTTTTGTATTTTTTTTTAAAGGGAACTAAGGCTCCATTTATACAGTTACCATTCTGTGTGGTGGTGAATTGTTGCTGCAACGGTTGTCCAGACCTTGGAGTCTGAGGAAACCCAAGTTATGTGTAAAGTTCTGTCTGAACTTAAGGAGATACAAGTCCTCGAAAATGGTTCTGTGTGAACCATAGGATATTTGTAATTTAACGTATAAGGTTCTGTGTGAACCTCTTGAGAATTGTAAATGATGAATATTGGCAATAGCGAAATTTATTGTTATCTTTGTTGTTGTCATTTCGCCCGGAAGTGGCCGGAAGTTTGGACCGTCTTGTGCTGTGTGGCAGGGGCGGTCGTATTGTGGAAAGCGCCCGTGATATGGGGCCGCCTTAAAATTTATCAGTTCCCGACTGTGCAGTATAGGGAAGGGCGAAGAAAGGTTTGTGTTGTAAAGTGTTGTCTTTGGCGTATCAAGGGAAGAGGGGTTGTAATTTTGTGTTTGAGCCATGTGGGTGGTTGGTTGGACGAAATCCACATTGAAAGGGGAGAATTTCAGGAATCACCTTTGAAGAGCAGCTGGTTCATAGGTTGGCCCGTGACCTGCAGTGAACCCACTAAAGTCAGCCTTTGGGAAAAGACTGTAGATTTGTTTTATTATTTTTGGTTAAGCTGTGCCCATTTCTCAGAATATTGTAATGAGAGAATGGCTTAACTGATTTGTTTCCCTCTTGGTCAACATTTGATTGTTAGTTGACCTTGCAGTTTAATATTTTATTAATTGTATTACCCGATTGTATAGTATTATTTTAATTTCTTTTTGTGTGATTTGATTTTATTAATATTGTATCAATTTCCTGTACCATTGTGTATTTTTTTTTTATGTGTAAGGAGTTGGGAAGGATTGTTTCCCGCTCCTGTATAACCGGCTATGTGTTGATGTTAAGTTGTTTAGGACCCTAGTCAAGGAAAAGGTTTACGTGGTTTCCTTCCTCGTGGTCGGTCTTACACCAATTAAGACTACACCTATGGCAAATGCTGACTAGAGATAAATCGGCCACGAAACCGTATCCGGTGAGGGGTACATACACCCCTCGCTCCTTAGAAACATCCCCCGGACTGAGGCGTCTGTGATATACGGAGGATAATTTTTTTTTTTTTTGTTGTTTTTTTTGTTCTTTCGCTAACTTAGGGTGGGGTGTCAGGACGGTATTTGATAAATTACATAGTTCACGTCCCCAAGACTAAATTCCCACTATTTGCATGCTCCTGAAATTGGCTTCTCCAAACAAAATAATTTAGTATATTTCTAATACTGTCGCTAGGATTAAACCAATAAAAGAAAAGGTTATTTTAAGTGCTCACCGCCTTGCAGTACAGGATTATATCCTGGATTCTAAAGAATCCCATGGTTATTGTTTGTTTAGAAAATGGGGACTATAATAAAATTCAATTCTGTTTTCGAAAGATGGAAATTGTAAGGCCGGCGGTAAATGCCTGAAAAGAACAAAAGCAGGGTCATAAAAAGAGAAATCCATTGTTCAGGGAAGCACTAAATTCTGTCTAGACGATATATCCTTTTGAGTAATTCTAAGAGATTCCGATCTCAATTGTCTTTTAAAAAGATAAAGTACAGTCTAGACATGGACCCTTTCTTTTCTTTTGCTTTGCTAATTGTATAGAAATGCCGAAGTCAATTGTCCTTCCTTATAATCTCGGGCATACCAGGCGGCCATGGTATTTTTAGAGAGAGAAGGAAGTCATTTAGCATCTCTTTCTCGCAAGACTATAAAAGGCCCGAACTCTCACGAGGAGCGCCCTTCTGCCTTCAGATACGACGCGGTTAGCACGTCTGTCCAGGAATAGTGTTCAAACCGAGGACAGCCAGACTAGTTTTCTTCGTGTATCACGGAAGTCCAGAACGCCATCTTAATTACGGGTGAATATTATTCCTCCTATTTTTAATGTGAATTTCGTCCGCACATTTTAACCATCGCTCAACTTTAATTCTAAATTGTTATTGGAATCTCCCTTGCTAAATACAACACATTTTTATTTTCTTGCCAATTTTAAACTTTTTTCTTGACATTCGTCAAGTTTTTTTTATATATTTTTTTTCTTTTTTTCTTTTTTTTTTTACAATATAATAAACTGTTTCATTACAAATTGTTCTTGTTTAATTGTGTCGCCTGTCCCTGCGAGAGTTGAAAGAGAGTTATTCAGAGTCAGAGGAACCCAACATACCCCAGAGACCTAAAGAGTACTTGTCTCGTTAAGAAGCCGACTGACCTGTCCGGGCCTGTCACCTTGGTAAGATTGATATTTGGTGAATTGATTTATGTAATCAATTGTGTACATATAATTATTGTTTCTTAAATATAGCAAAAAGGCGTGACAATACTCCTGAGTACCTTCATTTCGCTGGTTCGAAGGAGATTTTTGGTTCTGACAGTGTCGGCTCTGGACTCTAACATATGCTGTAGGTCATTATGGGGTGGACACAGGTTTATTTGCTTTGATAAATACGAACTCATTATTTACTTTGAAGAAGGAGAAGATCAATTTTGCTTTTAACAAGAATATAAAAAAATATTTGCTGTAAAGACGAAGATTTTTTTCTCCTTGAAGATCATATTTTCTTGTTATTTTTCTTCCCAGTGTCATGTCAGGTCCCCCGAACGTTGAATATCACCTGAGAGTAGGCATCTTTGTCCGAGGCAGCCCGAAAAAGATCTCCAACGCTCCTTATACCAGTCCAATCACGTACATTGCGGAGCTAGGAGATTTGCCTCCTGCCAACACCTCTTCGACCCTCTATTTTGCCTTGGATGATCAGGTGCAGTAATTTGTACTTTGCTCATCTAAGTACATGACCCAAGTAGGACACCTTTCGGATTTTAATATTAGTCAGCAACTTTCTATCAACTTTGACTCTTTGAAGAACCCTTGTGTTGCTGACCATATCCGTCCAGGGTATCCGTAGCATTCTTCGGTGTATCCACATTTCGAATGCTTCCAGTCGGTTCATACTACCAACTTTGAGGGTCTTTCTTAAGAAAATTAATTTTGTTTTAAAAAAGAATATATTTTTCTTTAAAAAAATTAATATTATCTTTAAGAAGCAAATCATTATGGAAATATAATGAATATATTGCATTTTTTTAGCTACGTGTGGCCACAAGCAAAGGTTCCTTTACCGCATCATTACTGGTGATGAAAAATGGTTTGAAAATGGTGATGAAAAATGTTTGAAGAGGATCTTGATGAATAATATGGTTTAAGCGGTCTTCATAGAAGTCCACTGGTCGTCCGGAACGCTCCATGTCTTTCAGGTTGAAATTACCGTCTTTGAAACGCAAACACCATCAACGAGCTGTATTTTTATTCATAGCATCTTCACTCTATACTTCGCAAATATCGCGAGTAGCTTTGGCAGCTTTATTCCCTCGATTGAACGCGAACAGAAGGAGGTGTCGAAAATGCTCACTTTCGTCTACTTGACATTCCATTTTGAAGGCTTGTAATCAAATAAAATAATATATGTAACGTAAAAGCAAATACAATATCTTGTAGAGCAGAAAATTATCTTTCGAATGACGTATAACATTTACCATTTTGTTTTACTTGTGGTGCTCATTTTTAAATTGAAAAAAAACGGACACAACTTGTGTTAACACCCAATGGTAAGTAACTATTATTGTTAATAAAGAAGATCGTTATTTGTTTTAAAAAAAGCAATCATTTTTTGTTTAAATAATGAAAATATCATTGTTTGTTTTGAAATGGACGAAGATCATTATTTGTTTTATATGAAGACATAATATTTGTTTTAAAAAATAAGAAAATCATTATTTGTTTTGAAGAGGAAATATGAAAATTGTTCGCGAAGTTTTATTTAACAAAACTGTTACTTTAAAGACGATTGCAATAACCTATTCTAGTACTATAGGACAAGATTTGATATTGTGGTACTTTAAATTAAGAGATTTTTAAATGACATACAAAAAATGTCACTATATGCACGTCGAAATATCAAGTTTTTTTTAATTTACTTTCTTCAACAAGACATAGTAACGGAAAACAAACGCTAGAAATGGTATAAGATAAATGGTTAATATTTATTTTTATTATATTCTGAACGATTTATTCCACATTCTCTGATAACTGGAGTCAACTTCACACATTCACTAGTAATAGCTTGTATTCACATTATTACCCACTTTCGCAGTGACATATACACGTATACAGCCACGTTAACAAATTTTATTACCAGTTTGACCAAGTGGGCAAAACACCGGGTTAACACATTCAGTTAATTTATTGTAGAGCTGTCAAAATATTATATCATTTACCTCAAACGGAGTTAAATAATTAGAGCATCGTCTACATTAAAAATACAATATATTTAAATTATTAAATAAAATAAGATCTGATTTGGGCATACAATTTATTTCATTGTATTCCTTCGTTATTTACAGTATAGCCTGACGATCGTTTTGCCATGTATCAATATCTTACAACCGATGGAACCAAGTTGAATATCAACGGGAATCGATCTAGCACCCCCCGAGCTAGAAGATAGATTTCTTATCAACTAGGCCACAAAAATGGTCGTTTATAATAAATCAAATGATATTTAATTTTATTTATATATTTATGTTATGATTAAAAATAATAAAACAAACTTACATGACAGTTTGTAAAGAATTCAAACACACGTCTTGTAATATTTAATTACAATTAACATTTTTAATTTAATTATTAATTTAAACATCAACAAGAAACAACAAATCAACTTGTGTATACATATTATTAATATAAATTATTTTTAACAAAATTAATTCACAAACAATTGTGAATTAATGCAATAACCTTATTTTTTTTTCAAAAACACGTATATTTAATTTTAAATTTCTAAACATTTAACACTTATATTTTAAAAACTACTTTTTACGATAAATATAATTATAGCTTTGCACACAACCACAAATTATTACATTTTATTATTCTATTTAATAAAACATATTTATTTAAGAAATATGTGATATATTTATTCAAATCACTGCTATATTCAATCCATTTTGACATTTTTGATTCGCGCTAAATACGAAAACGACAGGATTATTTAACTTTTGATCAATTAAACACTTCATTTTTATTATTTTTAAACGAAAGATTAACTGTTTGGATCGTGTTAAGTGTCAAATTAATACGATTTTATTTTCATTACGAAAAAAAAGGAAATGTGACATAACCTAAAACGGGCAGTTGGCGAAAACAAAAACTGTGCCTTAAACTCTAGCGGCCAAACTGAAAAGGAAAACAGCATCTTTCGAGTCTGCGCTCCCGCTAACTTTCCGATCAATACGCACTAATTTCATGGCAGATTCACGGCCTTAAAAATTGATGAGCTTATGGAGAAAAGGCGCGAAAGCCAACAGTTGAAGGTTTATGAAAAAAATTATACCTTTTCTACATGTTAGAATGTGACTGTTGCTATGAATTATTTGTTGTTTATTAACATTCTCAAGTTATAGTTCTTTTTACATTTTGATTGCACATTAGAATGGTTTAGTGTTAATTTATTTTTTTAACTTCATATTCTATGTTTATCACATATTTTTTTAAATAATTTTTTTATGTATTGGCGGTTTATTTAAATGCCTCATTACATTCTTCTGCGTTTTGAAAGTGGAAAAAATTCCATCAAGTTACCATCAACCTTTATGTGACATGACTTGGCTATACAAATGTGGGCATATTTTGAAGTCTATTTTTTTTTAATTATTTTGAATACGTGGTTAACCCTTCCTTCCCTGTGATGTGTAACTAGTACACATTGCTTCTATAAACTTTAATATCTCTATAAATATAATAAATACTGGGTTCGGATTTTAGGTATTCCTCCGTAATACATTTAAGCATTGAATGAAAAAAATAATATTAATAATAATTAGCACTTATCGGCCACATCAGAAATATTTTGTGAAAATCGGGAATAAATTCACCAATACAATCAAACGTGTGTCAGTGTGTGACGTAGATATATTAATTCTAAAAAAACACTGTGGGTGAGGAAGCGACGCTTTTCACGTCTCACTCTCACTCTACTTCGGTATAAAGGAACGCAATAAATAGAATCTCAGTGTGCTCGCTTTTCTTGCTTCAGTAGTTCGCGGGCATTCTTTTGAGGTGGTCACTTGACCCGTTTTGTGAACGTCAGAGGATGTTTTTTGTTTTTCATGTTTTCAGTAATTAAATTTAAATTATTATCACTTTTGATTTCAAATTTTATTAATTTAAGCCATTGGCTATAAATATTCTTATTTTTCCGATTTTATATCGCTCAATTTTACATGTGTATTGAATACACAGCACCGGAACGCGCGGATTTTTTTAGCACAGGAAGAAAAATCTTAAACATGTTAAATTTGGTTGACTTATTGCTGTACAGTAATTTCTTCCAATCAACCAACTCATCCAAGATACATAAAACTGTTTTTTTTTCAATAAACCAACTTATCTTAGATACATTATGCAAAATAACATATATTTGAGAACTGGGAGGCGCGCGTCCTTGGGGAGGTGCGGACTAATGCAAAAGGAGGCGTGGAAAGTTTAACAGAAATTTAATTTTCATAACATAACATATATTAATAAAACAAATGTATAGTATACATATAAATAAACTTTCATAACATAACAATAAACTTTATAACCTATTTTTTAAAGCATATACCGCCATATCTCGTTGTTTCGGAAATTGAATAAAACCCCTGGTTTGCAGTTTGCAAGTGCATGCTTTATAAATCGGCCGCTAGAATTGCTAGGTGCAGTAACTTTCAAAACATTAACCTCAAATTCAAACGTCACTCGTAGCTTTAGTGTTAATATACT
Organism: Odontocerum albicorne; assembly: GCA_949825065.1. Lineage (NCBI taxonomy): Eukaryota > Metazoa > Arthropoda > Insecta > Trichoptera > Odontoceridae > Odontocerum > Odontocerum albicorne. Next base: position 34,530,866 of record OX463858.1, read on the forward strand.
CTTAAGCGTTTCAGCGGTGTGCCATTTTGTTTTTTTTATTGTTTTTGCGTGATTACTTACTGATAATAATCGTTAGTAATTTAGAGTAATCGTTAATAGCGCTGCCTTTAGCTAACAATCAGACGGCATCCTCAATATATAGTCTAGCACCTCACCCTTATAGTAGTGGTTATATGTCTGAAGACAAACCGTTTCATTCGTTACGTGACCATGTCACTTGGTACCCATCATTATTTTAAGGCATCTGTGCAAATAACTAAGGAGGTAATATTAAAAAAAAGAACATGTCCACCAAATCAAAATGTTGGGAAATCGCAAAAACCTGTTTGCATTAAAAATATATGACATAACAATACATTGTATAAATATCGGAAATCCTTAAAATCGCTTAAGGTGACTTGATTTGTTGTTTAAAATCGAATCATAATAATTAAAATAGTTATTCTAGTTTAAAATGTGGACATGATCCTTTTTGAGTGAACAATTCTACTTAACTCTTTTTTTATTGAATAGGTCTGGGACATACATGATGGTTTTGTTCGATTTCAAAAACATTATACAGGTGTTGCAAAAAATAATTGGGTAGAGTAATTTATTTTTATTTTAATCAAATAAAATAAGTAAAGTGTTACAAAATAAGAAGAAATATTACTATAAATATATGTAGGTAGGTAAAGCTGTATAATGACATTACACAGCTTTACCTACCTACATATATTTATGTAGGTAGGTAAAGCTGTATAATATTACACTGCACGTACGATTTAAAACTGACAGTTGCTGGTGAACTTGTATGAAGTTAGACACAATCGGAAAGCTATGATTGGTCAATTCGGACATGATATTTTTTTTTTGGTTTGAAGCCTGGACAAGATTCTTTTTGAAAAAATACTGGTTTTTTATTATGATTTTAAAATGATTCATGTGCTTTTTTCATTTCAATGAAAATGTTAAACGTTTCCGTACCATCGATAAGAAAAAAATCAGCTTTATCAACTCATTTTTCGTATCCGATGGACGTGATCTTTTTTTAATGTTTTAATGTTACCTCCTCAACTCTTCTCAATCAGAGTCGTATAACAAAATAGGCCGATTGCCGGTGCCTGTTCTGATACCAGTTTTCAATCTAAGCGTTGAGAAGTTCCAACTAAATAAATATACATATACGAATATGTTAAGGCAATGGAAAATAAAATACATTTAAGAGAGAAGCTCTCACAAGGTCTGAACTCATATCGACATAAACCCCCACCAATAGAGGTCGAGCCCGAACTTGAGGGCATCAGATATTCTTTTAGTTCACACCATTGTACCTATAAATAATTACATGAAAAAAAATAACAATAAACAAGCTGTTAATTCAATTATAAACTCAATAAATATGTACGATAATTGTTGAAAATATCGTACATGTACAGTGGTAAGTAATATACTCGTACATCGGGCTTGAGAAAGAGACTATCGGCCATAATCGGCTAACTTCAACTTTGTAGAGCGTCATCTCTGTCACTCGATGCGTCGTGCGTTGTGCGCATCGTGCGACAGAGATGACGCTCTACAAAGCCGAAGTTAGCCGATTATGACCGACAGTCTCTTTCTTAAGCCCGATGTGTAAAAGAGAAAATAAAATAAGAGTTCAAATCCTAACAAAACGGAGAAACAAACCAGGAGACATTTTTTACTGAGAGTTTTCAAACCACGCGAGCGGCTGCAGCTTCGATCTGTTGAATTAGTCACAGTGGTAAAAGTAATGCTTACACACATTCTAATTATAGTTCTTTCTCATGGCCCTCATTTCCAGTAACCATGGTACTCAAATACTTAAATTTATTCCCTCTGCTGACAGAGGCATCCTTTTTACACAGGGGACGTTCTTATCAGGGTATGAATCACTTCACATCAGCTTTATCTTCCTAGGGGTTGTGTACAGGTAAAACGGAGAGAGTTTTCTGATAGACTGTGTGCCACACCCCGTAAATCAGGCACAGTGGCCTCTAACAAGAAACCTTTAATATTTACCGATAGCTCCCTTTTTCCTCTTCCAAGAACTAAGTAAACTTCAGGGTTCAACTCGTCACTAAAAGTCCTTTAAATATTTTGACAAATCTTTGTTAAGCCTGAATAATTGAAGGGAGGCGGGGAGTTTCAGGAAGTCTTAAGAGCCTTTTCATGTTTCATTATTAAAGAAAACATTTAGGGATGAAAACTTGGAAAGAAATATTTTAAGACGAAGTTTCTTAAGAAAATATTGATGGATCAATATTGTAAAGAAATGGAATGGGATTGTCAACCAAAATATCTTTAAAGAAAGACGATGTTTTAAAGTTATGTAAAGAATTATCTGTTGGATACTGAGCAACTGTAACGTATTGACTCTGTTAACTGTTGGACTCACAGTTTACTTTTATAGCAGTTACATCAAATAATATTGTCGAATTAATAAAAATCTACCAATTATACTTGAGAAAATGGATAATGGTCCCTGTGATGTTTGAAATGTCATGTCTCAAAGGGATGGGGTAAAATCATTTTTTTTACAAATCGAATCGATTTTTTTATAAATCGAAAAATTGTTTTTCTCTAAACTGACGTTTTAATTCCTGATTTTCATTATACTGACTTTCAAAGGTATTGTATGATTTGTCTATATCTTTAAATAGGCCAAGATCCACTATGAATTAATACTTATTACGAACATTTAATATTTGGTATAAAAAATCGAAAATCCAATTATCGTATACCCCATCCCTAGCCAATGCAGACTAACGTAGTAACTTTTGACAAACGTCACCAAATATTATTTGATTTTAACAAACTGCAAAATTTTTGCTAATTTGTAACAAGATGTATTAATTTTGTCATAATTGTTAGTTTTATGTAATGTATTTACCTAAATAACTTGCTATTTATTAGAATCGAGGCTTATATTAAAGTTGATAAAATAATTAAAATTACTGAACGTCGTTACAAGGTTGTATTGGGGCAAATTTGTGAACTGTCACAGGGACCATGCTACATTTTCCCAAGTATAATTGGTGTTACCCTCTCGGACCCACTCCCCCTCATAACCGTTGATACGTTGCAGCTTGCTGAAAAAGAAAAAGTAAGTTCAGGACCCAAGTTCTATTATGTGGTAACCAGTCAGCTATATCGAGATTGCAATCTAGGAACAGAGTGCAAAAACCGACGATTCCTGCGGATAAAGCGCTTTCTCTGAAGTGAAAAAAAAAACATCTGACCACTAAATCTGAACTTATTTACTTGAACTTTGTCAATTTAAAAAAAAATATTTTATGATACAATTTTTTTTATAACTTAAAATTAATTAAAAATCATCAAAATTCGAACCGTTGATAAATGACGAGAAATCACCCGATTAATCAATTTTTAAATCTAGCAATCCCAAAATCGAACTCAGTGGTTTAACCTTAATGAAAAGCATTTCAGTCGAGAAGTCCTGTTACTGATTTATAGCCAAGCGTAGCTTTGCAATCCAAAGAATAGCCGAACTATAAATCTCGTTCGAGCTGGACATCTATCCTAGCATCGGATCGCTTACATTTACACAGTCGGATGAAATACTATACTAGCTGGGGAACTTTTGAACTTTTTAAATTGAATCATTGTAAAAGGAAGAAAAAGTATTTTGCTGCTTGCTCCGGAGTGAGAAGTGTGTCAGAGTGTCGATAAAAATACGAATGAATGTTAGATTCGATGAATTTCGCAGAAACTTAAAGATGTTCCATAAAAACAAACTTTTATTATTTTGCCCTTTTAGAAAGCTTTTGAAAACAACTTTTTCATTTCTTTAACAATTTATAGTATATCATCTGGTGGACTTTACCAAGTTTGATAAAATAAGTTTTGTTTTTAATATCTATAACATCTCATCTTCATTGTCGTTGCTGAGCCTCGTACTTGAGGATTCCTTCGCTATCCCAACGTCAATTCAGTTAGAAAGCGAAGCTGGGCCGTGGAGTTTGTATTTAAACGAGTGAGATGTTGCACACCAGCAAACTTTCCGGTGAAACCGCTGTACTGAACGCTATTACTGAAATTGTAGATCTATAATTTCAGTAACAATTTGGTCTTTGCCGTGACATTGTGATAAGCATGCTTACAATATTTTTTAAAAAAGGATTGCGTTTTATGATACAATATCACCTTAAGAGTGCTGTTTTAATTAATACAGTTGGTAAGCTCTACGTGTGTGACCCAAAAATGCCTATAAAACTAAAAGGAAAGATATACCAGACTATAGTTAGACCCGCAATTATATATGGCTCAGAATGCTGGACTGTGTTCAGCTCCTACTCTAGGCAACTTGAAACAGCAGATGTGCGAATGTTAAGGTGGTCGGCAGGAGTATTACTAAAATATTGAATTAAGAGCTCACGCATTCGTGGTAGCCTGGGGGTCACTGACATAAACAAGAGCGACAGCTGTGATGGTACGGGAACATAAGACGGAGACCACCAGACCATACGGTAAATCAGGCAATGTCTGTGGATCTTCCTCGACAGCCGTCCAGAGAAAGACCAAAGAACTCCTGGATAACTCAATGCTCCGAAATCCTGCAGAGAAACGGCCTAGATGAAAACGACACCCAGAACCGAAGAATATACAGCCTGAGAACGAGAAGAGCCGACCCCAACAGCCTACCTAGGCAATGAGGTGGGACAGTGCCAGGAAGAAGAAGAAGGTGTACTGTATGAATTCCCTTGGAATATAATCTGAAATGAAACCCGTAAGAGAATCAATTCCATTCCATAAAAACCTACTGAAGACAAATGCATTCAAACCTCTTAGTTCAATCATTACAACACATGAGGAGGTTCTCTAGGACGTAATAAAAATGGCTTGAACAAATTGAGAGAAATAACGGAGGTTATATGCAACGGAAGGCTACCAATAAAACTGAAGAGCGAAATTAGAAAGTCGAGGAGGACGTGACGAGATTCGGGCTATCCCCGAGTGATTAATTGTTGAGATAGAGAGAGAGAGATGAAGAATAAGGTCCAAACAGCCGCCCCCAAATTAATGGAATAAGGCGAAAGAAATCCATCCCAACATGGAAACTTCTTTACTGGTAAAGTTTCGCATATGCAAAACAAACCCATATGTCGTAACCACACCCATATGTCGTATCTCCCAAACATCACACAGAAGAACTTCATTTATTTGATAATCACATTAAATAGGTGTACTTTTCCTGAAGAACCTTAAAATTCTACATTTGTCAATATAAAGACAGAGTTTTTTTTTCGTCCACCATTCGTAGAGACTTCCGTGATTCTTTTACATTATGAAACGGTTTTTAATAAATCTTATACAACAATTCTTAAATCGTCAGTAAACATAAAAATCTCGAGATCATAAAAATATATAACATTATCATTCGTAAACATCAGGCTCGGGTGAAATCCCTGAAGTACCCTATTTGTCACTTTAAATACATCGAAAATAGTGGATTGAATGTACAAGAGAACGATCTGTCAGATAACTTCGCATCCACTTGAGCGAATTTTTCGGTATCCCCATTGCTCGCAACTTTTCATCGAGATACGACTGGAAATTATAAAGTTACGAGTACACTTTGTTTAGATATTTTATTTTATAAATGGAAGAGAAATCAAGTCATGCTTAGAACTCATTCTTAGAAATTATGTGAATTTTAATAAACGTCAAAAAGCATGTACAGTCATACGTATGAAAATGTAAAACGTCTGAAACTTATTTAATGAAACATTCATTTGGGAATGTTTCTCGAGAATTTGTACGCGTAACGAAAGTTTCAAACTAATATCGAAGCAATTTCTTAGGCAGGTGATTTATTATTTGTTTTGACTGTGTTTTTATTCACCGAGAAAATAACATAAAAACGAGAGGGATGTTTTAAAAAAAAACATTTACATTGTCATTATAGATCTGACAAAGATAGGAACTAATCGATTTACCATATACTCAGAAGAACCGAAATCCGTCTAGTCAACTATCTACTAGTATTCTCTACTTTATGGAATGGAAACATGGACGATAAGAAAGAAATAATGTAACATGATAGATGTCTTCAGGATATGGTGTTGAAGGGGAACGTACCCTATCCCATAAACTACAAGGCGTATCAACTTCTCCACCATCTATACTTGAAGATAATTAAAATACTTTCTACAACTATCTTGGGCATTTTGCTAGAAAAATATTTAAAGTCTGTTGAAGCTGGTGATCACGGGGACAGTTGGGGTAAGGTGAACAAGAGGAAGGTGCCCTATGAAATGGGCGGATCAAATAAAGGTGTTAACAGAATTATTTTCAAGCGCTGCATTCAACATAACCTAGAACCGGAAGGGATGGAGACAAGTGTTGCGCTGAGTTTGAAAAATAACAGAAGACCAGGACGCTCAGCATTCTGAACATAAATCACCCATGAGTCAAGTTGGTTCTCTTAGTAGCACTATATGTAAGTAGTAAGGTCCAGAGGTTCCCCTCCCCCCCCAGGTAATAAAGGTGAGAAAATGAAACAATCACATATGTGTTTTTATACAGTCACCCTGTAGTTCAATACATTTTTAGGACGATGAATTCATTTTTCAATACCACTGAGAAGATCACTTCTTGATCACTTTTATCTTTTTTTCGCGCAAATCGCATTTCAGTTTTGAAAATAAAAAATAATATCTAGGAGCCAAATGGAAAAGCCTTTTTTGCACAATAATCTCACGCTTCGTGACAACTTTCTTCGACGTTTTGTTTTATGACATCCTTTAATTTGTATATCGATGACGCATATATTACACGTCTATTATATATTACATAATTATTATAATAATAATAAAAATTATTATTACATATTATTATTATTATATAATATTGTATTATGTATTATCGTCTATTATCATATATCATATTACCTAAAGAAACACCACGCTTTACTTCAGAAAGTCTAGGATGAACCGTACGACGTTTAAAACGTCATGTCACAAAGGGATGGGGTAAAATCGTTTTTTTTTACAAATCGAATACTTTTTTTATAAATCGAACAATTGTTTTTCTCTAAACTGACGTTTTAATTCCTAATTTTCATTATACTGACTTTCTAATGTATTGTATGATTTGTATATATCTTTAAATAGGCCAAATATCTTTAAATAGTATTAATCCACTATGGATTAATACTAATTACGATTTATGTATAAACAAAAATCGAAAATCCAATTATCGAATACCCCATCCCTAGCCAATGCAGACTAACGTAGTGACTTGACAAACGTCACCAAATATAATTTGATTTTAACAAACTGCCACATTTTTGCTAATTTAGGCAAGATGTATTAATTTGTCATTATTGTTAGTTTCATGTAATGTACTCGTATTTACCTAAATAACTTGCTATTTATTAGAATCGAGACTTATATTAAAGTTGATAAAATAATTAAAATTACTGAACATCGTTACAAGGTTGTATTGGGGCAAATTTGTGAGCTGTCATACGACTCATCCTAGATTTTCCGAACTATAGTTACCGTGGTGTTTCTTTAGACAGTAAAAAAGAATACCCTGACTGTATCAAAAAAAAATTTTTTGGGCGTGTGCCACCTTGGCTTATTGGCCTATGGTGATCCCGGACGGCACCAATCCTTCAAGTCCCTTCTCGACAGACGATGATGGTACAAACTTTTCCTTTCTCATTGCTGAACTTTAAAAAATAATAGCAACATTCAACACGTCGTTGCCTTTAGACAGCGCTCAAGAGTTTCGCCATCCATCTTGCACTCACCTTATTCGTGTCAAGATGATCATGCACCCATTTTGGGGTAGGCGAGGAAGACTGATCTCAACTCCTTTCTATCCATGCACACAGGTATTCCTTCATTCGAATCCATACATCTCGCAATACATGGTATCCTGTTTCTTATACTTCTTACCTTTCCCTCAGTTAAATTTCTCTACCATATTCCACTCCATCATCGGTCTACATCTGTCTCGCACTTCGTTCATTTCAGACAAATATAATGTATTTGTTTTGTAGGTCTATTAAAACCCTAATAATAACCGTATCTAGCACAAATTTATTCTCAATCCAATCATTTATTTATATATCGTTGTAATCAACGTTCCCCCTAAGGCGTACGCGTGTGCGGCCGCACATCTGTTAAAAATTGTCCGTACACATGTTTCCATCTTCCGCACACATTTCAAAGAAAGGAACTTGTAATCATATTTTGTTTTGGTCAATTATATATTTTATTCGATATTTCATGATGAGTTCTCAGGTTCCTTTCTTTGAGATGTGTGCGGAACATGGAAACACCATATAACATACATAGAGTCCACGCGCCGTAACGAGCCTCTTTTTTTCTTGCACATGTAAGTTGATGGGTCGCACACACAATGAAAAAAATAGGGAAAACGTTGGTTGTAATACTAGATATTTAGATTGTTTAAGTGAACAAAATATATGTTAAATGTCTTATAATAATTAGATTAAAATATTTTTTTAAATTATATTCATAAGCTTAACAAATATGAAAACAATAAATGTGTTCAACCAAAATTATCAACACGAAAAAACAAAGAAAATAAATAATAAATGATGGGGGGGTATCACAAATATTTTGAAACTTCGTTGAAAGGTAAAGTACGAGTATATGTGTATAATGCATTATTTTCAGTTTTCAGGAAGCTGACACTTAGAAAGAGGATAAGACTGGGAAAGACTGGCTATGAATAACACCCGCAATGGTCTGTAAATGATGACCCAAGTTTTCTAAGTAACGTAACGATGGCGATCTTGTTTCTGGGTGAGTTAGCTTAATGATATTTGCATATTTAATATTGTGGCGGCAAACTTGTTTGACGTTGATTAAGCGTTCTTAATTTGGCGATCATACCAAACGCTTTAGAACCCTAATGTTACTTAGATATTTTCCTCAATTTTAACAATATTATATATCATGGTGAATGACTTAAGAACGCAAAAGAGTCTGTCTATCTAGTGATGAATAACTTTTTCGGAATCTCGGTCCGATGGTAGGACGCCTTACTCCTTCATCGGATAAGTGCTGACTGTCATGATATTTATTGGATATTTTTTAGATCGTTTTAGGAATCGGGAAAGGATAGGTTTGTGAGAAATGTTTTTTTATGAATGATTATGAGAAATTATAAAAACGATTAAATACATATATAAATGTGATGGTATATACATAAAATTACATACGAATATACATAAATTTGTGTCGTCACACACGGTAATATGTTGAACGGGTGTGTGTGAAAAATAATGGTGGTGAATAAAATATAAAAATGAAAAATGGATATTATAGTATAAAGGTAAATAATAAGGAAGACGTGTGTGACTTTTATAATTATATTGATATGTATGTTTATTGAGAGTAGATGTTTATTGAGAGAGAGATATATGTGATTGCCTATGGGGGTTAGCTGTCATCCGGAGGAGCTGTCGCTGATGGGGGGTTCAGAGTGACGATCGGACGGTCATTTTAGGGGACATTTACTGTTAATGTTAAGGAAGGGTTCGGAGGGATGTCTTTCAAAATTGATTTCGGGCGTGTGTGTCTATATCTAGTGTTCGCGTTGTAGTTACCTAAGGCTTTTATGATTGGGTTTGGGTGTCTGGATATGGAGCTGTAAAACCTTTCGGCCAGAGATCTTCTGTCTATCTTGGAGGCAAGATCACATGGGATGGCCGTACAAAAAGAGAGGTTCACAGTCGCATCCACCAAGCAAAACTCACCTTTAATAAGAAATCAAAGATTTTCGAATCCAACAACATGTATATAAAACTCCGCAAGCATTTGGTCATAACATATGTGTCGAGTATTTGGATGTATGGTTGCGAGACATGTTGCATAGGCGAAAGGGCTCGAAAAAGATTGGAGGCCTTCGAGACGTGGATCTATAAACGAATCCTAAGGATTTCTTGGAGAGACCACATCACAAATGACGAGGTTCTAAGCAGGATAAAAAAAACCAGGCACCTGTCAAACACCATATCCGAAAGGCGTGCAGAATGGATGGGTCATATGCTGCGACACGAAAATCTCCTGCACAATATACTGGAGGGAATGATTGAGGGTTCGATTGACAGAGGGCGTCCTCGCCGGGAGTATCTGGAGAAAATATGCCACGATATGGACTGCACCTCCTATACAGAACTCAAGAGGATCGCTGAAGACCAAATGGAGGGGAAGAGGAGATACAGAGCTTTGCTGCTAACCAATCCCCAGGATTGAAACTGAAGAAGAAGGTGAATAAATATAGATTCAGATTAGATTAAGCGCAGCTTCACGGGCGTTTATGGCTCTTCGTGGACGAGTTGTAATCACGATCTAGCACTAGAAACCAAAACAGCAGTCAATAAAGCTGTAATCATACCATATCTGATCATGAGTTTTCTGCAGACGACATTAGAGCACTCAAAAAAATATCAGGCAAATATTGAAGCTCAGGCCACGGAGATCGTTAATTTGAATAATAATTGTCTAAGACATAATTGTCTCCCAGCCACGCTCTTTCAAATTTCCGAATTGCCAATTCAAATATGTTGAGGGTACTGTACGAAAAAAGAAGATGATTATGAAGATAATTGTTGTTGTTCAGAAATAACTTATAAATAAAGTATTTATATAAGAAACATTTTTTCTTGCGTTGTCTTATGGCATGAAAGTGTTAATTAATTTAGCCCCGAGCGGCCCCAGTTCGTTATAAAGTTTGGAGTAATTCATTAAACTGGAGGCTGCCGCAGATCAGGCGTACTGCCTTCCACCGCACTGTTCGCATTAAAAGAACTTTGCGAAAGTTTTAAATAGCGGTGGTGAATGCTGCGGGCAGACATGGATTGAGGGACGGGGGAAACTAATTCATATAACTGCACTTTTTTAAACTGGGAAAACCTAAAAAGGCTTCAAACGTATTTTTGCCTCTGTTTTATTCATCACCAATGACAACATTGACAGTTTTCGTGGTCTATGTTAGTTAGTAAAAAGCTTGTCTTCTAACTCGGCGGTTTCAGGAACGAAACGTTACGATACGACTAAACTGAGTAAGGGTACTTAAGTTTAGATTACGTTATGATACGTAAGTCTAGGTTACGTTACTGTATGTAAGGTTAGGTTGCGTAAACGATACTTAAAGTTAGGTTACGTTACGATATCTAAGGCTAGGTTACGTAAATATACTCAAGGTTAGGTTGCGAAAACGATACTTAAAGTTAGGTTACGTTACGATATCTAAGACTAGGTTACGTAAATATACTTAAGGTTAGGTTGCAAAACGATACTTGCGATTAGGTTACGTTACGGTACGTTACGTAATGGTAATTAAAGTTAGGATACTTTACGATACATAAGATTAGATTACGTTACGGTATGTAAAGTTACGTTAGTTTACGTTACTGATCTGGGTTAGGTTACGATTACGATATGTCTTATCGGATTAGGTAAGGCTCGTTACTTTTATTTATTTATTTAACACTTTTATTGCAAATACAATCTCGCGGGATTATTGCCAGGTGGCAATCTCCTCCAACCAACCAGACAAAAGTAAATGAAGCAAGTTACGTGGTTGCATAAATCATTCAAATCACTAGCCATCCACACGAAATCCATAAACACATACGTGAGCATATGCATACGAACCCCACAAAGACGGACAATCACCCGAACATTATTTTTTATATAAAGTGAGATATCATCAATCAAAAGGAAAGGAAGGGATGGTGGAGAGGAAAGGAAAAGAACAATCAGGAATGAAACACGATATTTTACTGACTAGAAATTAAGAGTTTTTTTCAGTCGCTTCTCAAAGCATACCAAGGACGGAGCGAGTCTTATATTGGTTTGTAACTGATTCCAGAGTCGCACTGCATGGAGATTAATTTTAGTTACGTGATTCTCACAAACTTTTAGTTACGTGATTTTAAATTTTACCCCAACTCCCATTTATTTGAAATATCGTAGACCTTTCATGTATGCGCAGTTCTATATAACATATCATAGATCGTTATTAGCGGCAAATGGTTAAATTCAGTCTTCACAAAAATAAGCTAATATGTATAAGGCGACATGATATTTCCTCAATCTCAGAAGGGGTAAAATATGAGCTGAATTATTTATTCATAAATACATTTAATTACTCGTACATTACTTTGGTTATGTTGTGTAAAGTTAACTTACGGTGCGTTACGTTAGATAACATTGGGTTACGCTTGTTTATTTTATAGGGTGGTTAAGTTACGTAAGGTAATAATACGCTTCGTTACGTTTCCTTGCGATACGGTAAGTAGCGTGCGGTGAGTGACCTAAGATAACATGTGGTTACGTTTATTTATTTTATCACTATATTATGTACGTAAAGTTACATTGATATACGCTATACGAGTAGTACATAAGATAACATTACGTTACGGTACGTTTGGTAAGGTTACATGATACGGTGCGTTACATTAGGTTACGGTTCGTTTTGTTAAATAATGGATTATTCAGGTTAGGTTAGGTTACGTTACGATACGATACGTTAAGTTAGGTTAGGTTACATTATAAAAAAGTTTCTTTATTTTATCTAAGAGACAAAAATATTAATGAGCGAGTAATTAAAACATTTATAAAGTCATTGAACCATTTTAAGAAGCGGCTTCCAGAAAATATAATACTTTCAGACCTAAAACTTTTCCTCAATTTATATAGGAGTACTAACTTGCCTCAGTATATCCTGGCTTTTGTGTTCCCATTGTCACAAGTTGATGAAATAGGAAGTCGAAAAAGTTGAGAAAATATTCTAACTTCATTTTATTTGCTATTTGCTTCCATCATTTTATTTATATCTTCGAGAGATTGATTTTTTTGGTCACCCATAAAAAAACACTAAAATATTGTACTGCTTACCTGTCATATTTTGTTCACAGAACACACATGTTTCTCTGTCGGGGTAGGCAGAACGAAGAGAATGTCAAATTGTCGTATCGTGACACAATACCTGACCTCTTTTACATCTATACACCTTCTCATACAACTTATACGATTTTTCTGTCTTTTAACACTTCCTTCTTTCAAAATATTATTCACTTAATCCAACCATACTGTTTATTGGTCTTCTCTACCAAGCTCCCCATTCACATCAACACTGTAATCTTTGTTTTGTTAATCTTTCTTCATTTATTCGTTTTTATGCCCAAACCATCTCAGAGTGTTTTTCTTCATCTTAATCAACACATTAGTCTTAATTTTACATTTATCTTTAATCACTTCATTCCGTTCATCTACATTTCCTTATTTCATTCTCCTCTTACTTAATACATCAGCCTTACATCGTATTCTTTTTAATGCCCGTTTTTCTACAGCATTTATTCGGCTCCTTTCAGATTTTTTATACCCACGTTTTACTACCATATATCAAAATTTGTATAAAGAAGCATTATGTAATTTACAAAATGAATAAATATGTTAAATGAATGTAAACAATCTGTGTGAAATATTTATAAACACTTTGTATCCCAGTCCCGTGTTTTAACGTAATAAAATAAATTTACATTTAAGTACCGGTCCCGTGTTTTAACGTAATAAAATAGATTAAATTTAAGTACCGGTCCCGTGTTTAACGTAATAAAATAAATCTGCGTTTAAGTACCGGTCCCGTTTTTAACGTTATAAAATAAATTTGCGTTTAAGTACCGGTCCCGTGTTTTAACGTAATAAAATAGATTTACATTTAAGTACCGGTCCCGTGTTTTAACGTAATAAAATAGATTTACATTTAAGTACCGGTCCCGTGTTTTAACGTAATAAAATAAATTTGAATTCCAGTCCTGTGTTTTGACGTAATAAATAGATTCGCGTTGAGTTCCGGTCCCGTGTTTTAACGTAATAAAATAGATTTACATTTAAGTACCGGTCCCGTGTTTTAACGTAATAAAATAAATTTGCGTTTAAGTACCGGTCCCGTGTTTTAACGTAATAAAATAAATTTGAATTCCAGTCCTGTGTTTTGACGTAATAAATAGATTCGCGTTGAGTTCCGGTCCCGTATTTTACGTTATCGATACCTGTTCCAAAAAAGAACATATTTTTGCCAGGAAGCAAAAATTTTTGTAACCAATTTTAAACTTTTAAACGATAGTCTCTTGATTTCTCTTCTAACATAGACAATACGATAGATCAGTAATTCCCAATGTGGGCGCTACCGCCCGCGATATAAGTCTCATTGGGGGCGTTGGAAGGAAAGTTGGCAGAAGGGGGGGGGGGGGGGGGTGCTAGGCCGATAAAAAGGGATAAAGAATGCAAATAGATACTGCTTGCAAGTAAAGTCGTATATCTGAAAAGTTTATTTATTTAGTTTACTTAGAGCTTAAATTAACCTAAATTTAAAACATTTTTTTAATTGAATTTATTTTTTATGTCATTACTTTTACTAGCTATGGGGGGAGGAAGCGCTGATGAAATATATCGTGGGCTCAATACTATAACTAGATAACACAAAATTATCTATTCTGAGAAAAAGGCGTTCTTAGTTTCTAAGTCCCTTTGTCTGGTAACTCCTCTTTAATTATGAGGTATCGCGTTAATCTACATGTTCAAGGGTGTGGGCTGAAAAACCTCTGGTGTCCCCGTGGCTGGGCTCGCCCTATATTGGTGGGGTGTATGTTGGCCGAGGGGATGTTATTAGATGAGCCCAGACCTTTTGATAGCTTCTGTTTTTTAATGTGTTCTCTTTTTAATGTGTTCTTGAAATATATATAAATGTATTATGTACATACTATTTTGCTATCAACAAACTTGTATTTATTTATTTATTTAATATTTTTTATGAAACTAATAAAGGAGGTTTCAATAGATCGTAAAATGTAAGTTATATGAACTTCAGATATCCACTTTAAGCATTCTTCTGTTTCCACGTTTACAACTTACCTAATTATGAAAATGCTAAATAACTCAGCTGAGAAATAATATTTGAAGATACCTATCTATATCGCCGACCTCACAGGCCTCTCGATACAATCCGAGAGGCCTGTGAGGTCCAAGATGTGGTCAGATGGGGACGACAGCGTCGACGATACTGGCACCAACATGTAACTACAGAGAATGAATTCCACAAGAATTCCATACATAGCTCTGCATGGGGTGCCGGATGGACGGCGTCCGCCAGGGAGACCCCCGAAACGATGGAGAGATAGCTGGAGCTCAGCATCACAGGAGGACAATCCTGCAGTAACAGACTCTTGAGTCTATAGAAAGTCTAAGAAGAAGAAGAATACCTATCTATAGCATTGGAAAGCCTTTTCGATGAACAATCCATTCATGTGCATAACTCAAAACCGCCAAATTTCGAGTTACCTAGTTTTAGTATTGAGCCCACGATATGCTCTTAAAAGGAACGGTAGTCTGAAAAAGTTTGGGACACACTTCCTTAGATAATGAAAATATACATGAATTGATAAATGATGATGATTCTGACATGTCCAGTGAAGTTTCAGATCTTCAAGATTGACATATGAATCCGGACACTAACGACAGTCTCCGGGTTCAATAACAGAGTAAGGAATTTGCAGGATCTCTAAACAGACCGTCAAAGAACGTGTCAAAATATGTGAATTCCATTAACTGGCAGAAAAAACCTATAGAACATGTAAGGCATGTGCAAACACAAGAAGAAAATGTTGAAAAAAAAATATTGGTTGTCTCTGCGGACCCCAATAAATCATTCAAGTTGATTTGTTAAGAGGTATCTATATAATTTTTATCAAACAAGTTTACAGCGAATACTTGAACCAATAAATATTGACATCTATGAATGATACAGGCAAGTATTAAAAACATCACTACCAAATTTATCGACAATTTTAACCGAGCTTACAACGATTTCCGCTAGATGGACGGTTGAAATATTTCACAATTTCAGATAGATTTTACAGAAGTATTCGTAGACCTTCAAACGACCTTTACGTCTCCGTTCTGAACACGGAGGACCAGAGTTCATCCAGATAGTTTCCATTTGTGTTCGAGAGAACAGCCCTCCTTTGCTCGGTGAGTGATTTTTGCCATTTAAACCCTCAATAAATATGAATTAGTGCCCTTGTTCTTCGTTCGTTGCTGTCATCATTTGAAAATTAAATGACATTTGTCATTTTCCTCGAAATTTTATACATTTTTCACACTTAGATTTTAATCATTTTTATTACGTGGTATTAATACGCAGTCTGTTTTAAATATATCACATTTCTCCAGTTATAAATCGATAATTTTATTTTCGTTAAAAGGCGTTTGTAGGTTAAAGCAATGAAATTATATCAAAGCAAAATTATATACCGCCCTTTTCCCTTACGTATCTTGTGCAATTTTCACGTAATTTCTTCGTGAATTTATTCTATGAATCTGTATTTTTTAAATAAATTATTTTTCAATTGAATCCGTTTGATATATAATTCGTGCTTTAGAATTTTATAAATATCTGTCGGCGTTACTTCCTTTCATGTTATGTGTGTACGTGACTTAACGTAGTCGTGAAAGTTGGTGTTTTTTTTTTGAATGAATATATTTGATATTTTTATAAACCATTTTAACCTCTAGCAATTTCTCCTCATAATTTTGACCTCTCAAGGGCGAAATTCATTTATATTTTTAAAAAAATCCTCAATGTGACATTCATTTAAAATTAGGGTTGTCATTATTCTTTGTACAAAAACATTTTTTTTTCTACAAACAATACCAAAGCCTGACCCTGCCCTTGACCTTGAGCAAATTCATAAAATGTGAATTTTTAATTTCTCTAGATTCTAGAGTCTAGAACCTTATTGACATTTTAAATATATTTTTTCATACAATTAAGTTTAAATTTGGTCATACAATTTATGTTTAAATTTGGTCCTTTTTATCTAAATTAATATTAAAGCTACACACTTCAACGGTGACATTTATTTTCACTATAATTTCCCTTTCAAATGAACTTATCTTGCCAATTTAGTGTGCATCCTCCTATTTCAATATTAAAATGTTAGAAAAAAATATGCAGTCAAAAACATTTACAAATCATCCCCCCTGTAGGTGGAATGCCAATAAAAAAAAATGTCTCAAAACCTTTCAATGATAATTCAACTCTCCCTTTTCAATACCTTTTCTCCCCTCATAATAAAACAGTAATTTTCCCTCTTTCAAATTCCAGAATTCAGTTTCAAGATCTAGTTAGGTCCTGAGAAGGACATTTACAAGAACTCATCATAATTAAGTTCAATGTTTACAGAAATTGATAATCAACCTAAACAACTTCCGATAGAAAGCATTGCTCTGTGCCCAATTTTTGTGGAATTTCTGTGGAAATATCAGTTTTCATCTTGAGTTGTTCTTAGTCTAAGGATTCTAGGTACTTATCCACCAAGCTTACAGTATATATTCAACCTTAACAATAATAAAAAAGGAAAATTTATATAGCGCCCTTTAGAGAGCAGACTGTCCTCAAGGGGGATCATACTGATAATTGGAATCCACTATAATTGACAAATTAAAAATGTTATAAAACAAATGTATATTAGTTGAGTATAAAGATAGGAAGGTAGTCTAAATAATCTTCATTCTCCTTAACGTGTTCCTCACGGGACGCACAAACGCCTGTGATCTGACGACAATCCAAGTTTCAAATCTCCTTGAAGAGTAATGACTATTATTTATTATCAGAAAATTACTTGAATGTCATGTTTACTTGGTGTTGTAATCAAATGTCAGTGGTTCTTAACAAAATACGCGTTTAAACTTAGAAATTAAAAAACGCCGAAATTGTACCGCGCACAGGATTCGTGGAATTTGATTTTTAACGCGGTGTACAGGTTAAATAAGTTAAGCTTTTTGAGGTCATACTTATTTATTTATTTATTTTCTCAAAACAGGCTTAGCCCAATTACTTTGAAAAATACAAGAAGTGTTAACATTAAAAATAAAGAAAAAATTTATAGATTAAAAAAAATTATATAAAATAAAAAATGTATATGCATACATATATACACACAAACATACACATGTATTCAAAGTCACTTAAGTAAGTTGATGAATGCTTTCTAACACGCTCAATCTTAGAAGAAAATGAACTTTTGCTTTTGGAAATGTGATATGAAATATGTCAATATCCAAAGCAGTCCCGTTCAGACGAGTTAAGGCCCTTCCAACAGACATAGTGGCTGGAAGACCCATTCTTGCGTATGTTATTGAGAACAGTTCTTGCTGTCGCAGTCTAGTGTAATTTTTAGGAACATTTAACGCTAATCTTTGTAGTAATGCTGGACAGCGCACACACAACTCCTCGAACGAGTCCGACGACGTATACCAGGAGACGCAGATCTCTTGTTACGCTCAAGGATTTATACCCAAGCATGCCCAGCAGAAGCTTATGGTCATGGTTAGGTTACCTATGTAGCCGTACCCCTTTTTTCAAATGATAAAATATTTAGACACCCTTAATATTGTAAGCCTTATACTTTATATCCATCGATCTTTAAAAAATGCCTTGGAGTTTTTCTTAACCATTTATTTATGTATTCATCTAACAAGTATTGATATATAATTTATGAAAAACAAGACAAACAACAAGGAAAAACAGGTAATTTAAAGTGGACTCTCAATGTATGGATCTGGGTTGGTTGCTTTTCACTTGCTGTGTCCCCAGTAAACTAGGCTTTTGTCTGTTTCTTACTGAGGACTTAACATGAAAAAATAAGCTGATGCTTTTTACCGATCGTTGATTATTTAATACGTCTATCATAAACTCTCATTGACTTGATAAGTTGTGAGACTTGATTATATGTATATATTTCTATTAATTGTATAATCATTATATCCTCGTAATCTAGATATCAGTCCAAACATCAGGGATTGTATTACCAATGTTAATTGTTTGACGAATAGAAGATATATAATTTATTATTTGTATTCTGGTTTCAATACTTTCAGGCACAATCTCGTCTGAATTTATCAATCGATTGGCCCTTATAAATTGCCTTTTTTTTTTAATTTATAAAAAAAACAACACATTTAAGAAGATTTTTTTATGAACCAACACTACGCAAGACTTCTATTAATTGTCCTTGTTATATTTCTTAAGTGACCTCTTTATAACACAGTTCATAAGAATCTTACAAAGAAGATTTATTCAAATCCGTAAATAGTAATACTTAACATGTATGTATTTCTTCTTCTTCCCAGTGTCGTGTCAGGTCCCCCCAACGTTGAATATCACTTGAGAGTAGATATCTTTGTCCCCGGCAGCCCGAAAATGATCTCCAACGCCCTCTTATGCCACTCCAATCACGTATATTGCGGAGCCAGGAGATTTGCCTCCTGCCAACACCTATTTATTCTATCAAAAAACTACACAACATAAGTTTCTACCTTCTATTCGGAGGCTCTCTTCAAGCGAAATGATTTTGATGGTAAATTTTAAATATGTTGAGAATTAGGTGACCTTCCAGAACTGTCGCGACACAAATTATGAACCCCTGGTATACATGGCCAGCTCACTCTATTCTTCTGACCTTAAAATATCCAGTGGATGAAGTAAACACCTTTTGGATATTTTTATTACAAGATTATTAGATATTTTAATTTTTACCTCAAACATCTTAAATTATCAATTACTATCCACTTGACAGGGTTATAAATGTATAATTTTGTATATCCTTGACAATCTCATATTCTGTTCAGTCGACTTGAAAAAAATCAATAGAAACTATTTCTTTTCTAGATTCTTGATACTAATTTTCATCTCATTGGGTCAAAATTATTTCAAAGATTGCATCTATTGCGAAGTACTACCTCAAGAAATATAGACAAGAATTTATATATATATATATATATATATAGCTTAATTGAAAATTGCCATATTTTATCAATTCCAAATAATCTGTTTCCTAAAAGCGTACATAATTGAAAATTATCATATTTTATCAATTCCAAATAATCTATTATACTTCCTAAAGGGTGTGTCCTTTAGTTAATTAATGTGTATGAATCAAATCAATAATGGATTTTGATCTTTGATTTTCTGGATACAATATCAAAAGTATAACTCATTATCTTTGTGGGTAGATTATGTAAAGTTACTCGAAACATTAATCAACAGATAAGTTATCAAATAATATGTGTATATCTATCAAAATATAAAAGACTTCTATTTTTTGACGTAAATAAATTGAAATGAATATTTACAGAATATCATATGAACTGAGAAAGAAATTAAACTAACTGCCCAATTATTTCTCAAAGATGATATTTACTGGCATTTATTTACTGGTTTTGTATGTAAAAATCTTAGTGTCAATTTGCTTTTATTCTGGAAAGATTATGTTTTATTATATTTAGAATGTTAAATTTGCTAATATCGAGAGATATAAATTTTTTTATTAAAGAATTTCATCGTAAACAATTTGATTACAACCTTGATCAAAAAGTTTTAGGACTTAATTCATAAAATCGAAAATACGAGTTTATTCATCAAAATCGATATGGTCCCCTTCAAAGTACTCCCCATCGACTGCAACGCACTTACGCCAGCGCTTGATCCAATCCTCGGAACACCGCTGGTACTCAATTTTCGGTGTGTCCATCAGAGCCCTCTTCGATTTTTTCATGACATCCTATCGGGTGCTGTTACGCGTTCCGTGAAGCGGTTTTTTAAGTCAGTTGAACAGGAAAAAGTCGCAGGGAGCCAAATCAGATGAATTCGAAGGCTGCTGGATAGTATTCGTGTTGTTTTTGGTCAAAAACTCATGGAAATCATGTCTTTCCTTTTTTTGCAAATTGAGATCTTTCGGCACCAGTTTTGCAGCGACACATCTGAGGCCCAAATCACTAACCAAAATGTCTTGAGCGGATCCATAAGCGATGTTCAAGTCCTCTGCCAGCTCTCTAATGGTCAATTTGCGGTTTTCGACTACCACTGCGTTCGTCATCCTCAACCGACTCACGACTACTTCTGAAGTGTTCGTGCCACCAAAAAACACTTCTCCAACATTTCCAAGGTCTGCGGACCGTTAAATCTGTTTTTCACACAAAATTTAATGCAAACTCATTTGATGCACAGTTGATGCCATTTTCAAACTTGTAAAAGATTGAAAACACGCACAAAGGTAGATGTACTCAGTACAGCGTAACTTTTACAAATGTCAAGCTATGACGCTGAAATTTGGAGGGAAGTGTCAATGATAGATGTGGTAACCTAACAAAAAAAAAGAATTCCAATCGGGTGACTGACAGCGCCACACTGTGGCCGGTCCTAAAACTTTTTGATCAAGGTAGTATGTATGTTGAAAATGATCGTTAATTAGAAGTCGGCTGTATGGCCAAATGATAACATGTTATGTTTGTTTTTTTTTTTTATTTGCGAACAATCTCGAGAAAAATTATATGTTTGACCTCAGATACATTTATTTCTTGACACTCTGATAAAGATTTCTTTATCATATATTGTTGCTTGAAAATTTGTTAATGTTTTTATTCTATTCGCATTTAAATTCAGGGATTTTTATCTTATAATTTATTTTTTATTTCATCACCAAAATTTGTTTCCACTCTCTTAAAGAGGAGTATAAAGCAAAAATGGAAATGATATATAAGAATAATAATAAAAAGACAATTTATATACCATATTGTTAATAGTTAATGCATTAACGTTGTGGAGGTTTAAAGACATTGTCATTTGTTTTATCAAACACTGTTTATTCCACTTTTTTGTAACGGTATAATCCTACCGGTTTCAAGGCTTTCACCTCATCTTCAGGGGAGCACAAACATGACTTGTTTGTGCTCCCCTGATGATGAGGTGAAAGCCTTGAAACCGGTAGGATTATACCGTTACAAAAAAGTGGAATAAACAGTGTTTGATAAAATAAATTACAATTTCATTTCAGACTCTCCTCTTCATCTGCTTCTTCCTCCTTTTCAATCCTGGGGATTGGTTAGCAGCAAAGCTCCGCATCTCCTCTTTCACTCCGCTCGGTCTTTAGCGATCCTCTTGAGCTCTGTATAGGAGGTGCAGTCCATATCGTGGCATATTTGCTCCAGATACTCTCGGCGAGGACGCCCTCTGCCAATCGATCCCTCAATCATTCCCTCCAGTATATTGTGCAGGAGATTTTCATGTCGCAGCATATGCCCCATCCATTCTGCACGCCTTTCCGATATGGTGTTTGACAGGTGCCTGGTTTCTTCGATCCTGCTGAGAACCTCGTCATTTGTAATGTGGTCTCTCCAGGAAATCCATAGAATTCGTCTATAGGTCCACATCTCGAAGACCTCCAATCTTTTTCCATCCCTTTTGCCTCTACACCATGTCTCGCAACCATACATCAAAATACTCCACACATATGTTTTGACCAATTGCTTGCGGAGCTTTAGGTCCAAGACTCTCCTCATTGGCGCTTTAACTCTGTATTCAAACTCACTATTATTGATGGAATAAAATATTACAATAAATAAAATAAGTTGAGTATAATAATAGGAAGGTGGTGACTGCAGCCATTGCATTAGGCACTTCCCCACTATGCATATGCTTAGAAAAACATATTTAGTATGAAACCGCCAGAAGACTTACCAAGGAAAGACGAACTACAATGAAACCTTTGTAGATTTTCAAATATGTAATAGTAACACATTTACCTTGAAGTGGAGTGTAGTATATGTGTCTAGTATTCATATATAATCATGAATTTTAATTAAACCTACCAAAACGGGTTGTATTCAAGTGTTTCCTAAAGCTGCACACACTCCCCCATATATCTAATACTCGGAGGCAAACCATTCAATTCCACGAAACTAGCAATGGCTAAAGCCCTGTCATAACACTCCGTCCTATTGGATCCAATCAATGAAATATTCTATGATAATGTACTTCGTTATCTTTTACAAAAATCATTCACAAGCCAAATCACACTTGATGACGTGGGAGAATCAAACATTTATTTTTGGTTTATATTTTTTGTAAAATAAATGTTTCATGACCCTTTTTCTGTTGAACGAATGTTGAACCTAGAACACTCAAACAAATAAAAATTTATAGCGAAACTTCAAGTGTTTTCCTCCAATTATATAAACTTTTTTATTTAGTGTGTATCAACAATAAAATTTTATTAACATGTGTCTTTTTTCTGCCATCACTAAACACTGAATTAAATTCTTAGTAAAAACTTTCGTATAATTTTTGGGTAACTACTTTTAGTTTCTTGATCAATATTCGTTTTGTGTGGTTGACAAAAGATATATACGAGTAGATAGACAATCCCTCGTGATCGAGTATGATTGTCAGCCATTGTTTGTGTATTGTTTGCAAGCTGTAGCACTTCAGCAAGCACACAGTGCGGACAAATTACAACCCTGAATTCCCATAGCAAGGAGATTAAAGTTCCATGACAATCGACAGGTTTGACCTGCTGCAGTCTTTCATTAGGGCAGATTTTTATATAGAGTTTTGTTTTGAGTTACTTGATAGCGCTAAATAAGTAATGATAAGCAACAGAAAAAAATTAATTCAGATGTAACACAGTCTAAAAGTAAAACCAGTGTGGAAGCGATTCCGCCAGGGACCGAACCTGGGGCGCCTGCTTGCTAAGCATGAATGCTAACCGTTAGACCACGACCGCCGACGCTTTTCTCAAAAGAAATCTTTTATCTGTTATTATTATAGCTCGAATGTTGTTTTTATAGTATCACTTGTACTGCTTAATCTTATTTTTCTTGACTGCTTTTTTTCTGTATAAATTAAACTAAAGTAAGTCTAAATTATTTATGAATGCAGTTATATAGGCGTTTGAAATACAGTCGAGTTCCGATTATCCGCGGTAATTCGGGGACACTCGAACCCGGATAATTGAAAAACACGGTTAATCCAAATAAAGTTTTTATTGAGTTCAACATTCTGAGATTTGATGTACTAGATTATTTTTATTACGCAAGACGAGTACACGAACAAGCTTTCTTTATGTTTGACAGATAAGACCGCTAACTTGCCATAGCAATTAAAATGGAATGCCCCAGATCCACATATTTTCGTGTCAGTGTTGACGCGGGGAAACACCGTCAACTTACAATCGATATAATATAAACTATATAATAGTTTAGATACTTGCTTTGTAAATTTTAAAACATGGATGTACCAATCCAGGATTAATCCAGCTCACGGATAATTGAGCATCAGATAGTCGGCTCTCTACTGTATGATATATGTTTTTGCATCAAAAGTTCGCTTGCCATTCAGGTTCCAATTTAACCTTGACTGTAGTGGACTGCCTGTGTGAGTTTATATATTATGAATACACTGTTTATTCTCGCAGTCACGTAGATTTTATTGTAAATATCTTGAAATGTTTCTGCAAGATAATTTTTTTTAGATTATCAAATACTAACATGTCTTTGTACTTCTTGTCATCATTCAATTTTATTAATTTAAATTAGAATCAAAGTGTTTTCCATCTGGATCTACAGATCAGTGTGATAAGGATCAAGATCAAGATCAAGGCTCCCAAGAACATAAATTCCTATTCATAATCCATTATTCTTTGATTATCATTCTGTAGACATGATTGTTCCAAGTTAATCGACCATTTCCAATTCCACTTGTAGTCCAAAGATTTAGAGACAATGGACAGATAGGAAGATCACTGCTTTTAGATTTTCTTCAAGGATACTACATATAAATTTTGATCACTAGATTGATGACCTCCGTGGTTTCGTTGGTAAGACACCTATCTTCCAACCTCGGGGTTTGCTGTTTCCATTCTTGTTGATGTCCAATTTAAAAAGATACGGTTCCGATCTAGTTGTCAATTACAGCTTATTTATCACCTTTCTGGTTAATTGGAAGCGATCGTCAAATGACAATAAATTCACCAGACTAGATAGTATAGTATACAATGAAAGTGTAATATAATACAATTGTTATTGGAAGTGGAAGATCACTTCGATTGGGTGTCCACTTTTTTTATTTGCTTAAGGGTAATCTATTGTAATTAACCCATCCTTTCTGAACAGTCTTGGTTTGTATGTTCCGGATAATTGTCTGAGACAACCCACCGATAGGTTCTATCAACTTGTATGTTGTATGTTCCAGCAGCCTATAAGTTGAACCAAATTACCTTTAGAAATGCAGGTAGGTAGAACAGTCACACTTTCTAACTATGTGTCCCCTTGTATAGATATTTTTCACATGTTACTCAGCTCCTTCAGAAAAAACTCAAATTTAGTATAATCCATTAAATCGTTTCACTTTATATGTTCTTACTGACATGCTTTATTTTGTTTTAATGTTATACATATTTTTTAGTACAATACTAGTCGATGCATTTGTTCGTTGTACGAATTAGGAAAACCTGTAACATGTAAAGAAAGAACATTTTTTCATAATCTCAAATAATTTTCACAATCAGTAACCTATGATCTATAGCTTGAATTAACATACCCATCATACTTCTCCTTGCCCATTCTTTACCCCACTAACTCCCAAACCCCACCCATACTTTCTTCTGACTCTTTCTCCTTCCCTGACCTTTCTCTCACCTTCTGCAACCCCTCCTCAGCAACTAGCATTGTATGTTCCCTCTGTTATTTGACCTTGCCGAACCATTTTGTTTTATTTAGAGATTGATTTTTTATGTACGAAGAAAATGTGTTTTTTAAAATTGACAAACATATATTTTTTGTAAAAATTAAAGTTTTTATTTTATACTCATATTTGTATGTCGAATTCATTGTCTTTCAATTATCTAAGTAGGTGAAATGTGGGATGGGTCTTCAAAATCTGCTAAGATTGCCCATCTTGCCCAGTCCACAATAGTATTTTTGTGCCAACTTTGTTGGGGAGTGAAACATGGGTCTGGAAAAAACTGCGAGGAGCCGAATAAATGCTGTAGAAATGCGTGTTTTGAAACGAATGTGACAATGTGTAACAGAAAACGGAATAACTGATTAAGGATGAATGTGGTTGGTTGGAAGAAATTACCGCCTGGCAAAAAACCCGCCAGATTATTTTCATAATGAAAGAGTAAATAAATAAATGGAAACTTAAGGCTGATGTAATTAGTAAGATGAAAGAGCACGCCGAGATGGTTTGGGCATGTGGATCGAATGAATGAAGAAAAACTAACAAAACAGATATAGTACGAATGTGGGTGGAAGGCGTGTGAGAGGAAAACTAAGGAAAGTATGGTTGGATCATGTGGATGATATTCTAAAAGAAGGAAACGTGGAACGTCAGAGAAATCGTAGAAGTTGTATGAGAAAGTGTATGAATGTAGAAAAGACTTACAATGTGTGTCGAGATAGGAAAGTACGGCGCTCTCCTATCTGCCTACCTCGACAGGGAAATGGCGCGATGATGTGTGTAGGTCCTCATTGCATAATTACATCAAATTTGTACGATGTGTGTCGAGATAGGAAAGTATGGCGCTCTCTTATCTGCCTACCTCGACAGGTAAATGGCGCGATGGTGTGTGTGTGTGTGTGTGTAGGTTCTCATTGCATAATTACATCAAATTTGTACGATGTGTGTCGAGATAGGAAAGTATGGCGCTCTCTTATCTGCCTACCTCGACAGGTAAATGGCGCGATGGTGTGTGTGTGTGTGTGTGTGTGTAGGTTCTCATTGCATAATTACATCAAATTTGTACGATGTGTGTCGAGATAGGAAAGTATGGCGCTCTCCTATCTCCCTACCTCGACAGGTAAATGGCGCGATGGTGTGTGTGTAGGTCCTCATTGCATAATTACATCAAATTTGTACGATGTGTGTCGAGATAGGAAAGTATGGCGCTCTCTTATCTGCCTACCCCGACAGGTAAATGGCGCGATGGTGTGTGTGTGTGTGTGTCGATTCTCATTGCATAATTACATCAAATTTGTCCGCCCACACTATCCACGATACTCCGCGGCATATTACGAGAGAATGTGATATCATTTTTATCTTAATTTTTGGCACAGACAGAGATTCTATGCGGCGTTTTTTTTTAAAGCAATATAAACTACAGCTGTGTCGAACAAGCAGTCTACGAACTATTATTTATTAATTTTAATGCCTGACTCATCATAGCTTTACAGCAGTCTGCACTAATTTAAAGACACGTGATTTACCATGACCGTGCCCTACTTGTTAAGATGTATGTCTTCCATCTCGGAGGCTGCAGGCTAGATTCCCGTCGGTACCTTAAAAAAAGGGTTCCAGTCTGATTTTTACTTCTATGATCTTTCTGGTTAGTTGGAACATAACGAAAGGGCAATTCAATGTAATAAATATGCATTATTGATATTTTCTCGATTGACGCGTCTTTTTGGAACTCCATAATACAAAATACAAATGAGTGGGTCAGAACCAGACATGACTAACCTACATTTATTTTGTTTCGAGATAATTGACTTCAAAGTTGCAGATCTATTCAAAAATTGTTTGTTTTCTGTTGTTTCCAAAATGTAACGGTAGATGTCTGCACTTATGGTGAACTATAAACTCATAATCATGTTTGGTTCTGATAGAAATGGGTATAGAGATGTAGCGTTTGTGCCTAACTTAAATTTTATATTTTTGTCGGTTAGTCATGTCTGGTTCTGACCCACTCAAATATGTAATGAAGCTTATATTTTATTCCACTGGATGTTTGCCCATTTACCGGTTTCACTTACCCTCATCCAGCCGACGGGATTTTTTCTCATATAACTAGGGAAAGAAAATGAGAAATAGAACTGTCTCAGATAAAACTGTTTTGCTGAGCATTTGACAGTAACGACTAAACATTTTTAGCAGTTTCTGTACAAAGACATATAAGCATAATTATCAATTCCACAAAACCGTATAGATTTTGGATGCTCGTGAAATGCATCGCCACTTGGTGCTACAATCCTCCATCGCGTCATCCGACCATCTCTGTTTCATCGCTCTCCTACTCACCATTAGATCGCTGAACAGAGCAACAGCAGATAGAAGCCTTCGTAGGGATTTATTAAAATATCAGAGTTAATTCATTCTCGACACAATCGTATAAAATAGACTCAATGTACGAGGCGTATCCAGAAAGTAAGTGTACTGAGGCTCTCACGACCGGATGGATTTTATTTTCGACATGTTGGCTACACTTCCGTGTAGCCTGACCCTTCCCCTCCGCAACGAGACCGGTTCGAGGTCAGTACGTTTAGAAGTGTCGACGCGACAACACGTTTCGTGAAAAATGTCAATCCAATCTCCCGCCAAGTGCGAAATACGCGGCGTCATCCATTATCTCGTTTGGAAGGGAAAACCTCCGATTGAGGTTTATAATGAGGTGAAAACTGCATATGGTGATAAAGCTATGAATCGTACGAGTGTGTACAAGTGGTGTCGCGAGTTTAAAAACGGTCGTACGTCTGTGCATGATGATCAGAGGAGCGGAAGACCTTCAATTGTGACTGACGAAATTGTTTTGGGACTGTCAAGGCATAATTTTAATTGAATATATGCCTCAAGGGGAGACCATCAACTCTGCAAGATACTGTGAGACCCTAAAAAAATTGCGGAGGGCGATTCAGAACAAGAGGAGAGGCATGCTGACAAAGGGAGTCTGCCTGCTGCACGACAATGCCAGACCACACACGGCCAACGCCACGAAGGAACTGCTCGCCTCGTTTAAATGGGATGTCCTGAACCATCCCGCGCATTCCCCTGACCTAGCACCTTCAGATTACTATCTCTTTACCTCCCTGAAGCTGCACATGGGTGGAAAAAGGTTTTCAACCGACGAGGAGGTAAAGGAGGAGGTGGACGGAGGGGTTGGCGGGAAACTACTTCGAGGAAGGCATCAAAAAGTTGATACCCCGCTTCACCACGGTGCAGGTGCATTGAGAGGAATGGCGACTATGTCGAAAAATAGCTTACATATGTACTACGGTAACCACGTAATTTTTTTGTTTAAATAAAAAAAATTGTAACCTACAAAAATTAAGTACACTTACTTTCTGGACTTACCTAGTATATGTAACCATCTCACGACGGCATCAGTAACATGGTCTTGCGTTCAGACAAAAATCCCTGGCACACGGCGAGTATTCAGTGCGCTGCGCAATACGTGTTTTATTTTGGTATCTTGTCATAGTGATAATGACCTTCCCAGCATATCTGACACGCTGTGCTGTCAGCTACATTCATTCACTCACCATTGCGCCTTTCTAAAGGCGCAATGGTGAGTGAATTGTAAAGGCGCAATTCGACTGAGGCAACACTGAACGACATGAGGCATGCGACATGTTTCCTAGTGCTGCCTGTTCCTAGGTGTGCGATTATGTGCCACAAATTTTAACAATGTCGCATGCGGATTTTGACTCCCCGAATCGCATGCGCTTTGTCGTCAATACGTGTAGCGTGCGTCTTAAACAATTCCATGGAGGCAACGTCAGTTTGGTACATTATGTATTTAAAAACAATCGCGGCGGCTGCATATTTGGTAATAGTTTTGAATCGTAGAAAAAAAAAAGAAAGCCACGGTGTTGGAGAAGAGAATTATATGTTGGTAGTCAAGAAGCTCAGAATGATGAAAAGCTGAACGCAAATTCTTGATGTTTTTTTCACGTCGATTACAGTGCAATCGTATTTACTCGCTAATTGCCTCAGTTTATCATTTTTATCCTGTTGTATTTATAATCACTAATTTTATTATTCCATAACTCCGGTGAATTATGATAATCTTCAATAAACAAGGTAGTTTTATCAATATTCCACTCCATGTCGCACGCTACAAGCCGCACCGATCCGATGACTTTCGGATAACGGCGACATTGTTCGACACGCTGAAACATGTCGAGAGGTTACGTATGCGTCCCGGCAACAACAATCAACATGTAGCATGCTACAAAGATACTTGCTTCTTGTCGCTTCGTGTTCCTTCGATTGAAAGACTGTGTGTAGCATGCGTCAATGCCACATGCTACATGTTGCCTCAGTGGAATTGCGCCTTAAGGCGGCATGCACAAAAGACAAACAGCTATCTAGAATAACTCAAGAAATCTGTAGACTCAGGTGAAAAACAATTTGTTAATGATTTTATCAATTCCATTCTATAATTTTTTTCTTGGTAAATAATATGCCATATATGATTTTTTACCTCTATTACATTCAATAAAACAAAATTATTGTAATAAATGGCGTGTAGTAATAACAGGTGAAGTCAATGGGGCACTAAAACATTTACTCGAATCAGACAGTATAAAAACCTGCTAAAATGTTAGTCCACAACAGTATTTTAGTACCAATTTTGATGCATGGAAGTGAAGCGTGGACATGGACAAATACTTAGAAGAGGTGAAGACATGCTGTAAAAATGCGTCCACTTTGAAGAATACATGGGATGGCAATGTATGACAGAATACGGAATTAAGTGATATGGGATGAATATAACGCTAATGTGTTAGGTGAGATGAATAGAAGATCGCTCTGAGATGGTTTCGGCATTACGAAAAACTAACAAAACAAATATATATTGCAAATGTGAGTGGATGACGTGATAGAGGAAAATCAAGAAAAGCATGGTTAAATCAAGTGAATATTTTAAAAGAAGTAAGAGAAATCACAAGAACTGTATGGGGTGTATGGATACGGAAGAGGCGAAATATGCGTGTCGAGATGGGAAAGCCGGGCGCTCTGCCTACCCCAGTAGGGAAACTGCGTGATGGTATATATGTATTTTCATAAATGTGCAAATGGAGAAATTTAAAAAAACTTTGAATTAATTTTAGTATTATGGAAGTTGAGTCTGGATAAAGAAGAGTTTTTTGGCAATTTTTTTCGCAATCCGTTTTGTGTTGCACATTAATCATTAATTTCCATAAATTTTCGTTGAAAAATGTATATTTTTATTTATAAAAACATATGGATTTGGACTCGCCTACAATCCCTGAGGAACACCGAAAAATAATAAATGAATTATTGAAGCGAGCTTAACAAAAAAATATATAGAAACTAGTTCAAACGTTCTGGTACGTAGATATGATTATTGTCAATGTTCAAATATGTTATACTATCAGATTTTGCAGAATCTAGAACTAGAACATTAAATTGCAGGACAAAACATTTTGCAAAAATACCGTCTACATTAATGAAACACATTGAAATTAATAAGCGTAACATATTATGTAACAGACTGCATTGCAACTTTGGATGTCCAAATTATTACGACCAACTGGGCTGCGATGCCAAATACAACGTCCATTCTTCGAATGGCTTGCTTGCAGTTCAGGGTCGGACATCGCACGCATCTTCGTGTGATGATTGCGATACGGTTATATCACGTTAGCAACCAGTGAAATGTAAACGAGAACAGTCTTCTAGTTGCCAAACGCAAGCTTTGTCTGTATTTACTTCTGTGCAACTTCCCGGCAGCCGGCAGTTCTTTTAGAATCTCCATCCCTACTAGTTCCACATAAAATTTTCCTACCTTTATCATAGTTTTCAACTTTTCTGTCTTCTTACATCCAACTGTAAGTAAACACAAACTGATTTATTGCATTTTTACCTATTATTTTCTCTTGGTGTTCCTGCATACATACCATCAAGCCTGGTCGGGGCAGGCAGATATGAGAGAGCGCCAGACTTTCCTATCGCGACACGTCTTTCGCCTCTTCTACATCCATATTCCTCCTCATACAGCTCCTACAATTTCAATATAATTGTTTTGTTAGTATTTCTCCATTCGTTCCTTACTCAACACCACGCGCCTTACTCGACACATCTGCTTTAAGACTTCGCAACATCAGAGATTCAACTACAGTACAGAGTGTTGTGTAGTTGTTTCGTAGATAATTGAACAAAATGCAATCTTGCATATTTAATTTCCAATTTAAAAAAAAAACTACTTGAACTGACGTATTATTTATAGTTAAGGCATTAACATTGTGGAGATTTAACCTGTACACCGCGTTAAAAATCAAATTCCACGAATCCTGTGCGCGGCACAATTTCGGCTTTTTTTTTTATTTCTAAGTTTAAACGCGTATTTTGTTTAGAACCACTGATATTTGATTACACCACCAAGTAAACATGACATTCAAGTAATTTTCTGATAATAAATAATAGTCATTACTCTTACGGAGACTCATTAAATAAAGGAGATAAACTAAACATTACGTAAAATACACAAAGGAATGCTACATCAGGCGTTTGTGCTTCCCGCGAGGAACACGTTAAAGACATTGTAATTTGTGTTATCAAACACTGTTTATTCCACTTTATGTAACGGTATAACCCTACCGGTTTCAAGGTTTTCACCTCATCATCAGGGGATCACAAACAGGTCTTGTTTGTGCTCCCTTGATGATGAGGTGAAATCCTTGAAACCGGTAGGGTTATACCGTTACATAAAGTGGAATAAACAGTGTTTGATAACACAAATAACAATTACTTGAACTGACTTTATACGACATTTCAATTCATTTCGTTTACCACCCACGCTATTATGGTGAAAAATAAGTTCCCATCCAGTGCGATCTACACTAGAAAATCGAAATCTTTATTTTTTTATGAGCGCGACGTCACGTAGTGGCGAAGAAGCAACTACCACAAGGGACTTCTCCGGTAGTGACACACCAGAGTGTTAGAAAATAGTAGTGAATTATTGTAATTTATTTTTAACAAACACTGTTTATTCCACTTTTTTATGACGGTATAACCCTACCGGTTTCAAGGCTTTCACCTCATCTTCAGGGGAGCGCAAACAAGACTAAATGCTGTTCGAACTGGTACCGATATAGACACTTCAACGGTTGGAGGCGGGAGGGGTGAGGGGAAGGCTAGGTATTATTTCGGCCAAGAGCGGGGAGATTTTGGGGAAATAACTATTCAACAGATGCTCTGATCGGTATATTGACTTAGAAATTTCTAGGGCCTCCAATCTGTCCAATCTATTTCCGTTGTCGCTAATATGTAAGAATTTGGCATCATTGATAGAAAAAGTATGATTCTCACGGTGACAATGATTAGCCATTTCAGAATAAATTAGAGGATTTGTTAAGGCAGATTGGTGTTCACGAAATCTCTTTTCAAAAGATCTTCCTGTCTTTCCTATATAGAAATTATCACAGTCAGCACATAAAAGTTTATACACACCGCTGTTGTTAAGTATTCCATTTTTGCCTTTCCCATTAAATAAGAGTTTCCGGAGATTAAAGTTAGTGTAAAAAGCTGGCTTTATGTGACTTGGAATATTTTTGGTTATTTCATTTGATATATTTTTTATAAATAGGACTTTGCTCCATTTATAGGTATGCTTATAGGTGTCGTTAAATATATAATCTTTTATAAGTTTCTTTTTTGTTTTGTTTTTTAAAAGTGAATCAATGAGGCTTCCAGGATAGCCATTAAAATAGCCAGGATAGCCATAAAATATTACAAATTAAGTATATATAAGTTGAGTGTAAGGATAGGAAGGTAGTGGCTGCGGCAATTTCATTACATATTTATCTGTATCTGAATATGTTCATAAAAAACGTAGTTGGCAAAAAACCGCA
This sequence comes from Odontocerum albicorne, assembly GCA_949825065.1. Lineage (NCBI taxonomy): Eukaryota > Metazoa > Arthropoda > Insecta > Trichoptera > Odontoceridae > Odontocerum > Odontocerum albicorne. The sequence continues at coordinate 34,564,369 of OX463858.1, forward strand.
TAAAATATTACCAAGGGAAGACGAACTTGAAAGAAACTTGTGTAGTTTTTCCGATATGCGATAGTAACACATTCGGCTTTAGGTGTAGTGTAGTGAATGTGTGCAGTGCTAATAATATACCATCATACATTTTGATAAGATCTCACAAAATGCGGTGTCTTCAAGTGCAAGTGCTTACTAAAGCTGCACACGCCACCCATATCTCTAACACTAAGGCCTCGGCCACACAAATAGGAGCCTCGCTTGGTGCTTAGAGCTACGCTGCGAGCTAGGTGACATCCTAGCGAAAACCAACGCACCCCATACTACCGCAATGGCCACGCTGCACGCTTCGCGCCACGCTACGTGACTATTATAGTCACCTAGTAGCGTAGTTCTAAGCACCAAGCGAGGCTCCTACCTGTGTGACCGAGGCCTAAGTGATAGACCATTTCACACCACAAGACCAGCAACGGTGAAAGTTCTATCATAATACGCTACCCTATTGAATCGATTTGGAACAATAAATCGATTAAATGAAATAGTAGGTTGAAAGAGATTGTGACTTAACAAGTCCGCCGTATACAACGAAAGAGTAATACAATAAGATTCCGCTCATCCAAAATGACGCAATCACTAGAACAATTACATCTTCTTATCGTCCTCGGCAACAAACAAATCTCGCATCATCTCACTCCCAGCAACATAAGTTGAAAGTCAACAACATTTCGTTACCTTATCAGCTAAATCACGTCTTTCGAGACCGTCTCAAGTCATCTTCGCCCTCTCCACATTCACCGCGCGTCTCGCTTAACAGGCCCGTTTGACACGCCCGCTGGCTGGACCAATGGCCGGGTCCCGAAACCGGAATGCCGCGTGGCTGCACGTTCACTACCAGCACAGTTACTATGCCGACAGCTGTGTGACCTTTTATATCTGTCACAACAATATAATTCGGATCACTGTGACGCGTTTATATTTGATATACTCGTATACATTTTGCTTTTTTCAAATCATTTACAAACACCATCAAAATGATCGTTGATATTTTATTATTTGAGATAAAAACATTTTCTGCTTCAAACTAAAAATGTCAAAAAGTATTTTAGAAAGTATTTAATTTTTTATTTACTGTGAAACCTGCGCCTCAATTCTGTTATTTTATTCCATTTAAAAAAAATAAAAAATGGCGCAAAACGTCAAAAATTACGCAAGATGAATTAACCAATATTGAAAAGCCGAATTACACCGTAGAAAATACATTTTAACCCCAAATATAAAAACTGCCGCGAAATATTTCAAATACCAAAAATGCGCGAAATATAAATAACTTATGTAAATGTTTAGGCAGTGACGTTTGACGTCAAATAATGATGCGAAAGTTTACGAAGTAACGTTAAAAATCGAATAAAATATTCAAGATAAGAAATCTTCTTCTTCCTCTTGGTCTAGGTCGTATGACCTGTTTGTGACGGTGGGCTGTCCTGGGATGATGATGTCCAGCTGTCCTTCCACCTTTTCGGCGGCTTTCATGGTAATCTCCTGCTGCTAGGGTTTTCAGTCTTAGCAATTTTCGCAAGTCTCGTATCCTCCATGCGGTCTACATGATCCCTCCAGAAGCGCCTTCTACTTCATCCCCACCTCACTATGTTTTCAAAACCACAGACAGGCTTTATCGTCTCATTTCTGATCAGATCTCGAAGAGTTCTGCCTGCGATGGAGCGTGGGGTTCTCATTTCTGCCACTCTGAGAAGGTTTTTATTTACTTTTAAGACAAGAAATAATTCTTCCAAATTGTGAATTGTCACGAACCAAATAAAAATTATACAAATGGAATAAACAATGATTATAAAAATAAAACATTAAATGAAATAAAAATTCTTAATAAGAGATCCTTCTCTCTGTTAAAATCATAGTCCATGTTAACAATATACAATATAAATTTATGGTGAGATAATCGAATATTGGTCCGTTACAAACAATTGTTAGGGACCAACTGAAAAGTAACATTATACTTCCGTGGCTTAGTTGATAAGACATCTGTCACCCAATCCGATCATTAGTTCAAGTCTAATTTTCACTTAAAACCTGTTGAACAGTTTTCTGATTGTTTGGAAAAGATTGTTACATGGCAATAAATCTGTCAAGTTGTGTTGTATACAACAAAAGTGTATGTTGATAATAAAGTGCATCCTTAATTTTTTATGAATGAAAAGTTAAAGTACACTAAAATGTTTCCTCTAAAATTGATGATTTAAAACCCAGTACAATAAATTTGCGGCTGTTTATAAAGATCCTTAATTTTTTAGGAATGAAAAGTTAAAGTACACTAAAATGTTTCCTCTAAAATTGATGATTTAAAACCCAATAAAATCAATTTGCGGCTGTTGATAAAGATCCTTAATTTTTTAGGAATGAAGAGTTAAAGTGCACTAAAATGTTTCCTCTAAAATTGATGATTTTAAATCCAGTATAATCAATTTGCGGCTGTTGATAAAGATCCTTAATTTTTTAGGAATGAAAAGTTAAAGTAGACTAAAAATTTTTCCTCTAAAATCGATGATTTAAAACCCAGTATAATCAATTTGCGGCTGTTGATAAAGATCCTTAATTTTTTAGGAATGACAATTTAAAGTACACTAAAATGTTTCCTCAAAAATCGATGATTTAAAACCCAGTATAATAAATTTGCGGCTGTTGATAAAGACCCTTAATTTTTTAGGAATGAAAAGTTAAAGTACACTGAAATGTTTCCTCTAAAATTGATTTAAAACCCAGTATAATCAATTTGCAGCTGTTGATATAGATATATTGTAGAACCTTAATCTTTCATGAATGAAATTTTTTAATGTGTTATTTAAAGAGTTCTGAAAGACCATAGACTCACAGTTTCAACTGAAGAATCTTAATTCTTACCTCTAGATCTCACCCCTTCTGTTACAGCAGACTGATAATAAAATATTGTGTTTCTGATTGTTGCAGCCCCTTGTATCAGCGGTCCGGTGCTCTAACCTATAAAGATGACTACCTACTTCAACTATCCCTCTGTGGAGCTGCAGGAGGAGCTGAAGAAGATTGCCAACGCCATCGTGGCCCCTGGCAAAGGCATCCTCGCCGCTGATGAGTCCACTGGTGCGTTTATAACTTTTGTAACTTCTTCCTTTGCTAAACTATGTTTGTTCATAATCTGTAACTGTCCAAAGTACTCAGGTTGATGTATTACCATCATGTACAATGGTGTGTATTACTATACTAGAGAAAATGTGGGATGGTCCCTGTGACGTATAAAACGTCACGTCTCAAAGGGATGGGGTAAAATCGTTTTTTTTTACAAATCGAATAGTTTTTTTATAAATCGAAAAATAGGTTTTCTCTAAACCGACGTTTTAATTCCTAATTTTCATTATACTGACTTTCTAATGTATTGTATGATTTGTATCTATCTTTAAATAGACCAAGATCCACTATGAATTAATACTAATTAGGAACATTTAATTTTAGGTATAAAAAAAATTTAAATCCAATTATCCTATACGCCCTCCCTAGCCAATGCAGACTAACGCAGTGACTTTTGACAAACGTCACCAAATATTATTTGATTTTAACAAACTGTCACATTTTTGCTAATTTGTAACAAGATGTATTAATTTGTCATTATTGTTAGTTTTATGCAATGTATTTACCTAAATAACTTGCTATTTATTAGAATCGAGGCTTATATTAAAGTTGATAAAATAATTAAAATTACTCAACATCGTTACAAGGTTGTATTAGGGCAAATTTGTGAACTGTCACAGGGATCATGCTACATTTTCTCTGGTATAAATATATTTTAAATCTATGGAAAATATAAATCTGTTACTGTCACTAATGGTGAATATTATGTTCCAGGCACCATGGGCAAGCGCCTGCAGGACATTGGGGTGGAGAACAACGAGGAACACCGCCGCAACTACAGGGAACTGCTCTTCAGTACCGACACCGCCATCTCCCAGAACATCTCTGGAGTCATCCTGTACGAGGAGACCCTCTACCAGAAGGCCGCCGATGGCACACCCCTGGTAGAGTTCCTCAACAAGAGAGGCATCATCCCCGGCATCAAGGTTGACAAGGGTGTCGTACCCCTCATGGGATCCGAGGACGAGTGCACCACCCAGGGTGAGTCCCACTTCCTACTGACATCACAATGAGATTCGGATTCTCTCAGATCATGGAAGACCTTTCTTCTTGAATGGGCTCATCCCTACCTTTTTACGAGTTTCGATATTCTAACATATGTTGAATAATATTATCACAATTCACCATGGAATAAAATATTAATTTTGTCTTGAATCTTCGAAAAGACTATAGTTCCACTTTGTGGTGCCATTTTTTACATAAAAGGAAAAAATAAGTAAAGTAAAAAACTTATTTTATATTTTTGTGTTCACCACAGGTTTAATTTAGGTTCACAACTAGTTTCGAAGACCACCGTCTTCTTCGTCAGGTGAATATAAACTAAGTTGCTAAAATATATTCTGTACAAGTGTAAATAACCTAATATAAAAGAGGTGAGGTAGAGGAGTGAAGTCGGGAGAGATGTAATACAATGGTGAATGGGGCGGGGAAAAAAAATATGTGAAAGTGAATCTTTAAGACAGGGGAGGATTTTAAATATCATCAACAACCAAACCAATTTTCATAATACAGAATAGCCCTCTGCTTAATATGTTTCCTATTTAAAATCCACCCCCCTTGGATATCCAGACCGTGGCCTGCCCGAAAGATTCACTTTCATTTTCCCCACCCCATTTACCACTGTATCACATCTCTCCCCACTTCTCTCCCCCTACCTCATTCCTCTTATATTATTTACACTTGTACAGAAAATATATTTTTAGCAATTTAGTTTATCTTTACCTGACGATGAAAACGGTGGTCTTCGAAACCAGTTGTACACCCAAAAATAAACCTGTGGTGAACACAAAAATATATAATAAAATAAGTTTTTTATTTACTTATTTTTCCTTTTACATGTAATAAACTGTTTTATGTTAATCTTAACCGAGAGAATTGTATTTCTGTTTTTCATTTATGTGGAGGTCGCATAGAGATTATGCTGCAAATAGGAGGTCAAAGGCGAAAAATAATTGCACTACACTGATCTATACCCCCAATAGATGCTTAAAATATATTTATGGTATAAAAATCGGATTGATAATAATACTACATTATAATTTTGCTTACTTTAAAATAATATTTTCAAAATTTCAAGGATATAGTAATGAATTTTTCCCTAATGCGGTATTTATTGTAGGTCTGGATGATCTGGCCGCCCGCTGTGCGCAGTACAAGAAGGACGGCTGCCACTTCGCCAAGTGGCGCTGCGTGCTGAAGATTGGCAAAAACACCCCCTCCTACCAGTCCATCCTGGAGAACGCCAACGTGCTGGCGCGCTACGCCTCCATCTGCCAGTCCCAGAGGATCGTGCCCATTGTGGAGCCCGAGGTGCTGCCCGATGGTGAGTCCCACTGACTATTATTATAAAACACATAAAAACTTCAAAGGAAATCCCAAATGCTTTTTAACTGTTTCAATACCAAGAATGGAATTATCCATACAATTAATCGGTACCGCACAGGCTAAGCACGGTTATAACCACGTTTATATTGTTAACATTATTTTATAAATTTGACATTTATTTATGCTATATTTTATAATTAGTCAAGATACTGCCATCTCTGTAGAAGATTATGTATATTTTTGTCACTTGTTAACCTTTCCCTTCCGGTGCTAAAAAAAATTGCGCGTTCCGGTGCTGTGTATTCAATACACATCAATATACATGTAAAAATGAGCGATTTAAAATTGGAAAAATATAAATATTCATAGCCAATCGCTTAAATCAATTAAATTTGAAGTCAAAAGTGATAATAATTGAAATTTAATTGCTAAAAACGTTAAAAAACCATCGACAGACGTTCACAAAACGGGCGAAACGACCACCTCAAACGAAAGCCCGCGAGCTACTAAGACGGGACTCGGAACACTAACACTGTGTATGTTATACCTCGAAAAAAGAAACAACTGCGAACTGAGATTCTATTTCTTGTGTTCGCATATACCGAAGTAGAGTGAGAGTGAGACGTGAATAACGTCGCTTCCTCACCCATAGCCGTTTTTTATAATGAATATACCTACGTCACACATTGGCACACGTTTGATTGTATTGGTGAATTTATTCTCGATTTTCACAGAATATCTGATGTGGCCGATAAGTGCTAATTATTATTAATATTATTTTTTCATTCAATGTGTAAATGTATTACGGAGGAATGCCTTAAATCTGAACCCATTATTTATTATATTTATAGAGATATTAAAGTTTTTAGAAGCAATGTGTACACATTACAGGGAAGGAAGGGTTAAGATAATTTCTGATCAATTGTCATTTTTCTAAAGTGACCGTTTGAAAGCCGTCATCTGTCTTTATGGGTGGCGAACACAGTTAGTTTTTTTTATCTCAACAATTTTCAGAAGATTCCCCATAATTTGTCTGTTATTTGTGGCCAAATATTTTTTTATATTTATGCATTGCATTATATAGTTTACATTTCTTAGTATATTGAACCGTGAATTTAATTTTGAGACAGTAAAAAAATTGTTGAATTTTATTAAAAAGACGCATTAAACATAACAGAACATCAACAAATCTTGAGTTATTAACTTTTTACTTATTGTAACACTTTAAATATTTTTTAAAACAAAATTGCCAAAAAACTCGGGCCTACAGGTACACACAACCTACTCTATGGTTGGCAGAAAAAGACTAAATACACTCGGGCATTACTGTGCCTGCCAAACTTTATAATTATTTGGATATTCCTGAAGCTGTGCATAATATTCCAATATATTTAAAAGTATATGTCTTGATTGGTTTTACTCGATAATAGTGTATATTTGAGTGGTGAAGTGCCATACCAGCCTATACAACGAATATGTTGAAATGAGATAATGAACCTCAAGAACTCTATGGGTTATTATAAATCAAATGTTGTATTATTAATGTTTTTTATTCATTGAACAGATAAATTCTAAAACTTCTACAATAAAAATTAAAAAATGAATCTTATATAATGACAAGATTATTTGATGATTAAAGTTGTTTGCAAATTTAGCATAAAAGTATATCACGAAAATCGCTTTGCCAAAAAAAATTATAGATGCCAGCAGTAGTACCTAACATTTAGAATTTTGAAGTAAAGGCACTTCTGGCTTATAAAGAAACGTTATGTGACTCAAATTTTAACACTAACTCATTATTTTTGGTTTTGTTGGATAGGCTGGTTTGGCTCTATGCCACTCATTTAGTCATTTGAATTAATTTTTTTGTTATTACAAGTTATATTTTGGTTGGGTCCACACGGTTGATTTATCAGGGCACTAAAAAATTCGATAAGAGGAGAAATTTTGTGATCGCACTACCTAGCAGCACATTCACACCTCCACTACATGGTTTAGGCACATTCATTTTGCATTGAATATTCCAAAACACTAAAATACCTTGTTATATTTCCAGGTGACCATGACATTGACCGCGCCCAGAAGGTGACAGAGACAGTGCTCGCCGCTGTCTACAAAGCACTGAATGACCACCACGTCTACCTCGAGGGAACCCTCCTCAAGCCCAACATGGTGAGTTCACCTTACCAATGTTATAGCCATCATTCGTGTTTGGGTTGAAGATTGGAAGATGAAGAAAAAAAGAAGATGCCTGAAGAAAAGATAGTTGGACAGTGTGGAAAGAACAAACTCTCCAAGCCAACTTCATTTCAGGTCAAAAGAAAAGATAGTTGGATAGTGTGGAAAGAACAAACTCTCCAAGCCAACTTCATTTCAGGTCAAAAGAAAAGATAGTTGGATAGTGTGGAAAGAACAAACTCTCCAAGCCAACTTCATTTCAGGTCAAAAGAAAAGATAGTTGGATAGTGTGGAAAGAACAAACTCTCCAAGCCAACTTCATTTCAGGTCAAAAGAAAAGATAGTTGGATAGTGTGGAAAGAACAAACTCTCCAAGCCAACTTCATTTCAGGTCAAAAGAAAAGATAGTTGGACAGTGTGGAAAGAACAAACTCTCCAAGCCAACTTCATTTCAGGTCAAAAGAAACAACAAATTTTGCATTTACATACATATCATTCATCACACCATATCCCTGTCAGGGCAAGCAGAGAAAACAGAGCACAGCATTTTTCTATCCTGACATAATTCCTTCACCTCTTCCACGTCCATAGAACTACAATTTCTGATTTTTTACATTAGGTACCTTTTTTCAAAATTTCTTCCTTCGTTCTACATCCTCAAACCATATCATAGTGCTCTTCATCTTACTCAACACATCGCCTCAAGTTTCCATTCATTCCTAATCCCTCCGTGACGACCTCCGTGGCTTAGTGGTAAGACACTTGTCTGCCGATCCGGAGGTTGCGGGTTCGATCCCCGCTGGAACCCAGATTTTTTTAAATAGGATTCCAGTCTGGTTAACACTTAGGGCCTATAAAATACATATTTTTGGTTGGTTGGAAGAGATTGCCACATGGCGATAAACACGCCAGGTTAAAAAAAAATTAAAAAATCCCTTCATTCCGTATTCTGTCATACATTGTTACCCCATTTATTATTCTCAGTGTACGCATTTCTGTAATATTTATTTGGCTCCTATCAATCTTTTTCTCTTCCCACAATTCACACCTGTTGATCAAAGTTGGCTCCAAAATACTTTTATTAACTGTCCATAATAAAATCTTAACCTTACACTGAGTGCAATGGTAGCAATTTTATCTATATCATACATTTAAGGTCCATAATAAAATCTTAACCTTACACTGAGTGCAATGGTAGCAATTTTATCTATATCATACATTTAAGGTCCATAATAAAATCTTAACCTTACACTGAGTGCAATGGTAGCAATTTTATCTATATCATACGTTTAAGGTCCATAATAAAATCTTTACCTTACACTGAGTGCAATGGTAGCAATTTTATCTATATCATACATTTGAGGTCCATAATAAAATCTTAACCTCACACTGAGTGCAATGGTAGCAATTTTATCTATATCATACATTTGAGATCAACGGCTAACGGCAATGTGAAAAAATCCATTTTGAGTGTTTGCATAATGGAATGTTTATGATCTCATGAACAGTGTCCTCGGGTTAGATGCTAAATACCGGTTTGTATTTCAGGTGACAGCTGGCCAGTCCTGCCCCAAGAAGTTCACCCCCGCTGATGTTGCCAAGGCCACCGTCACAGCCCTCCAGAGGACAGTGCCAGCTGCCGTTGTCGGTAACTACCCAGCACTCTTATCTTCTAATGAATATTTATGTAACATTTCAACATAAGAAACAATACTATTTGAATTCCAAAGAAATTATGGTCTATGACATCTTCTGGGACAGAAGAGGATTTCGTGTTCATATCTCACCTTTCACCAAAAGATTTATTTATTTATACAAACCCAAACATTTTATGCACTATTTTATCTACGAGGCATATCCAGAAACTAAGTGTACTGAATTTTTGTAGGTTACAATTTTTTTTATTTAAACAAAAAAATTACGTGGTTACCGTAGTACATATGTAAGCTATTTTTCGACATAGTCGCCATTCCTCTCAATGCAGGTGGTGAAGCGGGGTATCAACTTTTTGATGCCTTCCTCGAAGTAGTTTCCCGCCAACCCCTCCGTCCACTTCTCCACCTCCTCATTTAGCTCCTCGTCGGTTGAAAACCTTTTTCCACCCATGTGCAGCTTCAGGGAGGTAAAGAGATAGTAATCTGAAGTGCTAGGTCAGGGGAACGCGCGGGATGGTTCAGGACATCCCATTTAAACGAGGCGAGCAGTTCCTTCGTGGCGTTGGCCGTGTGTGGTCTGGCATTGTCGTGCAGCAGGCAGACTCCCTTTGTCAGCATGCCTCTCCTCTTGTTCTGAATCGCATTCCGCATTTTTTTTAGGGTCTCACAGTATCTTGCAGAGTTGATGGTCTCCCCTTGAGGCATATATTCAATTAAAATTATGCCTTGACAGTCCCAAAACACGGATGCCATGATTTTCTTGGCTGAAATTGTGGTTTTGAACTTTTTGGCGGAGGGTGAAGAGGTGTGACGCCACTGTTGAGACTGCCTTTTGGTTTCAGGCGTGTAGTGTGCAACCCAAGTTTCATCTCCAGTAACGATGGAGCGGAGAAATTCATCTCCATGGAGTTTGCAGCGCCTCAAAAATTCTTGCCTTTTTACAAAATTTCGCACTTGGCGGGAGATTGGTTTGACATTTTTCACGAAACGTGTTGTTGCGTCGACACTTCTCAACGTACTGACCTCGAACCGGTCTCGTTGCGGAGGGGAGGAGTCAGGCTACACGGAAGTGTAGCCAACATGTCGAAAATAAAATCCATCCGGTCGTGAGAGCCTCAGTACACTTACTTTCTGGATACGCCTCGTATTACACAAAATTTATCCAGATTGGGTAGAGATATTTTATTCTTTGTCATACAATGGTTGTTGGACTGTGATTTTTTCCTTGTATTTTTTAAGATAGAAAGCCAAGCGCTTTATATCCTATGATGGGGATTTTTGTTGTTTAGTATTTTTGTCATTTAGACATATACGCTGAAAGGGCGTAACCTACAAAATATTTCGATGGTTAATTTGAAATATCTGATAAATATGCCTGAAATTGAATATCTATGAAAATATTTTCCATTTCATATTTAAAACATTAGGACTTCATTCGAGCCCATAACCTCCACGGTTTAGTTGGTAAGGCACCTGTCTTCCTACCTAAGGGTTTAGTTTGATTCCCGTTGGTATCCTTTTTTTTTTTATAAGGATTTCAGTCTTGTTTTCGGTTAAGACCTCGGAATCCACCAGATATGAAACCTGGGGAGCCCACTTGATTAGGGTGAATGCTAACCGTTAGACCACTGCTGCCTAAGTTGTGGTAGTTAGTTGTACCCAAAACAAATTAAATGTCTTTTTTGGAACATTTTTTTATTACTATTCAAATGTATGGTCTTTTATCAACCATTAAAATGTACGGTATTTTATCGACCATTAAAATGTATGGTCTTTTATCGACCATTAAAATGTACGGTCTTTTATCGACCATTAAAATGTATGGTCTTTTATCGACCATTAAAATGTACGGTATTTTATCGACCATTAAAATGTATTGTCTGTTATCAACCATTAAAAATAATTAGAAATAATAATGCTCAAATTGAAGTATTGAGTATGCATGAATATAAAATCAACATGTCACAAAAAGCATCAACATTCATGTGCAACAAGCATGTGCATGCAAACTATCTACCATTCATATAATAGAAACACGAGACAAGTCAATAAATGCCTCCATTTATGGAAAAAAGTTGATAAGTCTCTCTCATGACTTTAGTGTTACCAACCTTAACATTTAATTTATTTTTCATTGTTACTTTACGAATATTCTAGGCATCACCTTCCTCTCCGGAGGCCAGTCTGAGGAGGAGGCGTCAGTGAATCTTGATGCCATCAACAAGTTCATCGGCCGCAAGCCCTGGGCGCTGACCTTCAGCTACGGCCGTGCCCTGCAGGCCTCCGTGCTGCGCGCCTGGGGAGGCAAGCCCGAGAATGTGGGTGCCGCCCAGCAAGAGCTGCTCAAGAGAGCCAAGGTATTTGACAAACGTTACTTAGTCCGACTGAGTCATATTACAGATATTTCTTGATGGAGACTAATATGCCTTAACAGGATCAAGGTTAGTGTAAAACATTTATTAAAGAAAGCCAAAAGACGTCATGTGCCATGGCCGTCTTTAGTATTCCTTAGCAGGACCATGGCACATGGTTCCTTGGCGCATGAACAAGGCAACCAACCACAAGTGACTTGCGTTTATTGAGATTCTGTGCAATTGGACAACCTCTGAATTGTAGTTGTTAGAAGCTTATCTTCCGACACGAGAATTTCAGGTTCGATTCCTGATGATACCCCAAATGACAAAAAATGGTTTTAAGTCTGTATCTTTCACAACTTTCTGGTTGAATTGAAGAAATAACCATATAGCGATAAGCCTGCTGGGTTGTACAACAGAAGTTTAATATAATACAGATCAAATTGCATATTTTATGAAATACGTAAGATAAATACACTTCACTGATGACAACTTCAATAGCACAAGATGCTAAGACAGCTTCTTGGTCCTTTGATATCATTCTTCTTCAGAACAAGGTTTGAACTATTAAATTATTTTTCAGCTGATGTGATTTGTTCAATTTCAAAACTTGTTTCTGTTTAGTCTTATTACAATCCTTTCAATTTTATTGGTTTATTTTTAACGGCTACATCCTTTAGTAGAACTCGAAATTCAACACAAATTATGTGAACAAAATTCTAATCAAATAAACTTTAAAACCAGTTAGTTGGCTGCAAACTGAATGTTGAAGTTGATAGGTTTTGACAATGGCAAAGTTGAATACAAACGAGCCCTGAAGATGAAAACTGCAACGTTTTCTAAACATCGATATCATAAACCAAACCACGCGGTATAACATTCCGAAGGACTTTATACAACCGATTGAACTGATACAAGTGTTCCTCATTTTTAATGTTATTTAAATTTGTAACATTTTACATTAAACAAGTTTTGGAATTGAATATTTCTCATATCTATTTTTGTTAGACTTTTAAGCCTGTAATAGAGTGAAACATGCCTGTTACTGTAACTTAGTTTTGTAGAATACCTTTACCTTTGTGTGAAAAACAGTCATTATTTTTTTTTTATTTAATGTATCGTCGTCATACAAGAGAAAGTGACCAAGTGCATTTTTCGCGAAAATGTGATTAATGACTATCTGACACCTTACTAACATAATGGTAGCCTGGAAGAAATAACCCAGCAAGAATTTGGAAGAATAATAATAATAGCTTGACTTGTTTAAAATGACCATCTGCATTGATGTTTATTTTTTTACAAGCAAAATTGTATGAAAATTTTCAAAAATATTATTTCTTTATTTTGAAAGCAATGAACATTTATATACACCCAAAAAAATCACAAATGTGAATACGTTTATTTAACAAAAAAATTTAAAACAAAAGTTCAAAAATGGTTAAATGGCTCTCCTGAACATTTTGCATTTTGTTAGTTGGTCACTTTCTCTTGTATGACGACGGTATAATTAATTAATTTTTTATTTTATTTTTTGCTTGTATAAGTAAATAAAATTAATTTATTAATAATTGCTTTAATATCTAGTTTCGCTCAAATTTATTGCTAAAAATCATCTCAAAAATGTGTTTTTATGCTTTATTTTAAAACCATCTTTGATTACAATTATTGCTTTATACTGTATTTAAATTATCTGAAATAAAATTACATAAGATAGACTCATTCACGTTCTTAGTATCTCTTACATGAATTATGTTAGATGGATTCATTCAGGTTCTTAGCATTATATAGCTGAATTTTATATAGTTTCTTTATTTTCTAATTGTTTGTTTTATTTTTTTATTTATTTCTTCCATCTACCTCCAATCACAACTTGGAAATGCACATCGCTCAACTACCACTGCATTGGATGCACCAAACGATGACATATTGTGCAACTCTAAACCTGTGCTGATTTAAAAAATAAACCTGCCAAAAAAAAAAACTTAATTTGTCACTAATTTCGATACAATTGCATGAATCTCATTTGTGTTAACCTACTAAATAATTGAAAATGCACGTGGCTCTGAAATAAATACAACGGCAACATTTATACAAATTATAATATCATTTACATTCACCATTTGTCTCCTTTTTTTGTTTTACACGATTCTATTTATTTACTTTTTTGATCCTTCAGGCCAATGGTTTGGCGTGTCAAGGAAAGTACGTTGCCGGGTCGATTGGCTCATTGGCCGGAGCGAAATCAAACTTTGTTAAGACGCACGCGTATTAAATTGTAAAATGGCCGTACTTTGATTGTTAAAACTAATTTCAACCTGTGCCAAATAGTCATACAATAGTTGTTATAATTTAAGAATCTAATAGACTGATGATAAAATATTTTTTAATCAATGGAAAAAAATAAAACATTTTCACCATTCATTTCAAAGTAATATATGTTTTTAAATCATGTTAATTCGTTTTATTACTATTAAATGTTTTATCATTTTATCCATTCTGCTTCTGTAGAATTTTTCTGTTTGTGTAAAATTAATTAATGCTCGTTTTTTTACTTTATGTGCATTCCTACCTATTGTCCTGTAATAATTAAATGAATGGCATGTTGTCTTTTTTACAATTTTGATGCTTTTATGTCTATAGACCGCATTTACAAAGTTTGTTTTTAATAAAACGTTTCGATGATAATTTTTTTTTTTTATTTTCGCCCGCGTAAGTGTTTGCTTTCTTTATTTTTTGCACACACCTCTTATATCCTTCCTTTTCCTTTTTATAAGTAATACACGCTTTATTTATTATATGTTATCACAGTTATTGTTACACCTTTAAATGTACTTAAAGTTGCTTAGCTACATATATATTTTTTAAATGTTGTATTTAATTGTAATTTGTTTTATCAAAAATTGTTTATTCCACTTTTTGTAACGGTATATCCCTACCGGTTTCAAGGCTCATCATCAGGGAGCACAAACCAGACTTAATATAGGGTCTTTCAAATTGAGCGGTTTTTTTAATTCTTAGATAAAACGCGGATGGCGTTGCGAATTTGTCTGGGTCTTGTGACATTTGAGAAGTGTAATGTATGGCATTTATAAAAATGGAGTCGTATACAATATAACGCGTTCAAATTGAGAATTATTGTATCTATTGTAATCTCCGGAAACGGTGATGTTAATTGGCCACCAAGATCATGTGATCTGACACTGTTGGGCTATTTTCTCTGGGGTTACGTGAAAATCCAGGTCTATCTGAAGGACGAAATTATTTGCGTTATTGGTGAGTTAGAACCGCAATTATCCCAAAATGTCATCGAAAATTTTGACAAAAGAGTGGACATCTGTGGAGCTGCAAGAGGTGGACATTTGGCGGATATTGTTTATTGTGTTTAAATGGCATACATTTTACTTCAATGACCATAAAAAAGTTTTTTGAAATCAAAGCAAATTGTGTTTTGTTCAAGAATTTAAAAATAAATTATCAAAAAAACCGCTCAATTTGAAAGACCCAATATATTGTATTTAACTTTCATCATAAACAGGGGGTTTTGTGTTGGATTTCCATTAGTTACCAAAGCAAAAGGTTCCCAGACATGTTAAAGAATTTGTCTGGTAACCAGTGCCACAGGTGTATCCACCATCCTCCATAATACGTAATTAAAAATACTTACCCTTGCAGTTTCAAATTATGTATTTCGTGCCACACAACTTAACACTACAGACATCTTGCTTTCTTCTCAATAAATGAGTCCTATCCATAGAGTCATTGAAGTCCATATTAACTGCTTATTTTTCAAATATTTCCATAACGTTTTTATGAATCTTTTAGCACCCTCTTTGACTTGGTGCCCCTAAATAAATTACTAGGTATGACTGTTATCAAATGCAGCTCTGCTGGTAGTAACAATACTCACACCGCCAAGTACTCCTGTAAGAATTATTACCTCTTCACGTGCCATCGTGTAGCCAACGTCTACAGTTCAGTTGGATCCCACGTCCACCCACGCTGTTATGGGGAACAAAATAAGTTCCCATCCAGCATGACTTATACTAGAAGATCAAAATCTTATTTTTTTTTATGAGCGTGACGTGATGTGATGAAAGAAGGAACTGCCCAAAGAGACTCCTCCGGTGGCGACACATCGGAGTGTGAAAAGGACCCATATTTACCAAAGCTTTCAGCTCTAATAAAGCAACTTAAATCAATCTAAACAGACAAGTAAGCTGTACGCACTGTCCATAAAGATTTTGTAGTGTAACAGCATCCTGCATTATTTTTTCTATATTTATTAATTATTTTTGAAGCATGCTCTTTATTGTAGAAAACTTCAATAGGTAAGTATTTTTCTCAGTGTAAAACTCTTCAATAGGTAAGTATTTTTCTCAGTGTAAAACTCTTCAATAGGTAAGTATTTTTCTCAGTCTAAAACTCTTCAATAGGTAAGTATTTTTCCCAGTCTAAGGCTAAAATCCTTTTTAACAAAATAAGTTAAATATTATTAGCTATAATAGCGTGTTAACTTATAAATTCTCCCAGTCCCCTGGACAATTCAAGATACATGATAAGAAATCACTTTTAACGCTGCAATACCTCGAAACAGGTAAAAATGAATCGAGATTTTTTTTTTTGAAAACTAAATGTACAAAATGCCCTCAATATACTTAGAATGTTCTAATTTTCTGAATAAGAAGATTTTTATTTATTGTATGATTTAAGAAAGTTGAAAAAAGTAAATTATTTTAGGAACTGTATATTTTGAATAAGTTTATATTTATCAAAAAAGCCTTTATCCTAATAATTTGAAGAATAAATCGGTGCATCAGCAGAAGACAGGTGCTTCACACATAGGTAATAACATAGTAATTTTATATTTTATTATGTTTACAATAGTATGGAATATTTTTTTTTCTATTTTCCCACAACTAGGCTCTAGAGCATAGGTTCCCAACCTTTTTTGGCCTACCGCCCCCTTTTCGAAAAAAAATTACTCACCGCCCCCTTTTTGTTTGTTACTTCAAAATATCTATGGTTCAAATAGGTACCTAATTAAGAAGTGAAATAATTTAAAAAAAAAACATTTTTTTGATTAAAATACATTACATACCAAACTTGTGAACGAAAAGGTAAAATGTGTCATTAAAATAGTATTTTTTTGCTTTAATTCTCATCAGTGCAGATTTCAATATTAAATGTTGCACAAGATAATGCAATGCATAATCCGTAGTCCTTTTATATTTTTCAATCCTTAATTCCAAGTGATTAAAATGAAAAGTTTGATATCTAGTGAAATATTTAATATCGAGTACTCTACAAACTTTATTTGAGTAAGCAAAGTAAATGACTAGGCGCCCCTCCGTGCCATCTCAACGCCCCCTAATTTTCTCTGGGTCTTCTACTGCCCCCCTGAAAGTCTCAAACGCCCAAAAGGGGGCATTATCGCCCACGTTGAGAACCTTTGCTCTAGAGGGTTCTAATAAACATTATACTTGAGAAATTGTAGCATGGTCCCTGTGACAGTTCACAAATTTGCCCCAATACAACCTTGTAACGGTAAATAACAAATTATTTAGGTAAATACATTACATAAAACATGACAGACAATAATGACAGATTAATACATCTTGTTACAAATTAGCAAAAATGTTGCAGTTAGTTAAAATCAAATAATATTTGGCGACGTTCGTCAAAAGTCACTACGTTAGTCTGCATTGGTTAGGGATGGGGTATACGATAATTGGATTTTCGATTTTTTTATACCTAAAATTAAATGTTCATAGTTAGTATTAATTCCTAGTGGATCTTGGCCTATTTAAAGATAGATAGAAATCATACAATACATTAGAAAGTCAGTATAATGAAAATTAGGAATTAAAACGTCAGTTTAGAGAAAAACAACAATTTTTCAATGTATAAAAAATCTATTCGATTTGTAAAAAAAACGATTTTACCCCATCCCTTTGAGACATGACATTTCAAATATCACAGGGACCGTGTTACATTTTCTCAAGTAAAGGTATTTTTCTGGTTCAGAAATTTTATTTTTAAACAAAAATTACAGCCAAGCTAAAAACCAATAATGCGAAAAATTCTAAAGAAAAGTATACTTTATAAAATGTTTCAGCTTTAACTTTGTGGAACTTCATATTAGCCACATTGCACTTTTGTTGTAGTTGGTCCATAGTAAAGTAACATAACTGCAATCTGATATAGTATAAGCACTACTCATAACAAATCGGGATCATGCCACCTGAAGAAAGACTCAGAATATGAGGAAGAAACACGTGTAGCATGGATTATTAATTAGTGAAATAATGTAATTTATTGTTAAATATTTTAAAAGTATACTATTTGAAGACATATTCAAACAATGAAAGGTAAGGAGTAAAAGAATCAGGAGCTGAATGAAAAGATCATAGATGTGGAGAGGTGAAGGAAGTATTAGTAATAACAAAGTTAAGCACTCTGTCCTCTCTGCCTGCCCAAACAGGAAAATGGGATGCAAGTATGTTTTCAGTTTGTACGCAAAATAGAAGACAAGAATTATTTTATTTTTAAAACTAATGCAAACATCAATTAACATATAATTTATATTATGTTATCATAATTATGTGTTATTTTTTTCTTAATTTATTCTTAATTCAATATGAGGTGATATTATACAATTTTAATAAAGTGAATCCATTTTTAATTTTTTTCACAAAACACTTGAAAACTTTCTTTAAATTATAACAGATATCACTTTCTTTATTGTCCATTTTTCTGAGGCAATATCTTTATTTTAATAGACTAGTTTTTTTAGTCTAAAATTTTTATCTCATATATCCTTTGTTATATGTGATTTTGCTATAATACGATGACAAAAAAAACTGATTCTGAATTGACCTGCTCGAAAAAAATAAAAATATATTATTTTTAGTTAAAATGTTATCACTGTGGAGGTTTAAAGACATTGTAATTTTTTCAATAAAACTTTTTTCCACTTAATATAATGGTATAGCCTTACTGGTTTCAAGGTTTTCACTTCATCATCAAATTCAGAAACAAGTGTTGTTACAAATATCCAAAATGGATAAAGCAGTGTTTTATTAGCCCTTTTAACCCCACGGGGCCGATTATCGGCCCCAACTGGTGTATGCAAAAAATCAAAGTTTTCAATACAAGTTTTTATGTTGAATAAAAAAAACATAAAAAGATTTTTTTTTATGAAATATGAAAATGACTTATTATTTGACACTACAGGGAGGTCTCCACAAAAAAATTAGGTCTTAAAACTAAATAATAAGTGAGATAAAAAATAAAATATATAATAGTTTTTTTTTGCCAAAAAATGTTTGGGATTTTTCGCACATTTTATGCAAAATATACTGGGATTAAAAGGGTTAAAACAAATTATTTTAAAAATAATAAAATATGTATGTTTTCTAATGTAAAACAATTGTAGTTTTTTTTTTTTACTATTTTTAGGTTACTTTTTTTTTCATTTGCAACCAACCTGTAATCTCACTCAAATGAAAATTAATCCACCTGATGCAATTTTTTCTAGATTTAATAAGTCACTTAAAACGAGGGAAACCTGTATTTAGAAAATACAAAAAAAATGGTTTAACCAAGTATGAAGCGTTATATGGTTTTATTGCTGACAAATTCACTTCTGAACTAGTTTTATTTACTCTTCGATCTTTCTTCATCTATATTTATATTTTCTTAAACCCGCTTTCTTTGTTACAGGCCAACGGAGATGCCTCTCTTGGCAAGTACGTTGCCGGATCCGTGGTGGGAGCCGGAGCTGATGCTTCCCTCTTCGTGCAGAACCACGCCTATTAAACTTCCTCCGGGAATCCACTCTTATAGTCAAACATTGCCAGTTACAGCCTAAAGACAAAGGTTTACAATTAAACCTCTCCCAGTATCTTGTTAGAAAATTCCAAAAGCTACAACAAATAATAAATTTAAAACTTCCATCTTTTATCTCTTTAATGGCTCTTTTGTTCGAGAATTCTATTATAAATTGTCTTCGATCAAATTATTTGATTTCTAGTATAAATGTTTATCCTAGACTCAAACTATAGACAATTAATTTTGAATCATTCGTTAGTGAGCCATAAAAAAGATGATTTTTAACAAAAAAAAATTTAATCTATGATAATTTTAGTGTTGCCATTTTAAGCTTCTTAAATTGAGCAAAACTGTTCTAGAATACTTGTAGCGTGTGTTTGTTGACTATTTTTTCTATTGTTATATTTGATTATAATTGTTATTTGTAAATTTAATAAATTTGCAAAAGCTCTTCAATCTACAATAATTCACTGGCATGGCAATCTTTAACTATTGAGCGCATACCACAGTAATTGTTAATTTAAAAAATTCTTTTTTTTTTATTTATTTACATTAAATAGCGATTTTTTTTTATATAATGTTATTTTATATTTGAAAAAATCTATTGTTATTCCCAACTATTTTATAGACTACAGAATATTTTAATGTTACGTAAAAGTTTTTTTTTAGAAGCTTGGATGTTGATGCTTTGATATCACTTAAAAATTCATATATCTTAAATTTTAAAAGATATTTCTAATATATATATTATATATATATTCTCTGTTAAAATAAGAAATAATTATATCGACATTACGGCGACCATTGATTGATTGTTTTCATTGGGACTGGTGTCTTTATTTTCACTCGGAATAAAATTATAATAGAAATAGTGAACGCAAAATATGTCTTATTATTATTATAATGTGTATAGAGAATTATTGAGTATATTTAATGGAAAACACAAAGAGAAATGCAGGTCTGGAAACTCATCTCACGTCATGTTTAATGTAATATTATTTGTAAATGTAATAAAGCTGTAAAAACAGATTATCTGTGTTTTAATTTTCACGCTGTACATCACCAGTGAAAAAACTGTAAAATAAGGTCACAAGCATACTGTAAAATAAGGTCACTATTGTTCGGAAAATCTAGGATGAGTCCTGTGACAGCTCACAAATTTGCCCCAATACAACCTTGTAACGATGTTCAATAATTTTAATTATTTTATCCACTTTAATATAAGCCTCAATTCTAATAAATAGCAAGTTATTTAGGTAAATACGAGTACATTACATTAGATTGTGTTGAGGCAAATTTGTGAGCTGTCACAGGACTCATCCTAGAATTTCCGAACTATAGCATACTGGTCTAACCGCTTGAGCCGTAACATGCAAGAAGGTGTAAATATGATTGCACCCTCTTTACTTCTTGCATTCTTCACCAATCGGTCGCCGGCTTGAACTTTTATCTAAGCCGTACGATCCATAATGATATGAAAAGAGATTGGCAATCCATGTGTTACTTAACCCTTTTAATCCCAACATGTTTTGCATAAAATGTGCGAAAAATCCCAGCAACTTTTGGCAAAAAAATCAGTAGTTTATATTTTATTTTTTATCTCACTTGATATATACTTTTAAAACTTATTTTTTTTGTGGAGTCCTCCCTGTAGAGTGTAAAATAATAAGTGATTTTCATATTACATAAAAAAAAAATATTTATATTTTTTTTATTCAACATAAAAACTTGTATGAAAACTTTGAGACCGATGATAGGCCCCGTGGGATTTTTCGCATACACCAGTTGGGGCCAATAATCGGCCCCGTGGGATTAAAAGGGTTAATCAATTTCTGATAGTTTAGATAATATTCAATAATTGAGAACTTTAACACACTTATCTTTGCAAATATTCTGTCAAAAATGAGGTATTTTTAAAATGCATTTTTTCGGATAGCTAATTTGGCAGTTCATTTCAAATATGACAAAATATCAAATAGCTATATTTTTTTTATTTATTGTATTGTGTACAATATGGTGAGTTTATTGCCAAGTGTCAATTTATTCCAACCAATTATACAATATACTCAAGAAAATGTTGGATGGTCGCTGTGACGTTTGAAATGTCATGTCTCAAAGGGATAGGGTAAAATCGTTTATTTTTTAAAATTCAAATCTTTCATCTAGGCCGTTTCTCTGCAGGATTTTGGAGCATTGAGTCATCCAGGGGTTCTTTGGTCTTCCTCTGGACGGCTGTCGAGGATGATCCACAGACATTGCCTGATTTACAGTATGGTCTGGTGGTTTCCATCTTATGTGCCCGTACCATCTCAGCTGTCGCTCTTCCAGCTTACTGTTTATTTCAGCGACCCCCAGGCTACGACGAATGCGTGACCTCTTAATTCTTTATTTTAGTGATACTCCTGCCGACCATTGCATTTCTGCTGTTTTAAATTGCCTAGAGTAGGAGCTGTACATAGTCCAGCATTCTGAGCCATACATAATTGCGGGTCCAACGATAGTCTGGTATACCTTTCCTTTTAGTTTTATAGATATTTTTGGGTCACGCAAGACTCCTGTTACCGAGAGAGGGGAGTCTTCTAGATTGATTACATTTAATATGGATTGCTTTATAATTATGCTTCTTTGCGAATCCAAGTTTTGCGACTTAGAATGTTTAAAACATATTTATACAGGTCTTCTGTGACTTCATCTTCCTTTCCTTTGTGTCACCACGCTGCAAAGATTCAATTAGTTTGAAATGAACTTTGTTGTTGATTGAGGTATTACTGTAATGAAATACATTATCTCTTTTATTGTATTGATATGTTTATATATATTAACATAATATCAAAGAGATTGATTACTCTTGCCCAAACCAAACTGGCCAAAATTCTAGCAATCTGTCCTCTAAGTATACCTTAACAGACAAAAAAAATAATAAGCATTAACCTTTCCCTTCCTGTGCTAAAATAAATCCGCCCGTTCCGGTGATGTGTATTCAATACACATGTAAAAATGAGTGATTGAAAATCGGTAAAAATAAGAATATTCATAGCCAATCGCTTAAATGAATTAAATTTGAAGTCAAAAGTGATAATAATTGAAATGTAATTGCTGAAAACATGAAAAATACCATCGGCCGACAAAACGGTCGAAGCGACCACCTCAAACGAAAGCCCGCGAGCTACTGAAGCAAGAGAGGCGAGCGAACTGAGATTCTTATTCTTGCGTTCCCATATACTGAAGTAGAGTGAGAGTGAGACGTGAATAGCGTCGCTTCCTCACCCATAATGTTTTTTTAGAATGAATATACCTACGTCACACACTGGCACACGTTCGATTGTATTGGTGAATTTATTCCCGATTTTAACAAAATATCTCTGATGTGGCCGATAAGTGCTAATTATTATTAATATTATTTTTTTCATTCAATGCGTAAATGTATTACGGAGGAATACCTAAAATCTGAACCCAGTATTTATTATATTTATAGAGATATTAAAGTTTTTAGAAGCAATGTGTACTAGTTACACATCACAGGGAAGGAAGGGCTAAAAAGGAATAGCAAGGATGGAGTTCCAATGTAACTTGACTGCTAAAGAAAGTGCTGAATTAACAAACTTTCATTGGCCTTACCTTACTATAAATAAATTTATTTGGTGAATTAATTTTTTTGCAATGAATTATTTTATATTTACCTTGCAACAAGTGTTGATTATTAATTTAAATATATATATTAAATTCAAAACATATTTTTTCATGTTTTAAATATTTAGATATGGTAACATGCCACAATTTTCCTGTTTTCTTAAATATATAATATTTCTTTACAATAAAACCTTTGAGATGTGAATCTTATAAAAGTATAACTATTAACTCGTATTGATCTATCAACAAAATAAACTAATTCTACCATGATATAATATTCATTCAATTAAATAGTTTTGAGAAGTATGAGATAGAAGAGCACGTATGAAGGGATGTATAGATGTTGGAGCAATAAATGCTTTAGGCGTGTAAAGAGAGATTCAGTACCCGGCGGTAAGTAATACACATCGGGCTTAAGAAAGAGACTGTTGGCCATTATCTGCATTGTAGAGCATCGTCTTTGTTATTCATACGTGTGTTCCGTCGCGATTTGTCGGTCATTATTGTACCGGACTGTTAGTGCATCGTGTGACAGAGACGACGCTCTACAAAGCCGAAGTTAGACGATTTTGGCCAACAGTCTCTTTCGTAAGCCCGATGTGTATTCGTTACCGCCGGGTACTGTATGCTAATCTGTCTTCTCTATCTACCCTAAAAAGCTCATGGCGTAATACATACCATAATACAACTTTTCTTGTTGGAGTAAGCAAAGAGGACAAAACACCAGACTTTCCTATTTTGACACACTTCCTTCGCCTGTTCCACATATACACATCTTCTCATCAACTCCTATTTAAGTTTTATTTTTTCAAAATATAGTTCACTTGAACGAACCATACTTTCCTTGGTTTTCCTCTAGCACACCTTCCACTCACATTTACGCATGGCATAATAATATCTTTATATGTTTATTGAGAGATATGTGTTTATTTGATGACGGCAAGATCCGCAGAGATGCTGGACACATTTGAGAGGAGAGTGTTATGTAAAATTCTGAGGCCCGTAAACGATGGCGAAACGTGAAGAATAAGATACAATAATAAGCTGTATAACATCTATAAAGCTCCCAGGCTCTCTGTACATGCTAGACTGAGCAGGCTGAGATGGGCTGGGCATGTGCAGAGAATGCCGTTTTAGCGCATGTCCTAGTCGCACGTGCTGATGATGATGTTGTTGACATCGATGTATTCGCTTTAGTCGAATTCTGTGTTCCTTTTCGTTCGGGGTCATCAATTTAGCGGTATGCTTTAATCACGTCGGGGTCACCAATTTAGCGCATGTCCTAGTAGGACGTGCTGATGATGATGTTGTTGACATCGATGTATTCGCTTTAGTCGAATTCTGTGTTCCTTTTCGTTCGGGGTCATCAATTTAGCGGTATGCTTTAGTCGTACGTCGTGATGATTTTGATTTGTTTTGTATTTAAAATAAAATACGTCGATTCAGGAATGTGAAAAAGTGAGAGTGAATAATCGATAAATAGTAAACAGCGATGAATGGTCAAGTGAATAATAATAAGTGCTCTTTATTTGTCGATAAGTAAGTATATATACAATTTCAGAACGGGGCGCGTGAATGCGTCCGCAGTATATCTTGATCTCACTCCTGTGCGTGCCGAGGTGGTCGCAGACGTTGCACGGTGTAGTGGGTAGAATATTTATTGCCGAAACGGTGAGACAACGCGATGCGTTCTCTTTCTACCGTGGAATGCGACGTAAATATTATTTGCGTGTAAACAATATTGACGTTCTGGTATGTGATCTTTGTACATATTCAAAGGCTGATTCATCGGTCGTTGACCGTGCATGTTGACAATATTTAGGGATGTCGGTATTCCCTACACCGTCATCATGGATACCTAAAAGGATCCTTGAGGGACATCCGGGCGGAATAAGAAAGGTCGTTAGACCTAGGCTGCGATGCGAGGATGAGGGGAAAAAGGACGCAGCCCAGCTACTACAAGTGACAGATTGGAGGGCCGCGGCGGGAGACAGGAGGAGTTGGAGGAGGGGATTGGTGGAGGCCAAGGCTCGATATGAGCTGTAGAACCATCGAAGAAGAAGAATAAATGTTTATTAATAGCTGTTTTGAGTGAAAACACGGAGGATGGAAAAGAAGGAAAGAAATATGATAGATGCAATCAAGATGTGGTGTTGAAGGCAGATGCTCCGTATTTCATGAACTGCAAAATGCATGAACATCACTTTCATCCAAGAATTAGAGATTATTGAAAGACTTTCAACAACACGCAGGAAAAGAATTCTAACGTACTCGTACTTTGTGCATGTGGCCAGAAAAATTTATTGTCAGAAGAAACTGGTGATCATGGGGACAGTTGAGGGAAAACAAGGAAGGGGAAGGTATTCTTAAAGATAGATGGACCAAATAAAGGAATTAATAGGATCCTCTTTAAGCCCTCCATTCCTATGATGTGTAACTAGTACACATTGCTTCTAAAAAAACTGAAATATCTCTATAAATATAATAAATACTGGATTCAGATTTTGGGTATTCCTCCGTAATACGAGGCATATCCAGAAACTAAATGTACTGAATTTTTGTAGGTTACAATTTTTTTTATTTAAACAAAAAAATTACGTGGTTACCGTAGTACATATGTAAGCTATTTTTCGACATAGTCGCCATTCCTCTCAATGCAGGTGGTGAAGCGGGGTATCAACTTTTTGATGCCTTCCTCGAAGTAGTTTCCCGCCAACCCCTCCGTCCACTTCTCCACCTCCTCCTTTAGCTCCTCGTCGGTTGAAAACCTTCTTCCACCCATGTGCAGCTTCAGGGAGGTAAAGAGATAGTAATCTGAAGATGCTAGGTCAGGGGAATGCGCGGGATGGTTCAGGACATCCCATTTAAACGAGGCGAGCAGTTCCTTCGTGGCGTTGGCCGTGTGTGTTCTGGCATTGTCATGCAGCAGGCAGACTCCCTTTGTCAGCATGCCTCTCCTCTTGTTCTGAATCGCCCTCCGCAATTTTTTTAGGGTCTCACAGTATCTTGCAGAGTTGATGGTCTCCCCTTGAGGCATATATTCAATTAAAATTATGCCTTGACAGTCCCAAAACACAGATACCATGATTTTCTTGGCTGAAATTGTGGTTTTGAACTTTTTGGCGGAGGGTGAAGAGGTGTGACGCCACTGTTGAGACTGCCTTTTGGTTTCAGGCGTGTAGTGTGCAACCCAAGTTTCATCTCCAGTAACGATGGAGCGGAGAAATTCATCTCCATGGAGTTTGCAGCGCCTCAAAAACTCTTGCCCGGCATTATTTATTTCGCACTTGGCGGGAGATCGGATTGACATTTTTCACGAAACGTGTTGTCGCGTCGACACTTCTCAACGTACTGACCTCAAACCGGTCTCGTTGCGGAGGGGAAGGGTCAGGCTACACGGAAGTGTAGCCAACATGTCGAAAATAAAATCCATCCGGTCGTGAGAGCCTCAGTACACTTACTTTCTGGATACGCCTAGTACATTAACGCATTGAATGAAAAAATAATTTTAATAATAATAAGCACTTATCGGCCACATCAGAGATATTTTGTGAAAATCGGGAACAAATTCACTAATACAATCAAACGTGTGCAGTGTGCGACGTAGGTGTATATTCTACTCTCACTCTACTTCAGTATATGGGAATGTAAGAAATAGAATCTCAGTTCGCAATTGTGTTTCTTCCTTTGAGGTATAACAGTCCGAGACCGAGTCCCGTCTCAGTAGCTCTCGGGCATCCATTTGAGGTAGTCTCTTCGCCCGTTTTTTGAACGTCGGCCGACGTTTTTTTTTTCATGTTTTCAGCAATTAAATTTCAATTATTGTCAATTTTGATTTGAAATTCAATTAATTTAAGCGATTGCCTATGAATATTCTTATTTTTCCGATTTAAAATCGCTCATTTTTTCATGTGTATTGATGTGTATTGAATACACAGCACTGGAACGTGCGGATTTTTTTTAGCACACGAAGGGAAAGGTTAAAGAAAACATTCATAATGGCCCAGAACTAGGAACGATGGAGTGAAGTGGTGCACCAGATTACAGATATAATAGAAAATCACAACGCTCAGCATTGAGCACACCATAAAGAAGGTGATGTGTATTTATAAATATATATACATACACCTCGTGATATAAAATATGAAATTGTTGAGCGTATTTAACAATATAAAAATCTGTAATACCAGCTAATGGGACCAGTCTCAAAAGATCAAAGTAAGAGTGGTGATGGCGCAAAGCTGCTTCTTCAAAATGCAGAATCCCTTTGATAAAATACATCAATTTAAATGAAATTTTAATGTTGTGTCCGCTACTTCGCATTCAGACACTGCAAGAGCTCATGAGTAAATTTGGCAGGGTGATTGAACAAGGGTATAGAGAGATTTAAATGGACTTTGGACTCATCTAGGGTCCAAGGGTTGGCTAAAACTTCTTCTTAAACTTTCTGTAGACTCTCAAGAGTCTGTTACTACAGGATTGTCCTCCTGTGATGCTGAGCTCCAGCTGTCTCTCCATCGTTTCGGGGGTCTCCCTGGCGGACGCCGTCCATCTGGCACCCCATGCAGAGCTATGTATGAAATTCTTGTGCAATTCATTCTCTGTACATGTTGGTACCAGTATCGTCGACGCTGTCGTCCCCATCTGACCACAACTTGGACCTCACAGACCTCTCGGATTGTGGTGTTCCTTACACGATCACGCAAAGTCTTCCCAGCAATAGCGCGTAGAGTTCTCATTTCCGTTGTCCTTAGCATACTTTTTGTCCTGACAGTGTCCGTCCTCGCTTCGATACCATATGTGAGGATAGGTCGCACACAGGTCTTATAAATGCGTACCTTGCTATCCGTTCTCATATCTTTATTCCTCCATATGACATCTCTCAGGCAGCCCGCCACAACTGCAGCTTTATCTACCTGAGGCATTACTTCTCTGGGGAGGTCATGAGAGCTGAGCAGTTCACCGCCAAGATACTCGTATTTGAACTGGGTTGCTTGTTCAATTGGCTCGTCACGTACTGAAATTCTGCACTCTAGTGGGTCTTTGGAGAATGTCATACACTTGGTTTTTGCTACGGGATAATCATATTGTACTTTGAGCAAGATTCATCGAACTTTGTGAGCATTCCCTAAAAAGGCTTTAGCCTTTTTAGAGAATGTTTAACTTATAGATATAACTTATAGAAGTTTTAACTTATAGATATAAAATAGTTATACTCCTTGCACTACAATATATAACAAAACATACACAACAGCGGAAATTTTACATATAATCAGGAGTAATATTAACATCCAAAAAAACAATGAAAATCAATATTGCGTACGAATTAAGACTGGCCTTAGAATTAACCGCTTCGACTTTGTAGAGCGTCGTCTCTGTCGCACGATGCGCTAACAGTCCGGATGCGCTAACAGACAGAGACGACGCTCTACAAAGCCGAAATAAATCGATTATGGCCGACAGTCTCTTTTTTAAGTCCGGTGTGGTATTACTTACCGCCGGGTACTGTACCTACCTTCCAATTGCTAAAATGTTTTACTTTGAAAGCGTGTGTTTCAAATTAGGAATACTAAGTAGGCTATATTTCGATAGGCAAATTGGTTATACGGGATTTTCAGGTTTCTAGTCTTTAAATTTGTACGTCAATGTCTTCCAAGAAGGAAAATATAAACACTTATTATTTAATTTACTGTTTGATTCACAACTTTCTAAACTCCAGTCTGTTTTCAATGCAGCCTCTAGGCTAATATATGTTAGTTATGAATATTGTCATGTTGATCGGCTTCGAAAAAATCTACACTGGCTTAAGTGTCCTGAACGGTTTAACCCTCCCTGTCCTGTGATGTGTAACTAGTACACATTGCTTCTAAAAACTTTAATATCTCTATAAATATAATAAATACTGGGTTCAGATTTTAGATATTCCTCCGTAATACATTTATGCATTGAATGAAAAAATAATATTTATAATACAATCGGCCACATCAGAGATATTTTGTGAAAATCGGGAATAAATTCACATATACAATCGAACGTGTGTCAGTGTGTGACGTAGGTATATTAATTCTAAGAAACCGCTATGGGTGAGGAAAAACTCTCACTCTAGTTATACGTTATACGGTATATGGAAACGTAAGAAATAGAATCTCAGTTCACAGTTGTTTCTTTCTTCAAGGTATAGCATACACAGTGTTAGTCTTTCCGCCCCGTCAGTAGCTTACGGGCGTTCATGTGAAGTGGTCTTTTCGCACGTTTTGTGAACGTCGACCGATGTTTTTTTAGCACAGGAAGGGAAAGGTTAATTTCAAACTTTGTCTCTGTATTCAAATCCCTTAATGTGGTGTATCCATTGTATCTTTCGAATATGTATCTGAGGAATGATTTATTTATTCATTTGACACTTTTATTGCAAATACAACCGGACGTGATTATTGCCAGGTAGCAATCTCTTCCAACCATCCAGACAAAAGTAAATTAAGTAAGTTACATTGTCGCAAAAACATTTATATGACTACCCACGAAATCCATGAACACATGCGTGAGCATATGCCCACAAACCCCACAAAGACGGACAATCACCCGAACATTCCTTTTTATATAAAGTGAGCTATCATCAATCAAAGGAAAAGGAAGGGATGGTGGAAAGGAAAGGAAAAAAATCAGGAATGAAACACGTTATATTACTGACTAGAAATTAAGAATTTTTTCAGTCGCTTCTTAAAGCATGCCAGATGATCATTCGAAGAGAAGTATAACTTTAAAGTTGATTTCTTCTTCACCTAATAAATGGATTGTTCCAAATCAATTCAATAGGACTGGGAATTATGATAGAGCTTTTGCCATTGCTGGTCCTGTGACCTGGAATGGTCTGCCTCCTAGTGTCAGAGATATGTTGCGTATGGAACTTGAAGAAGTACTTAAAAACAATCCTTTTTGGGAGATCATATCAAAATTTATGAGCAACATTCCCTCTTAGATGTGCGCGTGTGCGGCCGCACATATGTTAAAAATTGTCCGCACACATCTCAAAGAAAGGAAATTGTAACCATATTTTGTTTTGCGCAGTTATATATTTTAAATAAATATAATAAATAAATACAGGTTTATTGACAGCAACATAGTATGTACATAATACATTTAGACACATTTCAAGAACACATTAAAAAGAGAATACATTAAAAACAGAAGCTATCAAAAGGTCTGGACTCATCTAATAACATCCCCCCGGCCAAGATACACCCTACCAATATAAGGCGAGATCAGCCACGGGGACACCAGATGTTTTTCAGCCCACACCCTTTATGATGGGTTCTCAGGTTCCTTTCTTTGAGATGTGTGCGGAACATGGAAACACCATATTATGTTACGTATTTCAAATAAAGACTTCATGAATTATCCCTTGTTCAAAGGTCTTCGTGTTATTTTATTGGTGTTTTAAATTTTTTACTTCCCTCTTTTTTTCTTACACATATAAGTTGACGGGCCGCACACACAATCAAAAAAATAGGGGGAATATTGTTTATGAGTGGGCTCGTATCCTGAACATCCTAGAGGTTTGAGTGCCCTTGAAGAAAGTTTTCTCTCTAAACACACCTATACACATTCTCCTTATATTATCATTACGTTACGCAATAACTTCTGTGTATATGTTTTATTTAATTTCACTTCACAGTCACGGCATGTTTTATTACATTTTCGGGGTGTTGTTTATCAAAGATAATGTTGTCAGCAACACAAATTAAAAACGATAAATGTAATCCTATCCCAAGTTCTCCTGTACATGTTATATTAGTATGCAATGTATGCACGTATCTAAAACGTGTGCAGATATTTTAGTCACTTCAAATTTCTTTTGTCTTGTTTTTGTCAATTTATGATAAAAATTTCAACGTATAATTAGATCCGTTCACTTTGTGATAAATGTTGTCATCGGTAATAAATGCATAAAATATTAAAAAATATATCTTTGAAACTTAAAAGAAACATTTATTATTGAAATATTATATCGTCGTTGTTCTGCGAAAAGCATTTAAGTCCAAATATTGAGTTTGGAGATAAATGCAATTTAAGTATCGGAAGGTGATGTCAAATCAAGTTTTCAATAAAATAAAATACAAACAGATGTTATTTAAAGACAGTTTATTTATTTATAAGAATTACTATAAAAAAATGAGTAACTTAAAAAAACATATTACCTAAAAATTAAAAATACAGACACCTATTTTGGACTTAATCCTTTCTTGGTGAAAACAACTGTAAAAACGGTGACTAAAATGCTTCTAAAATATTGTTTTTTCTATATTATTTTATTATCTATCTATTCTGAATGACTCGATGTGTCGTGGTTTATCAAGTCGTGAACTCTTGCGCTGGTTGGCAGTGATGAATACGAACTGTGGAATTGCTTCGGGATAATATGTTTTTTTTTTATATTTCCATAACAGTGAAACCATATAACTTTTGGACATAAATGCTTTTTCCATGTGTAGATTTATTTTAAGTAAAATGGCATCAAAAAGTCATTTTAAGCAAAAATGGACTTAAATGCTTTTCGCAGAACAACGACGATATAGGTTTTGTACTATGGAGGATCCAGGCTACGAGCGTGGTCTGGATGATGATCGTATGTTTTTCGGTTGTCCTTTACGTGATAGGTTTAATTTACTAAACGCCATCCATATCTTTGTCACCTCTAATGAATGTTGCATTTCTTCTTTCTTTGAAGATTTTTTTCGCCTTTAGATCGATTGACACTGGACTAATTGCAATGTCGGAGAAAGAGAAGACTAACTTTCTTCATTTATTTATTTATATTACACTTTTATTGCAAGTACAATCTGACGGGATTATTGCCAGGAGGCAATCTCTTCCAACCAATCAGACAAAAGTAAATTAAGCAAGTTACGTGGTCACATAAATCATTCAAATGACTATCCATCCCCATGAAATCCATAAACACATACGTGAGCATATACCCACGAACCCCACAAAGACGAACAATCACCCGAACATTCCTTTTCATATAAAGTGAGATATCATAATCAAAGGAAAAGGGATGGGGGAAAGGAAAGGAAAAGAAAAATCAGGAATGAAACACGTTATTTTACTGACTAGAAATTAAGAGTTTATTCAGTCACTTCTTAAAGCATGCCAAGAGCGAAGCGAGTCTTATATTGGTTTGTAACTGATTCTAGAGTCTCACTGCATGGACAGTAAAGGACGGCGTAAAAAAAGAGGAGCGGTGAACTAGAAAGGCCAATAAATAATCTCTGTTTGAGCGTAGCGCTAATCTATGATTGGAAAGACGCTGAAAATTTTCGCCGAAATAAGAGGGGGTGGCGGGACAGTTAAGGACATTATACAATAGCTACAGTATGTGAATTTCATCGTATGGAAGACGAGAGCAAGAAGCTCACCCTGGAAATAAACAGGATCAAAACATAAGTCATGGCACGAGAAATATTTGGCTTACTGAAGAGGACAGACCTTTTGTCTGATCTAAAGATTGTACGTGACTGTTTACCATAGATTTATTTAGATGTAGAGACACATCGGTATGTCTGAAAATGCTGTTATGAAATTGAAAAATATATGGATTGACAGGAGTATCACTACTTCTACGACAGCTCGCCTAGTACAAGCGTTGCTCTCCTCGATGTTCCCCTATGGAGTGGAGTTATGAACGATAAAAGTCCGAGAGAGAGACGAAGAATAGACACTTTTGAAATATGGTGCCTGAAGCAAATGTTTCTGATCCCCTGGACAGCGAGAAGAACTAACGCGTCAATCCTACAAGAGATTAAAGGGAACGACAGTTTCTCGAGCACGCGAGCCATGCAAGGCGAGACCATGACAACTTGGAGAGGTTGATAATTACGCAATGAATGTGAAGGGGAGCATAGCAGAGGGAAATCACATTTTTTTCATTTGTATGGTATTCTTAAATGGATCCCAATTGGCGATCCATAAATATTAAAGAGCATGGTCGGAAGACTAAATTATATTCCAAATTGAAACGTGGATGCACCGGAGAATGCTACGGATACCCTGGACGGATATGGTCAGTAACACAGGGGTTCTTCAAAGAGCCAAAGTTGATAGAGAGTTGCTGACTAATATTAAAATCCGAAAGGTGTCCTATTTGCGTCATGTACTTAGATGAGCAAAGTACAAATTAATGCACCTGATCATCCAAGGCAAAATAGAGTGTCGAAGAGGTGTTGGCAGGAAGCAAATCTCCTGGCCCTGCAATGTACGTGATTGGACTAGTATAAAGAGCGTCGAGGATCTTTTTCGGGCTGCCGGGGACAAAGATGTCTACTCTCAGGTGATATTCAACGTTGGGGAGACCTGACATGACTCTGGGAAGAAGAAGAATTTAGAACTACTGAAATATGTACGTAGCTCAATGTTCGTAATTCGTAGGGTGTGGGCTGAAAAACATCTGGTGTCCCCGTGGCTGGGTTCGCCCTATATTGGTGGGGTGTATTTTGGCCGAGGGGATGCTATTAGATGAGCCCAGACCTTTTGATAGCTTCTGTGTCTGATGTATTGTCTGCAATTTATGTGTTTTAGAAGTGTTATTTAGGTGTGATCTTGTACATACTATGTTGCTGTCAATAAACCTAATATTTATTTATTTATTTTATTTAATCGCACGTATTTGCAGTAGTGTCAAGCATGAAGAGGTAACAACACTTGCACACGTGTGAGTATTATCATCTAACGAGCTCTTACCACGCTGAGATCGTTTTTTAATGCAATCAACCAATGATTTGAAGATGTCATAAAATGAATAGTTTCGAATATAACATAATGCGTAGCGGGCATAAGTGTTACCAATACACAAATGATATTTGCATTAAGCATGCATTGGCCCATGACCGACTCGCCCACTGCCAAAGCAAACAATAACTCATTCATAAACCAGTAATTGTTTGATCTACCAACTTCACACACACAATTGATTTTCTAAGTCAATGACCATCCTCGATCGGGGCGAGGAGAAACAGAACGTCAAGTACACAGACCTTGATACTGGAATGGTGTTCACTCGAGCTCATAGGGTTACTGCTTCTTGATGCGACGTATTTGAAGGAGGTAATACAACTATAAAACACGATCAAATTGTGTAATATAATATTTCACTTAATAATTACCTTATTTTTCTTTGCGTGCGTACTCCAAATGTGAATGGCAATAAATGTATTTGCATTTGTTTTGTAAAAAATGTGTAAAACAAATGTTAAGTTTTAAAAAATCAACAATCTTATTTATTGTTGCAAATACTTACCTTCCAATTGCCGACATGTTTTACTTTGATACCGTGTGTTTCAAAATTGGAATGTTTTGTATCAATTTGATTTCACAGTTATAGTATGTTTTGTTTCATTTTCGGCTTCACAGCATTAGGAAAATTATGTTATAGATGATAATTCAACTGCACACCAAAAAAATCAGATTACTGTAGATGTATTAACTGAAATTAAGATCGTAGCTGCAACAAAATGATATTACTGTAGAAGTGTTAACCGAAATAGAGATCGCAGCAGCAACAAAATGATATTACTGTAGAAGTATTAACCGGAATAGAGATCGCAGCAGCAACAAAAAGCAAAATAATCGAAAATTACCAGGAATCGATGACATTTCAAACAAAATAATAATATACGCTGGTTACAAAAATTGTACCAAAGAGTTACTTCTTTGGAGGGTTTGTAGTGAGTGATTGAATAATGCAGTCTCAAGCATATTAGGAGGGGTTGTAATGAGTGATTGAGTAATGCAGTCTAAAGCATATTAGGAGGGTTTGTAATGAGTGATTGAGTAATGCAGTCTAAAGCATATTAGGAGGGGTTGTAGTGAGTAATTAATTTTTTTACCGAGCGTCAATTGCCTGGTAATTCTTGTAATTTTAAATGAAAAGGGTCTCGCAAAGAATGCAGAACTATCGACCACTCTCCTCAATATAATAACGAAGTTCTACGGATTTTTTTTTTCGATAAAAATTAACAAGAAAGATGACGGCTGGAAAAATACAAAGTTTTTGTAAATAATAGAGGTAAATATTTTCTTTAAAAATGCTCTTAATTGATAAAATAAAGTTAAAAAACCTGTGGTTTTGTTAATCTGATAAAAGGGTATCATCGAATAGTGAGAAAGGTCTTAGAGAAATTGTCCGAGTACGGAGTGAACAACAAATCGACAAGTGCTAACGCATTATTGCAATATGCTTACAATAGAACATGCATAAGAATTGATCAAGTATTAACTGATTGGTTCCGAATCACTAAAGGTTTCCATCAAAAATACACGAATACACGTGGGAATATATTAAAAAAAATGCTGAATATTATATTCAAATATATTAGGAATGTCTCAAGTAGACGATATGGCAGTGCTAGCAAAATGCGAGAAAAATTTACAAAACCATCTAAGGAAAGGGAAAGCTTTCTGGAATTTAAAAAGTTTCTGGAATTATTGTATGCTAGAAAAATACGTGGAAAATATTTCTTCACAGTTGTGTGACTATAACTTTTTGTCACATACGATTTGTAAAGCGTTTTTAGTGTAGATATGATTTTATTGTTCAAAATCACGTGTGTGATTTTGAACAAGAAAATCGTATCTACTCATTTTTGCTTAAAAAACGTGTTAAAAACATAAAACTAGAATATATTCGTTTATTGCTTCATTTATTTATTTAACACTTTTATTGCAAAAACAATCTGGCGGACTTATTGCCAGGCGGCAATCTCTTCCAACCAACCAGACAAAAGTAAATGAAGTAAGTTACATGGTCGCACAAAGCATTCAGATGACTATCCATCCCCACGAAATCCATAAACATATACATGAGCATATGCCCACGAACCCCACAAAGACGGACAATCACCCGAACATTATTTTTCATATAAAGTGAGATATCATCAATCAAAAGAAAAGGAAGGGATGGTGGAGAGGAAAGGAAAAGAAAAATCAGGAATGAAACACGTTATTTTATTGACTAAAAATTAAGAGGTTTTTCAGTCGCTTTTTAAAGCATGCCAAGGACGGAGTGAGTCTTATATTGGTTTGTAACTGATTCCAGAGTCTCACTGCATGGACAGTAAAGGACGTTTATTTATAAATGATACAATTTTATTGCAAAAAAATCGGACAGGATTATTGCCAGGCGGTAATCTCTTCCACCCAACCAGACAAAAGTAAATGAAGTAAGTTACACTGTCGCAAAAACATTTAAATGACTACCCGATGACATATGTAACTTTTTTTTATTTATCCGTGAAGTTACTGCTTTCTTCGTTACAGACCTTCGATGTATCATAGATAAAACACCTGTCTCTCAACCAAGGTGTTGGGATAGAAGATGATGTTTCTGGTTTAGGGTTGATTTAAAGATATGACAATAAACCCACCAGTAGAATTAAACCGGTTTACAAAATTACGAGACTACTTTTAAAATTCACAGCGTTTAAATAGCGACTCAATAATAATAATAATAATAATAATAAAGACGATTTACATAGCGCCG
This sequence comes from Odontocerum albicorne, assembly GCA_949825065.1. Taxonomy (NCBI): domain Eukaryota; kingdom Metazoa; phylum Arthropoda; class Insecta; order Trichoptera; family Odontoceridae; genus Odontocerum; species Odontocerum albicorne. Next base: position 34,601,031 of record OX463858.1, read on the forward strand.
TTTAGAGATCAAACTACCCTAAAAGGTGCTTAAACTCGGGACTCGAAGTCACTATTATTGAAAGATTAAAAATATTACAAAATAAATATATATAGGTTGAGTGTAATGATAGGAAGGCAGTGGCTGTTGCCACAATATTATGTACTTCCTTCGTCTGCATATGTTTAGAAAAAAACATATTTGGTTAGAAAACTGGAAAAAATGGAAGACGAACCACACATAACCCTTTGTAGATCTTCCGATATGTGACAGTAACACATTCGACTTTAGGTGTAGTGTAGTTTAGATATTTTTATTAATTTATTTTACACATGACAAGAAATGTACATAATTTGCGAAAAAAACAACAGGTAATTTAATTCGGACACACAATTTTAATGGATCAGGGTTTGTTGCCTTTCATTTGTCGTGTCATCTATAAACTAGGTTTTTGCCTGCATCTCACTGAGGACATATGAATAAAATAAATTGATACTTCTTTCCGATTTTGGATTATGTAAAACCCCGTTGCACATTCTCATCAACCTGACAAACAATGACACTCAATTAAACATGTATACATCACGCGAAATCAAACACCTCACACTTCATCACTCCAGACATACCAAAACATTCATCCCACAATATACCGCACAAAATCATAAAGAAAAAAAGGACATTTATACAAAAATATAAATATAAAATAACAAAAAACTCCATACTCAAGAGCTCACACAAACCTTTTCCACAAGTCATTCCTCTTACAAGCCCAAGTACTCAAACTCCTGTCGCAATAACAACCACGCTCCGATCGACTGCCTAAACTGTTTTCCTCCCTTTACCTTTATTGATATCAAAACAAGGACACAAAACTATAAATAATGGTCAAAAAGTTTAGTTATTTGTGTCTAATCAAAGAGGAACATGGCGTGATTGTTAGTATCAATGATCATTGAAGACTGACGACCAAATGTTTCTCATCATCTTCACGCCCTGGTGAGGCTAAACCGATCCATCAGACGGCCCAGGTGGAATCTGGGTCATTGGGTCAGATCATCGCTGGAACGTCTAATAATACTCTTCAAGTGTGTTCTCCGATGAAAAAATCAAGGATGTTCTGCATTGCATACAATTTGGTGATGGTCTGTTTTGTCAATACCAATTCAGTTCCTATGTTTTGTCTACACCAACTAATTCTCTGTACCTTGGTTGACTTCTTGAAATATATTTTAGGTCTAACTTAATGCATTTCTTGTAAAAAATCTATGTGAAATCCTTAATAAAATAAAAGGACCACAACACGTGTTTCTACCTCCAGTCTGGCGCTCTGTCATATCTGCCTATTTCGACAGAAAAATGGTGTGATGATATGTTTGTACGTAATAAAAAAAAACAGGAGTCACTAGTGCCTGTGTGGTATTTCAAAAACGAAAGTCAACATATACCTTAACGTATGGAAGTGAAACATGTACTTGGCAGAAGAATAATACAAGTATGCGTGGACTAAGTTTTTATAGGAGTGCGATTTTTGTCTAATGTAATGTACTCGTATAATTCAAAATGAATGTACTTTGTTATAACTTAAAGTTTTCTAGAATTTAGTATTACTCCATCCACTATTATTTTAAAACTGTATTATTTGGCATTGTAATTAAGTAATTATGATACATTAATATGTTAAATAATCTTACATTCATTTTATTTTTATATACAATCTAATTAAAGCTGACGAACATTTTTACTTTATAATACTTGTACTTATATTTATTATTAATCTTGAAAAAATCCATTATTGTTATTTAATGTTTCCTAAAATCTGCCGTGCCTAAACAATTAATAGGTGAAATAAACTTACTTTCATTTTATTTTTATGATTATTACAATTTAAGCTGACAGCATTTTTAATTTACAAAACGTGTGTGTTAATTGCAATGTTTAAATATAAAATATTATTTTTATTTTATTTGCTTTTTCACTTCATTAAAAAAATAAAGTGACAAGTTTTTGTAAACGCACTGTTACTCACACTATTGCAAAATGACTCTTCTGGCTAAACGATCTATACTCCTCATATTATTAATTTTGAGAACTTACGAGTACATACATACCATCACACCGTCTTACTGTCGGGGTAGGTAGAGAGGACAAAACGTTAGACTTTCCTATCTCTACACACACTACTTCTACGATTTATCAGACTTCCTACGTTTCCTTCTTCCAGAAGTTGAAAACTTGAGCCGCCTTAGTCCGTTTGTAACAAATTGCCTGGAAAACCTGTATTTATTCATTTATTATTTATTTGTTTTCATTCAAAATACAGGTTTAGCCCAATAACATTTGAATTTTCAAATATAAACAATAATTTACATATTAAAAATATATCATATATTTAAAAGTAACTTAAAAAAGTTAATAATAACTTTCTAACAACCCCAGTCTTAGAAGAAAAACATCTTGTATGTTTGTCAATGTGATATGAAATATGTCAATATCCGAAGCAGTCCCGTTCAGAAGAGTTAAGGCCCTTCCAACAGACATAGCGGCTGGAAGACCCGTTCTTGCGTATGTTATTGAGAGCAGTTCCTGCCGACGCAGTCTAGTGAGACTGTTATACTCAAGAAAATGTAGCATGGTTTGAAATATCATGTCTCAAAGGGATGGGGTAAAATCGTTTTTTTACAAATCAAATCGTTTTTTTATAAATCGAAAAATTGTTTTTCTCTAAACTGACGTTTTAATTCCTTGTTTTCATTATACTGACTTTTTAATGTATTATATGATTTGTATATATCATTAAACAGGCCAAGATCCACTATGAATTAATACTAATTACGAACATTTAATTTTATGCATAACAAAAATCGAAAATCCAATTATCGTGTACCCCATCCCTAGCCAATGCAGCATAATAACGTATTGACTTTTGACGAACGTCGCCAATATTATTTGATTTTAACAAACTGACATATTTTTGCTAATTTGTAACAAGATGTATTAATTTGTCATTATTGTTAGTTTTATGTAATGTTTTTACCTAAATAACTTGCTATTTATAAGAATCGAGGCTTATATTAAAGTTGATAAAATAATTACAATTACTGAACGTCGTTACAAGGTTGTATTGGGGCAAATTTGTGAAACGTCACAGGGACCATGCTACATTTTCATTAGTATAGGAACGTTTAACGCTAATCTTTCTAATAATGCTGGACAGCTCACAAATCCTCGAACGAGTATACCAGGAGATGAAGATTTCTTCTTAACGCTCAAGGAATTATATCCAATCATGCCCAGCAGAAACTAAGTAGGATAAAACTATGGATATACGAGTATATTTGTATAAGTTTTGCTTTAAGAAGTGACCTGAATACGAAATCCAGTATTTGATATTTTAATTAGAGGATGATCCATGCGACGTCTTCCATAATCCAAACAGGTTTCTTGAAACACTTACTTGACCGCATTTACATCTTTGTTTTTTTTTTTAATTCTACCATTATTTTGACGGAATAAAAAATACTGAAAAATGACGCAACATTTCGCGGCAAAAAAAAGAGATTTATTATACTCCGCACAGGTGACGCTGTTTTTTATTTTTGTTTGAAAAATATAAAATTGAAAACGGCGCGGCGCTCGCTCCACTTTCTCTAATTACTTCGGAAAGTTGAAAATGTATTGCGTTAATGTTAAAAAACGAGTGACAACCCATTTATCTTGGCATCAAACGACACACCATCTAACAAAGGTACAGTTCCCCCCTTTATCCGTGGGTATACGTTCCAAGATCTCCATTGGATATCTGAAACCGCGAATAATTCAATGGATGATATATGTTCCTATACATACATACCAAGGTTGCAGTTTAATTTATAAATTTGGCACAGTAAGAGATTATCAACAATTTCTAATAAAAAAATACACACCATCACGCCGTTTCCTTGTTGGGGTAGGCAAAGAGGATAGAACTCAAGACTTTCCTATCGCGACACACATCCTTCACTTCTTATACATCTATACACATTCTCAAAACAACTCCTGTGATTTTTCAGACTTAACATATTTTCTTCTTTCAAAATGTGACACTCTTGATCCAACCATACTTCCCTTGGTCTTCTTCTAGCATGCCTTTCACTCACATTTGCACTGTATATTTATTTTGCTTGTCTTCCTTCCTTCATTCTTTCTACATGTTCAAACCATATCGTAGTGGTATAATTTATGTATCCGTTTCCTGTCATACATTGTCACCTTATGTATTATTTTCAGTGCATGTATTTACTCGGTACCTTAGTCTCTTTCACGTCCACGTTTCACTATCATACCAAAAGTTGGTACTAGAATAATTTAGAACAATAACTTATAGTAAAATAAAACTCTTCTAAAAATCTATTCCAATATTAGTTATGTAAATATGGTCACTATCTATCCCCCAAAATATATCATTGTACTGTACTCACCCTTATTTTGATGATGCTGGGATATATAAAGTGAGGGAACGACATTGGTATTATAATGTAGCGTTGGGCTACTATAAACCTTCTGACAGTGAGTAACTGAAACCGTGGAAAATGAAACCGCAGATAAAAGGAGATAACTTTACTCATAAATGGAATGAAAAATTCACGATAGCGATAATATCGTTATCTGGTATAGTGTGCCCTTTCAATACGAGAAAATAATTAAGATTGAGAGAATAGATTTTATAAACATGCTTAATAAATCTTTATATTTTTTGTTGACAATTTATTAAAAAACAATACACTTGAGCTACGAGTATTTAGCTGTAGTTTACAATATACACTTTGCCTTATAGATCTGAAAAAGTATTTGGTTGATACGGTATTTGTTAACCCTTCAGGCACGTATGGCGTGCACCGCACGCGCATCAAAACCAAAAATCCCCACAGGGACGTATTACGTGCACCGCACGCGCACCAAAAGTCCCACACAAGAATGGATGAAAACAGTGCCCTGTTTTATCATCTATTTATATGAGCAATAGTTGAACGATTTCGTTAAAAACGATCTCCATAAAAAAATTAAACGTCCCTGGGACTGAAAAATGTTTAAATTAAAATAGTCAAAAAGAAGAAATACCACAGTGATCATATTCCTTAGAATTAAGGAAGTTAAATAAATAATATACAAAAATCTTACATCAAAATCACTAACAATTATTGAATTACTTTCAGATATCGTTTTTAAACACCTTCTTTTTCTCCCTGGCTCCATCCAAACTCACTGTCTGCGAAGACTGTTGGGGTCAGCTCTCCTCGTCCTCAGGTTGTATGCTCTTCTGTCCCAGACTACGTCCCCCAGGCCGTGCCTCTGCATCAGGTTATCTTTTTGCACCACCCATGAATTCTTTGGTCTTCCTCTGGTTGTTATTCGAGGAAGATCCATTGAGATTGCCTGGTTCACAATGTGATCGGGTGATCTGCGTCCAACGTGCACATACCATCTCAATCCCCTCTCCTCCATCTTGCTGTTGATGTCTGTAACACCTAGGCTTCCACGAATGCGTGAGCTTCTTATTTTGTCTCTTAGGGACACACCTGCTGACCATCTTAGCATGCGCATTTCAGCAGTTTCTAGTTGCCTAGAGTAAGAGTTATACATCGTCTAGCATTCGGAGCCATGGAGGATATGTTAAAATAGGTTAACATTGTTTCCTGGGAATGAAACGAGAATCTTAAACTCCACATTGGTTAAGATAAGTCATACTCGTAACTTATTCATTTGTCTCGTTTTCGTAAGTATTCGCTCAATTTTCAAATGACGATTCAGTAAAAGGTTTCCAGGTCAGCAGACAATCGATTATAAGAGCTTTCGAATTAGAGGATATTTATAATATCAAAAACATTTCAAGTATTCAATAGTCTAATTCATAACTAAAGTTACAAGATAACTAAATATCTCTAAGTTCCTACGCACAAACCCTGAAGTACTGTTTTAACCCTGCCTTCCCTGGGATATGTAACTAGTACACATTGCTTCTAAAAACTGTAATATCTCTATAAATATAATAAATACAGGGTTCAGATTTTAGGTATTCCTCCGTAATACATTTACGCATTGAATGAAAAAATAATATTAATAATAATTAGCACTTATCGGCCACATCAGAGATATTTTGTAAAAATCGGGAATAATTCACCAATACAATCAAATGTGTGCCAGTGTGTGACGTAGGTATTTTTATTCTAAAAAAACCACTATGGGTGAGGACGCGACGCTATTCACGTCTCACTCTCACTCTATTTCGGTATATGGGAACGCCAGAAATAGAATCTCAGTTCGCTCGCTTCAGTAACTCTCGGGCACTCGTTTGAGGTGGTCGCTTCTGCCGGTGTTTTTTACCTGTTTTCAGCAATTAAATTTCAATTATTATCACTTTTGACTTCAAATTTAATTAATTTAAGCGATTGGCTGTGAATATTCTTATTTTTAACGATTTTAAATCGCTCATTTTTACATATGTATTGATGTGTATACACAACACCGAAACGGGCGGATTTTTTTAACACAGGAAAGGAAAGGTTAACGGTGTTTTGTTTCCTGTACTTCTCTTGCATTGTCTTCATGAACATATGATTGTTAAACTTGGTATATACATTAATAGAGCTCACGCTGCCTGTCTATAATGACAATAATAACTATAACATAAATATAATAGTTCTTAATCGGATCATAAATGTGCCGTGCCAATGACTATCAGAGTAATCAAGAAATAAACCAGATAAGACCAACATCCTGGAAGCTGTGAACCGAATCAGATGTTATATAACCAAGGCTTTGTATCGCTATAAATAGATGCCTATAACCGCGACAAGTGGACTAATGGACATTGTGTTTGGTGTTTACCCACCAGTACACCGGTGAACGGCAAAACCAGTGCGATGAAGCATTGCGAATGGCATTTTTGCTTTTTTTTCCATCTTGCTATGCAAAACGTTTTTTTGCGATTTTTTTTTTATTTTTCCTCGTTGTAAACAAAAGGGTTTTTTGCTCATTAATTTACACAGAAGATTGCAAAAAATATAATACCTATCTACTTCAGATGGTTATATAACGCACTTATAGTTTTAGACTCTCGGAAGATTGTGGTCCATGCCGATCGACCACTCGCTGGTTCCTACCACTTTCCTTTTATTCTAGCGTATTTAAAATCCCCTGTCTCGGTCTAATGAGTGGCGTTCTTCCGTGTTGTTGGGCTTGCAAAATAATATCTATTCAAAGTGTCAGCTAAAATCTTCTTACGTAGTCTATCCAAACTAACTTTTGCAACCTTATGTATTTTTAAGATTTTTCATTAGATATGTTTCCACTCTCTTACACCCTGTTTCGGGCCAAATATATTTCATAAGAGAGAGTGTATCGGACGTATGCGCCATCATAAAACAATTGTGTATTTGCTCCTTATTGTTTTCTTGTTTGATATATAAATTCTGGTATATGTTTGATTGTTTAATGTTTATAAATTTTGGTTATAATTTGATATTTGTTTGGTTTTTGTATGTATTTTTATGTTTGTTTGGGTCCGCGTTGCGCCGCGACCGCGATGGAAATGAGACTTATGGACGGTCGTCGCGAGACTATATCGCTGGCCGGTCGGCCTCTGCTTGCGCAAAACTCCCGAAAATTGTGGTATTTTGCGAGGTGTGAGCGCATGGCGGAAAATTGCCTTACGATGAGCGATCGGCCGTTCATAAGAAAGGTCAAAACCAAATAAACTCACTTCTCAGTTCACTCTACCTACTGTGTTTTATTTGAGATCATCTACTACCTGCCTAAGAGGAATCTCTTCACCCTGCTACCTTTTCACCGATCTACGCCTCTGAACGTGACCTGAATTCTCCGAGCATTGCACAGCAACCCTCCACCTATGATACAGTTCTTTGTACCGGTGCCGCACAGAGGGTATTTTGAAGTTCACTAACTTTTGTTGGTCTTTGAATATCACGCCCCATACTTTCAACCCCCATACTACGGGTGAAATGTTCGAGCATATTCTCAGTTTGACATTCCAGGATAGGGCCTTACAGCTCAGCAATTTGTGAAATGCTGCGGTTTCTCCGATCCCTGTTTGGGTATCCATTCTCACTCTATCCAGGTATGAGAAAAATGTATATATTCAGTGACTTGAAGTTACTACAAGAACCCCTTGACGACTTCTCAAATTATATTAAGTTTTAACGTCCTTTTGCAAGCCTCCAGATTGTTGACAGATCCTTCCATTGAACATGTCTAGTGTCACATAAAGCTCTCTCGGGAAATTCCAGCTTTTAGGCTCTGCTCGACTCAACAATCCAGTTAAGAGTGATTTCATGTAGCTCTATCGGAAAATGAATTATTTAAATTTGTTCTTCGTCTTTGTTTGTTTGATATTAAGTTTAAAAAAAGGTGAAATATGTTAGTATTAACTTTATTCATTTACATTTATTATTTTATACCCTAGAACTTAAATACTTATACAATTTTTTTCACTTCAATCACATACTTGAATCTCATAATGTATTGGGTGTTAACATAAGTTGTGTCCGTTTTTTTCCAAATTTAAAAATGAGCACCAAAAGTAAAACAAAATGGTAAAGGTTATACGTCATTCGAAAGAAAATTTTCTGCTCTACAAGAATATTGTGTTTGATTTTACGTTACATCTATTATTTTCTTTGATTACAAGCCTCCAAAATGGAATGTCAAGTAGACCAAAGTGAGCATTTTCGAGACTTCCTTCTTTTCACGTTCAATCGAGGGAATAAAGCTGCCAAAGCTGCTCGCGATATTTGCGAAGTGTACGGTGAAGATGCTATGAATGAAAGGACAGCTCGTCGATGGTGTTTGCGTTTCAAAGACGGTAATTTCGACCTGAAAGACTAATAATGATCTTTTATCAACTAAGTTTCAATATACATAAGCTTAATAATGATATTTTATCAACTAGGTTTGAACATACATAAGCTTAATTATGATCTTTTTACCAACTAGGTTTGAACATACATAAGATTAATAATGATCTTTTCCCAATTAGGTTTGAACATACATAAGCTTAATAATGAAATTTTACCAACTCACTCGACATGTTTATTGTTCGCTGACGACTTGAAAAAATTCAAAAAGATCAATTCACCTCACGACTGTGCACAGTTACAACAGGACCTAGACTCCCTAGTCTCCTGGAGTGAGCAAAATCATCTTCTGTTCAACATTAATAAATGTGTCTGTGTATCTTATAGTCGATCGTTTTCACCAATCCACCATCAGTATACTATACAGGGAGTGGCACTAAACAGAGTTTCGGAATTCAAGGATTTGGGCGTAACCTTCGATGTCGGACTCACGTTCGTTAACCATGTCTCACGTTTGATATCGGACTGTTACAAACTACTCGGTTTTGTAATGAGAATATCAAGAGAATTTAACAGCACCGATATCCTCCGAAACTTATATAATTATCTAATTAGAACCAAATTAGAATATGCATCTACGGTTTGGGCTCCTCACCAGCTCAAATACAAAAACAATGTAGAACAAATACAAAAAAAATTCCTCAGATATCTATGGTACAGAACAAAGGGCGATTACCCAAAATATGCTCACCATGCCGAACTTCTCACGGTGTGTAACTATAGAAGCCTTGAAACAAGAAGGCAAGAATCCATTGCGATATTCCTAATAAAGGTTTTCCAAGGTTCCTTTAACTGTCCCGCGATTCTAGAAGCACTAAGTTTATATGTACCCAATAAATATATCCGTGCAAGGAATCACCCTCTGTTCTACATACCAACTTACAGGACGAATATCATGGCTAAACACTCAGTCACCCGTGGTATAGAGATATTGAACCAACTGAATGACACGGTTGATATATTCTCGGTACCGTCTAGCAGTATGAGAAGAATCCTGGCTGATATTATTCCTAACGAATAAGCAAACGCTAGAAGCAAACCCTCTTTGTGTAACAGGAGAAATCCGTGCAAAGTGGATAAAAAAAAAAAAAAAAAAAAACTACGTTTGAACATACATAAGCTTAATAATGATCTTTTACCAATTAAATTTGAACATACATAAGCTTAATAATAATATTTTACCAACTAGGTTTGATCATACATAAGCTTAATAATGATATTTTAACAACTAGGTTTGACCATACATAAGCTTAATAATGATATTTTAACAACTAGGTTTGACTATACATAAGCTTAATAATGATCTTTTACCAACTAAGTTTGAACATACATAAGCTTAATAATTATCTTTTACCAACTAGGTTTGAGCATGCATAAACTTAACAATGATATTTTGCCAACTAGGTACTAATACATAAGCTTGATAATGAACTTATTTCGTCAGCTTAACTTCACTCCTTCTTCGAAGCATATTGACAGCAAATATTTGCAGTGTCTCTCCGCCAGGTTTCCCCTCCCATATTATCTTCGCCCCCTCACAGTCCGAGGAGGAGTCTACCTTCTGAATGGGTCAGGGTCGTGTGCTATTTCCCACCCATCAAGCTTAGTCACCGAAGCCCTTCACCGCTTCCGTTCATCATCGCTTATTACCAAACAATCGGTAATTCAAAATGTATTGTAACGTATTATACTTTCGTTGTGTACTTGTGTGTTTTTGCATTAGTGTGTAAGTGTGTACTTACTTACAATACATTATTGTCATGTACTTTCATTGTATACAGATATCAAATATTTAATCAAAATGAATTGATTGAAATAAGATCGGCTTTGCAAGTTGGCATCCCTGACGGGTTTAATTTATTCCAATACTCAATTATTCAGATATTATTTCACCTAAAACCGCAAGTGGAAGACATCAGTGTAAACAGTACAACCTAGCGAGCTAATTGTCATTTCTCCCAACCAACCAAAACCGCAAGTGGAAGACATCAGTGTAAACAGTACAACCTAGCGAGCTAATTGTCATTTCTTCCAACCAACCAAAAATATGTTTAAAAAGTCTTATATGAAAACCAAACTGGAATCTTTCATAAAAATCTAGGTTCCAACGGTAATCAAAACCCCAAGTGCAAACCACAAGCTGGAAAACTGGCGTTTTATCACCTAGGTTATAGAGGTCGTCTTTATCTATATATTTTTATTTATTTTTTAGTAATTTTCCCTTGTTTTATCCTCTTTGATGACCTCCATAACCTAGTTAGTATGACGCCTGTTTCTCAACCCGGAGCAAGTTGGTACTCTTCTCCTTGGCACACAATCCTTTACAAGTAGATTGCCACATGGCAATAAATCTAGATGTCAATTTATACTGTATATAATTACAGTATAAAACAATACAATACATCCTAAAAAAACATAGCATACTCTAACATCAAAATACAGTACCCTTCTCCCTGGGTCCATCCCAACTCACTGTCTGCGAAGACTGTTGGGGTCAGCTCTCCTCGTCCTCAGGTTGTATGCTCTTCTGTACCGGACTACGTCCCTCAAGCCGTGCCTTTGCATCAGGTTATCTTTTTTTTTAGTACCCGGTGGTAAATAATACACATCGGGCTTAAGAAAGAGACTGTCGGAAATAATCGGCTAACTTTGGCTTTGTAGAGCGTCGTCTCTGTCATTTATACACGTGTTCCGTCGCGATTTGTCAGTCGTTGTCAAACGTTCTAGGGTGTGGTCGCTCGTTGAGACTACGCTCTATAAAGCCTAAGTTAGCCGATTATGGCCGACAGTCTCTTTCTTAAGCCCGGTGTGTATTATTTACCGCCGGGTACTTGTAAGTTCAGCTAAATCGCTAATATTCTCAATACTGTATGGAATGGGAACACGGGTATGGAATGGGTAGATAAAAAGAACATGATAGAAACCTTCTAAATGTGGTTATAGAGACATGGATCGTAAAACTTATCATCGTCTTTGTTATCTAAGAATTAGAGAGTACCGAAAGACTTTCGACTACATACAGGAATAAAATTCTAACATACTCGTCCTTTGGTCATGTTACCAGGTGGAATACCTCAAGTCTTGAGAAGCAGAGCTAAAACTGGAAAAAATTGACATGATTATCTTTAAACGCTCCGTCAATATGGTCTTGGAACGGGAAGGATTGAGACAGGTGGTGCGCCAAGTTCCAGACATAGCAGAGGACCACGGCACTCATTAGCATTAGGAAGAAGTATTGCATTGTTGATATCGGTACCTCGAATTGCGCCACGAATAATCACCGCAACTGCAGATAGTGCCGGGTGCTGGGTGCTGGGTGCTGGGCTGTGACCCCGCGCGGTGCGGAGTGTTACAAGGCGAGCGGGCAATGTCAATGTTAGGCACTTGCCAGCCGGGCTCTTTATCTATTATAATACTCGTATATCCTTTTTCCTGACGCTTCCACACTTTCGTTCCGCGACTTGGCAGGCCCTTAATCGAATACATTTTTTTTTCTGTATGCGACCTCTGTGGCCTAGTTGATAAGACACTTGTCACCCAGCCCGGGGGTTGCGGGTTCGATTCCTGCTGGAACCCAGATTTTTTAAAGGATTCCAGTCTGGTTTTCACTTAAGACCTCTTTAACATATTTCTGGTAAAATCGATTTTATGTATTGTAGTTTAATAATAATTGACAAAATAAACAATGCTTAAGTCTCGAATCTTCGAAAAGACTATAGTTTCACTTTGTGGTGCCGTGTTTTAAGTAAAAGGAAAAATAAATAAATAAAACACTTATAGTATAAATAGGCCAAAACCCGTACTGCTGTTGAATACTTGGATTCTCTCCGAAAGTAATTCGAAATTTGAATCTCGGTGGGTCCGTGATACTGAACGAATTTTAAATACCTAGCTAACAATTTTTGAACCGGTGTATAATGGGACGATGTATAAATGATATACGAGTATATAAACAAAATTTACATTTATGAATATATATTTTCATAAATGTAGAATTTGTTTTACTTCCGTGAATATTTCACGGGTCGCAACTAGTTTTATATTAATCGTGGTTTGTTAAATCAATGGTTGCGGATTCTACACATAATAAGCCTAGGGAGTTTCTGCTTGACAATTTGGAAATTCTCGAGATCAAAAAAGGTATAAAATTAAGTCTAAATATCATCAACGACTAAACCAATTTTAATAATAGCCCTCTGCTTAATATGTTTCCTATTTAAAATCCACCCCCCTTGGATATTCCGACTCTGGCCTGCCCCAAAGATTCATTTTCATTTTTCCCCGCCTCATTTACCATTGTATAACACCTCTCCCCACTTCTCTCCCCGTACCTCAATCCTCTTATATTATATACACTTGTACAGGAAATGTATTGTATAGCAATTTAGTTTATCTCCACCTGACGATGAAGACGGTGGTCTTCGAAACCGGTAGTAAACCCAAATATAAACCAGTGGTGAACACAAAATAAGTGTTTTATTTACTTATTTTTCCTTTTACTTAATTTTTAAGTGTTTTTTATACATATCACAATAACAATTTTCTGTCAATTATGGTGGGTTCGAACCCCGAGTTGCCGCGCCCTTAAGGATCTCTGAAAGACGCCATATATAAATTGTCCTCTTATTATTAATATTCAAACATTTTCTACAAAAAATAAGTATTTAACAGGGCATCTTTAGAATTAATATATTTCAGAGAATCTTTATTTTTCCATTATGACAACTTTCACTTGACGCTGTGAGCGACGATAAACCGAGATGTATTTAAGTTGATTTTGTAACTAACCCCTGTCGAACTTGATATACTCGTATGTCAGACAGGTAGAGATTCAACAAAATATATATTTATTTATGTTTATTTAACACTTTTATTGCAAATACAATCTGACAGGCTTATTGCCAGGCGGCAATCTCTTCCAACCAACCAGACAAAAGTAAATGAAGCAAGTTAAGTGGTTGCATAAATCATTCAAATGACCATCCATCCCTACGAAATCCATAAACATATACGTGAGCACATGCCCACGAACCCCACAAAGACGGACAATCACCCGAACATTCTTTTTCATATAAAGCGAGATATCATCAATCAAAAGGAAAGGAAAGAAAGAGATGATGGAGATTAAAGGAAAAGAAAAATCAGGAATGAAACACGTTATGCTATTATACTGACTAGAAATTAAGAGTTTTTTCAGTCGCTTCTTAAAGCATGGCAAGGACGGAGCCAGTCTTATATTGTTTTGTAACTGATTCCAGAGTCTCACTGCATGGACAGTAAAGGACGACGTAAAAAAAGGGGAGCGGTGAACTGAAAAGGCCAATAAACAATATATGTTTGAGCGTAGCGCTAATCCTTGATTGGAAAGACGCTGACATTTTTCGGTGAGATAAGAGGGGGAGGCGGGACAGTTAAGGATATTATACAATAGATACAGTATGTGAATTCAGCGTCTATTTCTAAAATTCAACCAGTTCGGTTCAGCTCAATATACAAGGGTTACTCCGAATAAAAAAGTTTGGGTGTCGCTGTTCTATACCCTGCGCTGTATATATTGTCTGATGATGGCCGAGCGTGGGTCCGAAACGCCTTCGTCAGCGGAAATAATGTGTGCTAAACGGAGAGAGATAATTCTAATCAATTAATAATAAAGCCCACTATCAGTGGGACCATGCTGGTTCGGAAGGTAAATAGATTATATGGTATTTATATCGGCTCCAGTGGTCTTGCTTTTAACGTGATCCTAAGCAATCTAACGACCTGGGTTCCTATATCCTGGTGTATTTAGCTGCCTGGTAAATTTATCTAGTGGTTTATTATTTTCCCTTATAATGAAACCAGAAAACGAGAGCTGCAGATTTAAATCTGTGTATTGTTTTTCCACATTGAAAAATAGTAATAAACCCTTCCTTCCCTGTGATGTGTAACTAGTACACATTGCTTCTAAAAATTTTAATATCTCTATAAATATAATAAATACTGGGTTCAGATTTTAGGTATTCCTCCGTAATACATTTACGCATTGAATGAAAAAAATAATAGTGATAATAATTAACACTTATCGGCTACATCAGAGATATTTTGTGAAAATCTGAAATAAATTCACCAATACAATCAAACGTGTGCCAGTGTGTGACGTTAGGTATATTCATTCTAAAAACCGCTATGGGTGAGGAAGCGACGCTATTTACGTCTCACTCTCACTCTACTTCGGTATATGGGAACGCAAGAAATAGAATCTCAGTTCGCAGTTGTTTCTTCCTTCGAGGTATAACATACACGGTGTTAGTGTTATGAGTCACGTCTCAGTAGCTCGCGGGCGTCCATATGAAGTAGTATCTGCGCCCGTTTTGTGAACGTCGGCCGATGTTTTTTTTTCATGTTTTCAGCGATTAAATTTCAATTATTATAACTTTTGACTTCAAATTTAATTAATTTAAGCGATTGGCTATGAATATAATTATTTTTCCGATTTTAAATCGCTCATTTTTGTATGTGTATTGAATACACAGCACCGGAACGCGGGATTTTTTTTGCACAGGAAGGGAAAGGTTAATAAGGATACTCCCCGAAAACGTTAATTCTAAGACCTATCGGCTTAAATATATGTTTTACTATTTCATGAATTATATTGTATGATAAAAGAATTGTATTGAATTGTGAAAAAACACCTGAAAATGGATGTTGAAGAACCTTAAGTATTTTAATATTATAAAAGATGTGAAGCAAGGATGTGTAATATCACCCTGGTTATTCGATATTTATATAAAGTCATTGTAATTTGTTTTATCAAACAATGTTTATTCCACTTTATGTAACGGTAAAGCTCTACTGGTTTCAAGGTTTTCACCTCATCATCAAGGGAGCACAAATAAGAAAAAAGGTCTTGGTTTACAATCTTACTTTGCACATTGCCACCTTGTATATTTTTCTTCATCCGCTCAGTTATTCGGCACCTTAACATTTTTTCCACGCCCACGTTTTATTCCATACATCAAAGTGAATATTACAATACCGGTATGGATTACCATCTCAGCACATTCCGATATTTATTCAACACCTTTATTTCAAATACAATCTGGCGGGCTTATTGGAAGGTGGCAATCTCCTCCGACCAACCAGACAAAAGTAAATGAGGCAAGTTACGTGGTCGCATAAATAATTCAAATGACTATCCATCGCCACGAAATCCATAAATACATACGTGAGCATATGCCCACGAACCCCACAAAGACGGACAATCACCCGAACATTCTTTTTCATACAAAGTGAGATATCATCAATCAAAATGAAAGGAAGGGATGGTAGAGAGGAAAGGAAAAGAAAAATCAGGAATGAAACACGTTATTTTACTGACTAGAAATTAAGAGTTTTTTCAGTCGCTTCTTAAAGCATGCCAATGACGGAGCGAGTCTTACATTGGTTTGTAACAGATTCCAGAGTCTCACTATATGAACAGTAAAGGACGACGTAAAAAAAGAGGAGCGGTGAACTGGAAAGGCCAATAAACAATCTCTGTTTGAGCGTAGCGCTAATCCATGATTGGAAAGACACAGAAAATTTTCTACGAGATAAGAGGGGGTGGCGGGACAGTTAAAGATATTATACAATCGATACAGTATGTGAATTTGACGTCTATTTCTAACATTCAACCAGTTCAATGCCTTCTGGTATGAAGTTATATGATCGTACTTCCGTAGGTTGAAAATAAATCTTAGACACACATTTTGAAGACTCTGTAATTTTTCCAGCTGTTCCTCTGTAACATCCAAGTAACATACGTCCGCATAGTCCAGAATAGGAAAGAGCAGAGATTGTACGAGTAAAATTTGGTTTTTAATAGGTAGGAATCTTTGCAACACTTTAAGGGAATGAAGGCTGGAGAAGATCCCGCGGCTTACCTCATTTATTTGATCTCGCTGTCCGATACTATCCTGTTTGAAAATATGTTTTAGTACGTCATTGAATTTGTTTCCTATCGCTTTACGCCGTTCGATAATCCTCGTTTCTATTCTATTATCTGATAATATAACCTTAACGATTCATTCTAATATTTCATTACTTACCCACATAGCGAATTTACTTTTACTTTCATACTATTCTTTGACTATAACTTTAGATTTTACAATATCTCAGTTAATTATAATTGTTTTAAACAGGCAACATGAATGCGGTTAGTATATTTATCAAATTTACCTGTTAAATGTTTATCAATAATTAAAATTAATGTTTTTACGAGGAAAAATGTATTATTCGTAGTATCATTTGATTTTCTATCTGTTCCGATTCGGGCTCAAGTGAATGTTGTTGAGAATCCGTCCTCAGTTTATTATGTCAATGCTTCTCTCATCAGGAAGATAACTGAGAAGAGATTTTTTAAATTAATGTTGAACAATGTATGTATTCAAGGTTTATCCTTCGTTTTATCTTCCCACAAAGGTTCCAATATTGCAGGCAAGTACAAACTTAATTTATTGCTTACAGAAAGGTGGATTATCATCAGGGCTGTGGAGTCGGAGTCGGAGTCGCGGAGTCGCGGTGTTTGGGCCGGAGTCGGAGTCGGAGTAGGAGTCGTAAAAAACGAGCGACTCCGACTACTTTTTCGTTAAAATTTAAAATACTTTTTTTTTTTTAATTATTATAATGAATGTGTATTGTGTACGAATATTAAACTTGCAGGCGCAAGTCGCGCCGATATGGTGAATCACCGAGATCCATTTAATGCATAAAGTCTACGAAAATGTGTTTGTCTCCTTCTTTCTCACGTCGAAAGAAAATTCTGTTGGCTGGGATCTATGTTAACCCCATGGTTCGATCCATATTGACGGAAGAACAAATAAATAGAGCTAAAAACGCTCTGTTTGAATTAACCGTTCGTATGAAAGGCCTTCGACTAGAAAAAGAGACGACAGCAGGCAGCGTACACCAAGTATCATCATCTTCATCCGACACCGCTGAATCTGAAGACGATTTAGAAAAATATCTCAATGAACAAGATAAACTAAAACGTCCTCGTTTGAATCACAGTCCCAATATAGATGACTCTATTTCAAAATTTAAAATTGAATTTTATGATGCATTGAAAATAATGGAAAAAATTGACCAAACTTATAAGTTAAATGTTGAAATGGCAATACAGCGGTATCTAGAAATCGTAAAAGATTCAGCACTGATCGTTACAGCATTACCGCCAACCCAAGTATCCGTAGAGCGGTTATTTTCCGCTCTTAAAATTCTCAATTCTGATTTGAGAGCCTCTACGAATACAGATTTAATAGAAGCAATGTTGTTTTTAAGAATAAATTCTAATAAATAATTATTAAAGTTTGATCTTGTTTTATTTTTATCCGTATAACATGAAAAAAATGGCTATATGCAAAGGTAGGAAACAACCTGATAAAATTGAGCTTTTTTGAGTCGGAGTTGTGGAGTCGGAGTCGTGGAGTCGGAGTTGTGGAGTCGGAGTCGTGTTGTTGGTAAATATAGGAATCGGAGTCGTGTTTTTTTTTTCGACTCCACAGCCCTGATTATCATACAAGTAGTGGTAAAAATGATTTTCCTCTATGGCAGTGGTTCCTAACATAGGATATCGCGACTCCTGCAGAAGAAATGAAACGCGTTGTATTGTATAACACTTTCGTTGTATACAGTACAATCTGGCAGGCCTTATTGCCATTCAACAATATCTTCTAACCTATCAGAAAAAATGTTAAAGAGACCTTAAGTGAAAATCAGACTGGAATTATGAACCCTACGGGGTAGACACAGAAGATCGAGGACGATTCTGGACGACCCACGTACATAAACTCGTAACTGTTAACTTGGTCGTCAATGGCAGTTTTTTGAGTGAAAGGTGTTTAATTTCCATCTATTACTAACAAATGTTCTTACGTATTTAGCAGATTTTGATTATTTAGCAGGCAAATTATTTCAAGATCGCAAAATTAGAAGTTTGGAACGAAAAACACGAAAACACCTTGAACATATTTTGTACGAAAAATTGGTTTTCAATTATCAGTTTCCAAAATTAATTCGTTATTTAAACGTGACTCTGAAACAACGTAAAATGACTTTCAGGAAACCTCGTCTAGTAAAATATATCATTCTACTCTCAGAAACGATAGAAATTATTCACAAATATCTCGTTTGGTACCAAATGGCACATTTTAGGGTAAATTTCTGCTAAAAAGGTATCATGTAGCACTTTTGTCGTGATTTTGTTAATCCTCGTACTTATCATATTTTATGTAAACAATGTGTATATTAGTGCATAGATTCGTAAAAACCTGATAAAAATCATTGTTTAACGCAAATTGCAGGGGTTTCTGAAAATAAGAGCTCAAATTGAAATAACACACATTATTATTTGATGATTATGTCTATAAAAACCTTTACGTTAAACCGATTTCTTTAGCTTTATGTGACGAACATTATATTTCTCAATAACTACAAAATGCTGTCACCAATAACTCTTTTCTTGCGATATAGGAGGTTTAAACGAAAATTTGGGATGAATGTATGTTAAATATTCTATTCGTCTTGATTTTTTCAATATCACCTCTCCTTGCGGTGAAAATATTTGTATTTTGAGTCAAAACAAGTCAATTTGTAATAATAATAAGAACAATAACAATTTGTTATAATAATAATAACAATTTGTGATAATAATAATAATATTCATAATAATAACAGTTTGTAATAATAATAATAATTTGTAATAATAATAATATTGTAGTAATAATCAAAACAAGTCAATTTGTAATAATCAAATAACAAATGTAAATTTAAATTTTAACGCAAATTTGGGATGGATATATGTTAAATATTCTGTTTGTCTTGATTTTTTCAATATCACCTCTCCTTACGGTGAAAATATGTGTATTTTGAGTCAAAACCAGTCAATTTGTCACAAAACATCAAAAATCGTCCCTAACTCTAATGTTCGGTCGATTTTGTTAGATTGGTGAGGAAAAAATCGTGTGATTGATACTTATTTATCAGTCTCCAAAATTGATTCGTGTTTTTTTTTTAATATGACTCAAAAACAAGGTTAGATTAAATAACTTTGTTTTAAAGCTTACGATTTGCGCAAATGGGCGCTGATTTTGTTTATTTTCTGAACGAAAAGTAAAGAAGTTCTAAACAAGGGTGAGTTTAGAGATAAGTACTTGTTTTTATTTCGTATGGTGCTCTTCAACATTTCCGAATTGAGGATTCGCACATACTTAATTTGGCATATACTATTGTAAATAATACACAACATTTTCTTTCACCTCAATAATCGAGCCTCCAAGTATACAGTCACTGGAATAGGCACGGAACTGGTGGTTTGTCATTAAACGTATTGGCAACCCTACCGCAAGTGAAGAGGTAACAACACTCGCATACATACTCGATGCATGCGAGTATTGTTTAAGAGAAGATTTTTTTATTACACTGGAACCCTTTTTTTATTAAATTTTTTTGGTACCGTCGAGAATTAAACCTGAATCCCTGGATAGAAATATTGTGTCTTATCAACTAAGCCACGGAGATAGTCACTAGCATGCTGAAAGATTATTTAAATAGTACTTGTATGTAAAAAAAACGTATGAGTTAATTTATTTGTCAGACTTTCTGTAACAAAATAAAATGTTCCCTTTATTTGAAGGGATATATAAATTGGTTACTAAAAGTACCACATACCTTCCTCACATACAATAAACGGATTTTTTTTCCGAATTGTGAATTTACTACCTTGATCAAAAAGTTTTAGGACCGGCCACCGTGTGGCGCTGTCAGTCACCCGATTGGAATTCTTTTTTTTTTGTTAGGTTACCACATCTATCATTGGTATTTCCCTTCAAATTTCAGCGTCATAGCTTGACATTTGTAAAAGTTACGCTGTGCTGAGTACATCTACCTTTGTGCGTGTTTTCGATTTTTGACACGTTTGAAAATGGCATCAACTGTGCATCAACGAGTTTGCATTAAATTTTGTGTGAAAAACAGATTTAACGGTCCGCAGACCTTGGAAATGTTGGAAAAGTGTTTTTCGGTTGCACGAACGCTTCAGAAGTGGTCGAGGATGACGAGCGCAGTGGCAGTCGAAAACCGATGAAAACATCGATAAAATCAAAGAAATGTTGGCCGAAAACCGCAAATTGACCATCAGACAGCTGACAGAGGACTTGAACATCACTTATGGATCCGCTCAAGATATTTTGGTTTGTGATTTGGGCCTCAGACGTGTCGCTGCAAAACTGGTGCCGAAAGACCTCAATTTCATGCAAAAAAAGGACCGCGTTGAAATCGCGAAAGACATGATTTCCATGAGATTTTTATCAAATCAGCTTTATTCCCTCGATTAAACGCGAACAGAAGGATGTGTCGAAAATGCTCACTTTAGTCTACTTGACATTCCATTTTGAAGGCTTGTAATCAAATAAAATTATATATGTAACATAAAAGCAAACACAATATCTTGTAGAGCAGAAAATTATCTTTCGAATGACGTATAACCTTTACCATTTCGTTTTAATTTTGGTGCTATATATTTTAATTAGAAAAAAACGGACACAACTTATGTTAACACCCAATACATAAAATGTTTATTAAACTAACATGAAAATATAACAAAACTTAAGCAGTAACAATTACAAAGTTATTGTTTGAATAAATTTTAAGTTTATAAAGTATGCCAAATACGTAAAAGTTTGGTATATGTACCATATGCTCTCGTATACTACAAAATGTTATCAAAATGTAGTCACGTTGACTTACGTCAGGTGTTGGCAAACTTTTTTCGTTAGGGCCAGATCGTAAAAAAATTAGACTCGGCGGGTCAGGAAGCAAACCCGAGGATATTTATATAGTCAATTCTACTTACATAGAAGAAAAAACAGGTATAACCTTTTTAATTACGCGGTGATAATATTTATACACATTTTGCTGACACACAAAAAAACGAATGAAATATTAAGATATTTTTAATTTGGTAATTTAACCTGGCGAGTTTATTGCCACGTGGCAATCTCTTCCAACCAACCAGAAATATGTTTTTAATAGGTCCTAAGTGGAGATATTATAGAACAGGCAAAATTTTCGTATTCTCTCTCTCCGTGGTTGCAGTCCTAAGACTGGTTTGCAGCAATTCCAACTCTTCTCCTCCATTCCCCCCTGTCCTGTGCGGCTCTTTTTAAATCTGTATATGTTGAGCAGCGCACGTCCACCAACAGGTCCTCCAGGTACTCTCGGCGTGGGCGTCCCCTAGAGTTTGTCCCCTCGGTCATACCCTCCATTATGGCATGCAAGAGGCCCTCTTGTCGTATTATATGACCGATGCATCTTGCACGCCTTTCGGACAGGATCCTGAGCAGGTGCCTTCCTCCTTCGATTCGTTGGAGAACCTCTTCATTTGTGATGCGGTCTCTCCAGGAAATTCCTAATAGTCTTCTATAGGACCACATCTCAAAAGCCTCTAGTCTTCGTCTATCTCTTTCGGATAGGCACCATGTCTCGCAGCCGTACATCAAGATACTCCATACATAGGTCTTGATGAGGAGTATTCTCAGTTTTAGGTCTATATTATTTGATTCTATTATTTTCGACCTTTTATTAAATGCAAGTCTAGCCTGATGTATACGGCTGTCGACCTCGCTCTTGGACCGACCGTCCCATGTTATTTTGCTCCCGAGGTAGACAAACTCCTCGGTGTTCTTTAGTGGTTTACCCGACATCACTATTCTCATCTGGTGTTGCGCTCGGGCTACAGTCAGCAGCTTTGTTTTGTCTTTATTTATCTTCATACTGTATTCGTATTATTGAACAAGAAATGTAACATAATATTGTAATATTATACGAGTAATAAGCTCTACTAATGGGATTAATATAATTGCTTTTTCTGAGATAACATTTCATTAAACTAGAGTTCGAAGTTAGTACTACCTCTCATCAAAATCGATTGCAAATGGTCATCGGTTAATGAGACCTGTATTGCGATTTTACGTACTTAATTTTTGAACATTTAAATATTTTTTCTGATAACTAATATTTTCTTGAAATAAAAATTGTATTCATGACAAAATAATTTAATTTAATTAAAATATTACAATAAACGTAAATTAACTACATATGTACTAAATAAAACCATGTTTTACATATACAATTAAACTAAAACAATTTAACAAAACAAACACATGAAACATTAAAAAATATTCAAAATGAGATCGGTTATATAGCTCGAGGGCCGGATTAATTAGCTCGCCGGCCGGATTAAAATAGGCATCGGGCCGGATTTGGCCAGCGGGCCGTAGTTTGCCGACCCCTGACTTATGTAACACTGTAACATGTATTTTTGATTTTTTTGGATAAAAACTTGTATGATTTAATTATTCCACCAACGAGTTAATTAAAAAGCTTAATAATAAGACATTGTAATTTATTTTTATCAAACACTGTTTATTCCACTTTTTTTGTGACGGTATAACCCTACCGGTTTCAAGGCTTTCACCTCAGGGAGCGCCAACAAGACTAAATGCTGTTCGAACTGGTACCGATATACTCGCTTCAACGGTTGGGGGCTGAGGGGGGAGGGAGGCATGGGACGATTTCGGCCAAGGACGGAGAGATTTTTTCGATCGATCCGAACATCTGTTGAACAGTTATATCCCAAAAATATCTTCGCTCTTGGCCGAAATCGCCCCATGCCTCCGTCACCCCTCAGCCCCCAACCGTTGAAGCGTGTATATCGGTACCAGTTCGAACAGCATTTAGTCTTGTTTGCGCTACCCTGAAGATGAGGTGAAAGCCTTGAAACCGGTAGGGTTATACCGTCACAAAAAAGTGGAATAAACAGTGTTTGATAAAAATAAATTACAATGTCTAAACCTCCACAACGTTAATGCCTTAACTATTATATAAACAACATAATAAGACTAACTTGTATTACTGCCAATTTAAATATTTTTTAAAACAGATAAAGCTTATGAATCTTTACGTAGAAAAATACTTAGATTTGTTGTTCAAAAGTATTTAAAAAGTACTTATAAATTCTAAGGAATATTCCTTTTATACTCAATGTAGCATGTTACTAGAAATATAACGCTTACATTTTGGTTCATAAAATATTCAATTTGGTATTAATTTTTAATTCATAACTTAAAACAGTGGTTTTCTAACTTTTTCGTTTTACGACTTCCTTAGTATAAAAACATTTTTCACAGTTTCTCTAATCTTCAAATCAAACTAGACACAGCTATCCTCATTACCTGTTAATTGTTGAGTTGTGAGTAAATTTGGTTCTTATCACAGCTACCGCTGTAAACAGAGACAAGTCATCACAAATGGAACCAGGATTGGCTGACTTTTGGTACTCAGCAAAGAATCTTCTTCATCGCGTACGTAATACTTAACGTCGTGGTCCTCTGCTACATTTTGAACTCGGCGCACCACATGTCTAAATCCCTCTCGGTCTTGGGAGAATGTTGAATGGAGCGCTTAAAGAGGATCCCGTTTACTCCTTTATTTGATCCGTCCATCTCATAGGACACCTTCATCTCGCTCGAATTTCCATAACGTTCCCCGCGATCACAAGCTTGTCTAGACTATCATCATTATTTCAAGCGACATGCCCAAAGTACATTAGGATTATTGATTGACGTGTTGTTGAAAGTCTTTCGGTAATCTGCAATTCTTTGGTGATAGAAACGTTGGTGCATCTTGCGGTCCATAGGATACGAAATATCCGCATCTAACACATCCTGAAAGCATCGATCATGTTTGTTTGTTTCTTCTTCATCGTCCATGTTTCCCCTCCATAAAGCTCTATGGAGAAAACTAGACTTCTTCTTCTTCTTCGATGGCTCTACATCTCATATCGGGCCTTGGTCTCCATCAATCCTCGCCTCCAACGAAGCTCAGCGTCTGTTTTCGTAATCTTGACTTTT